>JAWMAR010000109.1:6545881-6553381 GCA_036785375.1 Leucoraja ocellata | reverse complement strand
CTGGCATGGGTTTGATTTACTCGCTGCAGTTCAAGTGTGTAACCCCTTCCCGTAACGAGTGAGGCGCCTGTACTCGGCAGCTTTGACATGCAAAGTACTATTGACAAGGGAATCACTGTCATTTTCACACCTTACCCTTCCATATCTCTAGTTTTCCTCCCTCCCCTGACTCTCAGTCTGAAGAAGGGTCTCGACCAGAAACGTCAATCGCCCCAACCAGCAATCCAGGACCTATACCCATCTCGCTGTCGCAAGAGAGCAAGCAATATCATCAAAGACACCACCCACCCAGCACACAAACTGTTCACCCTCCTACCTTCCGGTAAGCGCTACCGCAGCAGGCGGAGCAAAACCACCAGATTCAAAAACAGCTTTTTACCTCAGGCCATCAGACTACTCAACACACTTAAGAAAATTCCATGAACAGTACCCAAACAAAGACAAACAAACTGTGAAAATAACTTTGGCTCAATGTCTCCAGTACGAAATTTGCACTTTTTCTATATTGCACCTTTCATTGTTGCGCCCTGTTTAAAATACCTCAAAGCTTTTGCTACATTTTGGCACACTGTGAATATTTTAATATTTTAAATAATGTAATGTCTATTGTCTATTTTTATTGGTATGTTGTCTGTCTGTGTTTTTAATATTACTTGCACATTTGGAGTATGGGGAAACGTAATTTCAATCCTCTGTGTAACTACTGTTGCATAATTGAATTGACAATAAAGTTTACTTTGAACTTTGAACTTTGAACCATACCTTCTCTCCAGAGACGCTGCCTGTCCCGCTGAGTTACTCCAGCATTTTGTGTCTACCTTCAGTGTCAACCAGCATCTGCAGTTCCTTCCTACAAGTTGCAATTCCTTGTCAGACCTTAATCTTGCAACAACCCACCTCTGATGTGGTAGCACAGGGACCCTCAGACTATCTTTGATCGGACTTTACTCCACTTTATCTTGCACTAGATATTATTCCTGTTTTCGTTCATCTGTAAACTCCTTGATTGTAATCATCTTTTGCCATCTATTGACTACATAACAAGCAACAAAAAGCTTTTCACTGTACCTCAACAGATGAGGAACGAGTATTGGAAGAATGCCAACATTACCCCGCTGTACAAGAGGGAGCAAAGCGGAACAGTGGAAACTCTAGGTTGGTTAGTCTGACTGGTAAGATTTTAGAGTCGACTAGGCTAAGTGGGACCCGTTGGGTCCCATGTTCACACGGGAGGGCTGGTCCCCCAATGCAATATTCCACCTCTCCACCAATTCCAATATTGGTGGCCAGTGGGGGCTTTCTGGAGCGCTAGTATGGGTGTTGTGGGCCAAAGACACTGATTTCCAGAGGGCTAGTATGGATATTGTGGGCCGAATGGATTCTTGGGCTGGCAGCTCAGTCACTCAGGGCTGGTGGGCTGGTAGTTCAGAAACTGACAGAAATTCAGTGGTGAGAGACTGTGAGAGAGAGAGAGAAGGGGAAGAGGGTGGAAAATTAATTTTAGACATTTTCCATCTTTTCCTACAGATTCACAGCAATGAAAGAGAAAAGTCTATCCTGGCCCGGATCTCACAGGGAGCCAATCAAGGGAGGGAGAATAATACTGGGGTGAGGATTAATACTTACAGGGGGAATACTTTTTCTAATTATTTTCACAAGGAAGTGGTCAAGATGAGGCTTTTAGTAGTAATACAGATTATAAAGAATGAGGTTACGAATTCCCACGGCACATTGCCACGACCACCCTGAGGCCAGATATCCTCCTGACCAAAAACATTGTCTTGTTGGAACTGACAGTGCCGTGGGAGGACCGTCTGGAGGAGGCCCACGAGAGGAAGATGGCCAACTATGAAGAGCTGGTCATAGACTGCTGTAAGGAGATTGAGAGGGGATCTTATAGAAACTTACAAAATTCTTAAGGGGTTGGACAGGCTAGATGCAGGAAGATTGTTCCCGATGTTGGGGAAGTCCAGGACAAGGGGTCACAGCTTAAGGATAAGGGGGAAATCCTTTAAAACCGAGATGAGGAGAACTTTTTTCACACAGAGAGTGGTGAATCTCTGGAACTCTCTGCCACAGAGGGTAGTTGAGGCCAGTTCATTGGCTATATTTAAGAGGGAGTTAGATGTGGCCCTTGTGGCCAAGGGGATCAGAGGGTATGGAGAGAAGGCAGGTACGGGATACTGAGTTGGATGATCAGCCATGATCATATTAAATGGCGTTGCAGGTTCGAAGGGCCGAATGGCCTACTCCTGCACGTAATTTCTATGTTTCTATGTTTCTATGTAAGCAGGGCTGGAAGGCAAGGTGTATGCCCATCGAGGTTGGCTGCAGAGGTTTTGCAGGGCAATCGCTCTACAAAGCCTTGAGTGCACTGGGCATCAACGGAGTGGCAAGGAGAAGGGCCATCAAGAACACCACAGAGGCAGCGGAGAAGGCATCGAGATGGCTCTGGATCAGGAGAGGAGGTCCATGGGGAGGAGCGAATGTCACCTGAACACAAGTCGTGGTCTGATCAACCACGGCTGGGTCGCCTGGGTGAGGGTATCTGATGTTGAAAGACCCGAAACACCCAATGACCCCAGGTTACATCACTGATGATGTGTTCAGGAGCATCTATCGATGTATTTGTATCAAAAAGAAGATCACTATAAAATAGGCCAAAGTCAGCATGCCTTTTTGAAGGGGAGGTCTTGCCTGACAAATCTGCCAACATTCTTTGAAGAAGTAAATAGCAGGACAGATAAAGGAAGTCAGTAGATGATGTTTCTCTCGATTTTCAGAAAGCCTTTGATCAGGGAGGCTGCTAAGGAAGATGAAAGCCCACAGTATCAAAGGGCAGATACTAGTGTGGATAGCAGGTTGGTTGGATGGCAGAAGACATAGTGGCAACAATGGGGCATAGAAACATAGAAACATAGACAATAGGTGCAGGAGGAGGCCATTCGGCCCTTCGAGCCTGCACCGCCATTCAATATGATCATGGCTGATCATCCAACTCAGTATCCCATCCCTGCCTTCTTTCCATACCCCCTGATCCCTTTAGCCACAAGGGCCACATCTAACACCCTCTTAAATATAGCCAATGAACTGTGGCCTCAACTACCTTCTGTGGCAGAGAATTCCACTGATTCACAACTCTCTGTGTAAAAATTATTTTCTCATCTCAGTCCTAAAAGATTTCCCCTTTATCCTTAAACTGTGACCCCTAGTTCTGGACTTCCCCAACATCGGGAATAATCTTCCTGCATCCAGCCTGTCCAACCCCTTAAGAATTTTGTACGTTTTTAAGATCCCCCCTCAATCTTCTAAATTCCAGCGTGTACAAGCCGAGTCTATCCAGTCTTTCTTCATATGAAAGTCCTGACATCCCAGGAATCAGTCTGGTGAACCTTTTCTGTACTCCCTCTATGGCAAGAAAATTGTCTTTCCTCTGATTAGGAGACCAAAACTGTACGCAATTTCTGGTTGGCTGCAAATGGTTAACAGAGTTCCGCAGAGATCAGTGCTGGTGTCGCTACTCTTCACGTTGTATGAGAAGATTGAAGACTTTGTGGCCAAATTTGTGGATGCTACGAAAATAGGTGGAGGGGCAGAAAAAGCAGGGACTCTGCAGAAGGACTTGGACAGGTTGGGAGAGTGGGCAGACAAGTGGCAGATGGAGTATAGTGTAGCAAAGTGTGGAGTCATGCATTTTGATAGTAGGAATAAATGCGTAGACTATTTTCTAAATAGGGGGAGAATTCAGAAATTTTAGGTGCAAAGGTGACTTGGGAGAGCTGGTGCAGGATTCGCCCAAAGTTAATCTGCAAGTCGAATTAGTAGTAAGGAAGGCAAATGCATTTATTTCTAGAGGGCTAGAACACAAACACAGAGATGTGATGCTGAGGCCCTATAAGGCGCTGGTCAGGCCGCATATGGAATATTGTGAGCAATTTTGGGCACCATGTCTGAGGAAGGATGTGCTGGCTCTGGAGAAGGTCCAGAGGAGGTTTACAAGAATGATTCCAGGAATGATTGGGTTAACATATGATCATAAGGTCATAAATTTATAAAGATTTGGAATAGAATTAGGCCATTC
Source organism: Leucoraja ocellata (assembly GCA_036785375.1). Taxonomy (NCBI): domain Eukaryota; kingdom Metazoa; phylum Chordata; class Chondrichthyes; order Rajiformes; family Rajidae; genus Leucoraja; species Leucoraja ocellata. The sequence continues at coordinate 6,549,300 of JAWMAR010000109.1, read as the reverse complement.
GGCCCATCAAGTCTACTCCGCCATTCAATCATGGCTGATCTATCTCTCCCTCCCAACCCCATTCTCCTGCCTTCTCCCCATAACCCCTGACACTCATATTAATCACAAATCTATCTAAAAATATCCATTGACTTGACCTCCACAGCTTTCTGTGGCAAAGAATTCCACAGATTCACCACCCTCTGACTAAATAAATTTCTCCTCATCTCCTTTCGAAAGGAACGTCCTTTAATACTAAGGCTATGACCTCTAGTTCTAGACTCTCTTACTAATATAAACATCCTCTCCTCATCCACTGGGAGCCTGGGATCCCTCGTTGGGGACCCCGGAGGAGAAGAGCTCCGACCACCGGTCCGTGGACTACTTTTAACCGAGGGCACTGCGGGGACTTACCATCCGGAGTGGGATCCCTCGCCGGGGATCCCTGGAGAGGAACTCCGACCGCCGGCCCTGCGGTCTGCGGTGATTCTGGCTTTTGCGCAGCGGGTACTTTAGATCTTCCACCGCCAGCCTGTGGCCTACACCATCTTGTAGCCGCGGTCTCTGGTGCGGAAGCACCGATTCAGGACTTAGCTGCACTTACCTTGCCTGTACATCTGGACGACTGTGGAGGGTTGTGGTCCCGACCACGGGGGAAAATGGAGGAGGACTGGCCAAACTTTGTGCCTTCCACCACAGTGATGAATGCTGTGGTGGATGTTTGCATTAAATTATTAGTGTGTATTGTGTGTTCTTTTTTATTGTACCGCTGCTGGCAAATTCATTTCACTGCACTTTATGTGCAATGTGATGAATAAAACTTGACTTGACGACTTGACTCTATCTAGGCCTTTCATTATTCTGTATGTTTCATTGAGGTCCCCTTGTAAATCCTGGCCAAAGTGGACACAAAAGAGTGACAAAATAAAGCAGAGGATTCATGCACTCACAAGACCTTTTGGTCAATTCTCTAAATAATAATAATAATAATAATAATAATACATTTTATTTGTGGGCGCCTTTCAAAAGTCCCAAGGACACCTTACAGAATTTAACACGAGTAAAAAACATATAATCGGAGTAAAATAAATAATAAGGACATCACCAATACACAAATTAAAGACAGAATTCGATCCAAAGACAAAAAAAAAATCAAAAACACAATGTGAAGAGAGGGCAGCGGCAGCTAAACCGCTTCCGACAGCCGTCTTGGACACAAACTAAAATAATCACTTACACACAAAAATCATCCCCCACAATGGTCACCACTGTGGGGGAAGGCACAATGTCCAGTCCCCATCCCCAGTTCTCCCAAAGTCAGGCCTATTGAGGCCTCCGCTATTGCCTCTACGGAGGCCCGATGTTCCTGGCCGTTCTGGCCGGATGCTGTTGACCCAGCGTTGGGAGAGTCCTCTCAGCGGCTGGGCCACCTGGAACGGCCACTTCCTTACTGGGGACCGCGGCTTCCGAAGCCGACAAGGCCGCGCCGGTTTGGAGCTCCCAGGCTCCCGATGTTGAAATCGGCGCCGCCCGCTCCGCTCCGCAGACCCGCAGCCCGGTGGTGTTGAACACGGCGGTCACAGCTCACCGGAGCTCCAGCGCGTCGATCCAGCGCGGCGACCCAGGCAAGGCATCGCCCGCTCCGCTCCGCGATAGCGCTCCAGCGCTGCGCCGCCACCGAAGCCGAGGTGCTGGGCGGTCCCCGCCAGGAAACGGTGCTCCACGCCTGCTGGTAGGCCACGAGGACGGGTCGACGGGGCAGCCCGGAGAAAAAGCTGCCTCACCGACCAGGTAGGGGCCTAGAAATATAGTTACCCCCTTCTCCCCACAATAAGAAGTCTATTTCTCCCGCAAACAAAACACAGCACTCACTGGAACTACAAAAAAAAAGTGAATTAAACGGACGGCTGCTGGTTAGCAGCCGTTCCCCAAGATGGCTCCTCCTCCTACAAATGAAGCCACAAGCTGTTAGCTGGTGCCGGGAAGTCCAGGTCCCAGATTAGCCCCTCAGATAAGGGAGGTCCAAGTATCTTTCGGTATGAGAATCTTGCAGGGTATTGTGGATGCATGTGTTTGATTGGATTGCTGCAAAGGGATTGTAAATAATGTAAATAATGTTGCAAGACAGTTACCCTGCTGTTTGTCGATTGTGTTAAGCCCTGGAAGGATTGTTTTGTGTTCCAGGGTAAATGTTGCATTATTCAGTTAGTTAGTTTCCTTCCAGAAGCTTCTGAAAGAAACACTGTTTGAGACCCTCTGTAATTGGTTTGGGGAACTGCCAATAATGTATTGATGTAATGATCATATGTGTGATTGGATTGTAAGGGGGTCACCCCTATGTAGTTCGGTCCCTCAAGGTTCGTGAAAGATAGCCGCCATTTTAGATCGTTGTCGATCTCCTGGAAGGGCGCTTGGGACTGACTGCGTGACCTTTTGGAGCGTGTCTGCTTGCACGAGGCTTCGGTTTCCTCCCAGACTCCAAAGACGTACAAATTTACAGGGTAATTGGATTCTGTTCTATTCTGTTTTGTAGGGTTTTTTTTGCACAATCCACAGGCATTGCCAACATGCATTGCACTGCACTTCTTGTATGCGTTTGTCACAAATAAACTTGACTTGACTTGACTCAGATCCCTATTAAATCTTTTCCCCTTCACTTTGAACCTATGTCCTCTGGTCCTCGATTCACCGACTCTGGGCAAGAGACTCGGTGTATTCCTCGCATGATTTTATACACTGCATCTGCAGTTCCTTGTATCCAACTATCACAGTCAGCACTTCCCATTATTCTACACCATGGCTCAGTTTATTTGCCTTTTACAACCACCCCCAGCTGCAAGAGAAGAGAAAGATCTGACAAACAAACTAATCACAAAGGTCATGCATTACCTATTAAATTTCACAGGCATTTGTTCTGAGTACATTGTTCTGTAACAATGTCCCTTTCATAATGGAACAGGTGCACAGTAGAGAGCATGCTGACCGGTTGCATTGTGGCTTGGTTCGGCAACTTGAGCGCCCTGGAGAGGAAAAGACAACAAAAAGAAGTAAACTTCCTTCCATCGAGGGGATTTATCGCAGTCGCTGCATCAAGAAGATACAAGATACAAGATACAATTTATTTATCATTTGGACCCCTTGAGGTCCAAACGAAATGCCGTTTCTGCAGCCATACATTACAAACAAATAGACCCAAGACACAACATAATTTACATAAACATCCATCACATCGCTGTGATGGAAGGCCAAAAAAACTTATCTCTCCACTACACTCCCCCCCCCCCCCCCCCCGATGTCAGAGTCAAAGTCAAAGCCCCCGGCTGGCGATGGCGATTGTCCCGCGGCCATTAAAGCCATGCCGGGTGATGCAAGGTCCCACACCGGGTCTTGGCGTTGGAGCCCCCGGCGTGCGCTCGCAAAGTCCCGCGGCCATTCCAAGC
>JAWMAR010000109.1:6518381-6540881 GCA_036785375.1 Leucoraja ocellata | reverse complement strand
CTGCTCTCAAATCAATTCATTGCCACAGATGACTGTGCATATATTTAAGGCAGAGATAGATATATTCTTGATTAGTATGGGTATTTATTTAATGGTATATGGACACACTGATCTGTTCTGTATTCATGCCTACTGTGTTCTGTTGTGCTGAAGCAAAGCAAGAATTTCATTGTTCTATCTGGAACACATGACAATAAACTCGCTTGAATCTTGACTTGACATGACTTGTCAGGAGTTATAGAAACATAGAAACATAGAAAATAGATGCAGGAGTAGGCCATTCGGCCCTTCGAGCCTGCACCGCCATTCAATATGATCATGGCTGATCATCCTCAATCAGTACCCCGTTCCTGCCTTCTCTCCATACCCCCTGATCCCTTTAGCCACAAGGGCCACATCTAACTCCCTCTTAAATATAGCCAATGAACTGTGGCCTCAACTACCTTCAGTGGCAGAGAATTCCAGAGATTCACCACTCTCTGTGTGAAAAATGTTTTTCTCATCTCGGTCCTAAAAGACTTCCCCCTTATCCTTAAACTGTGACCGCTTGTCCTGGACTTCCCCAACATCGGGGACAATCTTCCTGCATCTAGCCTGTCCAACCCCTTAAGAATTTTGTTCAAGGAGGAACTGCAGATGCTGGAAAATCGAAGGTAGACAAAAATGCTGGAGAAACTCCGCAGGTGCAGCAGCATCTATGGAGCGAAGGAAATAGGCGACGTTTCGGGCCAAAACCCTTCTTTAGACTGATAGGGGGTGGGGGGGGGGGGGAGGAGGAAGGAAAAAGGGGAGGAGGAGGAGCCTGAGGGCGGGGGGATGGGAGGAGACAGCTCGAGAGTTAAAGAAGGGGAGGAGACAGCAAGGGCTAGCAAAACTGGGAGAATTCAACGTTCATGCCCGCAAGCTGCCCAGGCGGAATATGAGGTGCTGTTCCTCCAATTTCCGGTGTTGCTCACTCTGGCAATGGAGGAGACCCAGGACAGAGAGGTTGGATTGGGAATGGGAGGGGGAGTTGAAGTGCTGAGCCACCGGGAGTTCAGGTAGGTTATTGCGGACTGAGCGGAGGTGTTCGGCGAAACGATCGCCCAACCTCCGCTTAGTCTCCCCGATGTAAATCAGCTGACATCTAGAGCAGCGGATGCAGTAGATGAGGTTGGAGGAGATACAGGTGAACCTTTGTCGCACCTGGAACGACTGCTTGGGTCCTTGAATGGAGTCGAGGGGGGAGGTGAAGGGACAGGTGTTGCATTTCTTGCGGTTGCAACGGAAAGTGCCCGGGGTCAAGATGTCTGCCTTCCATCTCCCCCCATTTCTGCCTTCCGCAAAGACCGCTCCCTCCGCAACTCCCTTGTCAATTCTTCCCTTCCCTCCCCGTACCACACCCTCCCCGGGCACTTTCCGTTGTAACCGCAAGAAATGCAACACCTGTCCCTTCACCTCCCCCCCTCGACTCCATTCAAGGACCCAAGCAGTCGTTCCAGGTGCGACAAAGGTTCACCTGTATCTCCTCCAACCTCATCTACTGCATCCGCTGCTCTAGATGTCAGCTGATCTACATCGGGGAGACTAAGCGGAGGTTGGGCGATCGTTTCGCCGAACACCTCCACCCAGTCCGCAATAACCTACCTGAACTCCCGGTGGAAGGGATAGATCAGGCATGATTGAATGGTCGAGTAGACTTGATGGGCCGAATGGCCTAATTCTACTCCTATCACTTATGAACATAAACATGTCAACAACGCCTCTACATGTGGTGACCAGAACTTCACGCAATACTTTACATTCAGCCTGCCCATAGCCCGATAAAGCTGCAACAGTCTGGTCTCACCCTGAAACGTCGCCAATTCCTTCTCTCCAGAGATGCTGCCTCACCCGCTGAGTTACTCCAGCGTTTTGTGTCTGCCTTCGATTTTACCAGCATCTGCAGTTCTTTCTTAAACACGACCTCCAGAATACTCAATATTGACCCAAAAAATGCTGGAGTAACTCAGCGGGACAGGCAACATCTCTGGGAGATCAAGACCCTTCTTCAGACTTGTCCGGGGAAAGAGAAACAAGAGATATAGATGAATGAGAGCTGACAAAAATGCTGGAGAAACTCAGCGGGTGAGACAACATCTATGGAGCGAAGGAAATAGGCAACGTTTCAGGCCGAAACCCTTCTTCATTTTTGTCTACCTTCGATTTTCCAGCATCTGCAGTTCCTTCTTAAACATATAGATGAATGAATTCATTTGAGTATTTGAATATAGCCAAATATAGGACAATATAGACCTGCACAGGAAGGTAGATGCTTCCGCCCCCACGGGTCTCGGGCAGATGGGGCTCGACATCCTGGGAAGGCAGTCCATCTAGGAGAGGGAAAACTCTGATTTAAAACCTCCACTGCCTTGTGGCCATATCCTGTCATGGAAAAGTCTGGAGTAAACCTCAAGATAATCCTGTGTCGAAGCCCCTAAGGCAGTTTGTCGTTGTCTACAACCTCGCTCTGGCAGCTCCTGCAACGGCGCTGGTGCCAAACTGTAACGACCCGGCTGTTCCTGTGGATCGATCACGTGGAGAGGGGGGGACGTGCTGCATGGGCAACAGCCTGTCTGTCCTCCATATGATATCGATCGCCCAGGCTGGCATCCACCCGACCAGGATGCATCACCCACGGTCAGTCATGGCCCACTAATATATGAACAGATGAAGTAAAGACATGCAAAAAAAGTAACGATGATAGAGGGAACAGGCCATTGTTATCAGTTTGCTAGGTGAGAACGAGAAGCTGGTGCAACTTGGGTGGGGGAGGGATGGAGAGAGAGGGAATGCAGGGGTTACTTGAAGTTAGAGAATTCAATATTCACCTCCGCTCGGTCCGCATTAACCAACCTGACCTCCCGGTGGCTCAGCACTTCAACTCCCCCTCTCATTCCGAATCCGACCTCTCTATCCTGGGCCTCCTCCATGGCCAGAGTGAGCACCACCGGAAATTGGAGGAGCAGCACCTCATATTCCGCTTGGGCAGTCTGCACCCTAGTGGCATGAACATTGAATTCTCCAATTTCCGGTAGCCCTTGCTGTCTCCTCCCCTTCTCAGCTCTCCCTCAGCCCTCGGGCTCCTCCTTTTCCTTTTTCCTTTCTTCTCCCCGCCCTCTCCCACCCTCCATCAGTCTGAAGAAGGGTTTCGGCCCGAAACGTTGCCTGTTTCATTTGCTCCATAGATGCTGCTGCACCTGCTGAATTTCTCCAGCATTTTTGTCTACCTTCGATATTCATACCACTGGGCCATACGTTTATACTCAATGCCCTGACTAACATACCAAAATCTTTCTTTAACAATCCATCTTACTGGACAATGTTTTTCATAAGATCATAAGTGATAGGAACAGGATTAGGCCACTCGGCCCATCAAGTCTACTCTGTCATTCAATCGTGGCTGATGTATCTCTGCCTCAGAGGGCGGTGGAGGCCAATTCTCTGGATACTTTCAAGAGAGAGCTAGATAGGGCTCTTAAAGATAGCGGAGTCAGGGGATATGGGGAGAAGGCAGGAATGGGGTACTGATTGTGGATGATCAGCCATGATCACATTGAATAGGGTGCTGGCTCGAAGGGCCGAATGGCCTCCTCCTGCGTTTATTGTCTATCGTCTATCGTCCACCTCTCCCTCCTAACCCCATTCTCCTGCCTTCTCCCCATAATCCCTGACACCCGTACTGATCAAGTATCTATCTATCTTAGCCTTAAATATATCGACTGACTTGGCCTCCGTAGCTATCCGTGGCAATGAATTAATTCACCTCCCACTTAATGCTTTTTAAATGTAGAATGCTATAATGGGCTAATGTTATTTTTTAAATTATGATTTAAAAACAATCCTTGATAGACATAAAATCAGTGATCCGGTGCAATTTGATTAAAGAGGATTAAAGTAGATTTATCATTAAAAAAAACCTAAGCAAAATATAAGTCTCAAATAGCCTAGTTACGATCAGCCACCCTGTAAATAATCAGGATTTAAATGAGATTGATAGATTGTTAATCCAAATTTGATGAGATAAGGTCTCCTTGAAAGACCTTTGAGGACCTGAGCTACAGGGAGAGGTTGAGTGGGCTAGGACTCTATTCCTTGGAGCGCAGGAGGATGAGGGGAGATAGAAACATAGAAACATAGACAATAGGTGCAGGAGTAGGCCATTCGGCCCTTCGAGCCTGCACCACCATTCAATATGATCATGGATGATCATCCAACTCAGTATCCCTTACCTGCCTTCTCTCCATGCCCTCTGATCCCCTTGGCCACAAGGGCCACATCTAACTCCCTCTTAAATATAGCCAATGAACTGGCCTCAACTACCCTCTGTGGCAGAGAGTTCCAGAGATTCACCACTCTCTGTGTGAAAAAAGTTCTCCTCATCTCGGTTTTAAAGGATTTCCCCTTTATTCTTAAGCTGTGAATCCTTGTCCTGGACTTCCCCAACATCGGGAACAATCTTCCTGCATCTAGCCTGTCCAACCCCTTAAGAATTTTATAAGTTTCTATAAGATCCCCTCTCAATCTCCTAAATTCTAGAGAGTATAAACCAAGATTTTATTGGCTCTGGAGATCTTATAGAGGGGTTCAAGGGGTCACAGCTTAAGGATAAGGGGGAAATCCTTTAAAACCGAGATGAGAAGAACTTTTTTCACACAGAGAGTGGTGAATCTCTGGAACTCTCTGCCACAGGGTAGTCGAGGCCAGTTCATTGGCTATATTTAAGAGGGAGTTAGATGTGGCCCTTGTGGCTAAGGGGATCAGGGGGTATGGAGAGAAGGCAGGTACGGGATACTGAGTTGGATGATCAGCCATGATCATATTGAATGGCGGTGCAGGCTCGAAGGGCCGAATGGCCTACTCCTGCACCTAATTTCTATGTTTCTATGTTTCAAAATCATGAGAGGAATAGATCGGGTAGACGCACAGAGTCTCTTATCCAGAGCAGGGGAATCGAGAAGCAGAGGCCACTGGTTTAAAGTGAGGTGGGAAAAAATTTAGTAGGAACCTGAGGGGTAACTTTTTCACACAAAGGTTGGTGGGTGTATGGAATGAGCTGCCAGAGGAGGTACTGTAGTTGAGGCTGGGACGATTATATCGTTTAAGAAACATTTAGACAACTACTGTATATGGAGAGGACAGGTTTAGAGTGGTATGGGGCCAAACGCAAGTCAAGTCAAGTCAAGTTTATTGGTCACATACACATACGAGATGAGCAGTGAAATGTAAAGTGGCAATGCTCGCGGACTTTGTGCAAAAAAAACAAACAAACAAACAACAAACTACAAACAACAAACTACAAACAGAATGGAACAGAATCGCATATTCTTTTACATATTAAATATTGTGGGCGGAAGGAAAAAGGGAATTAAAAAAAAAAAAGCAGTAGAATGGTTCAGTAGAGTTAGTCCCTGGTGAGATAGGAGTTTACAGTCCGAATGGCCTCTGGGAAGAAACTCCTTCTCAACCTCTCCGTTCTCACCGCATGGCAACGGAGGCGTTTGCCTGACCGTAGCAGCTGGAACAGTCCGTTGCAGGGGTGGAAGGGGTCTCTCATGATCTTATTGGCTCTGTAGTTGCACCTCCTGTTGTATAGTTCCTGCAGGGGGGCGAGTGAAGTTCCCATAGTGCGTTCGGCCGAACGCACTACTCTCTGCAGAGCCTTCTTGTCCTGGGCAGAGCAATTCCCAAACCAGATGGTAATATTTCCGGACAAGATGCTTTCCACCGCCGCTGCGTAGAAGCACTGGAGGATCCTCGGAGACACTGGAGGATCCTCGGAGACTCAATTGCCTGAGGTAGTAAAGGCGCTGCCTTGCCTTACTCACAAGTGCAGCAGGCGGGACTAGTGTAGATTGGACATGATGGTCGGTGTGGGCAAGTTCGGTAGAAGGGCCCGTATGACGCGATGACTCAATGACTCCAAGAATACTGGAGACCATTGCCTTGGGTCCAGTCTCAATTCATTTCAAACTGTAGGCAGGGTAGAGGGAGATGAAAGGATATTTTTAAGGCAGAGACAGACATATTCTTGATTAGAACGGGTGTCAAGGGAAGGCAGGAGAGAATGGGATTAGGAGGCAGAGATAGATCAGCCATGATTGAATGGCGGAGTAGACTTGATGGGCCGAGTGACCTAATTCTACCCCTATAACTTTTGAACTTGTAAACTCATGTTCACAAGTGATAGGAGCAGAATTAAGCCATTCGGCCCATCGAGTCCACTCCGCCATTCAATCATGGCTGATCTATCTCTCCCTCCTAACCCCATTCTCCTGCCTTCTCCCCATAGCCCCTGACACCCGCACTAATCAAGAATCTAGCTATCTATGCCTTAAAATATCCATTGACTTGTGGCCTCCACAGATTTCTGCAACAATGAATTCCACAGATTCACCACCCTCTGACTAAAGAAATTCCTCCTCATCTCTTTCCGAAAGGAACGTCCATTAATTCTGAGGCTGCGACCTCCAGTCCTTGACTCTCCCACTAGTGGAAACATCCTCCCCACATCCACTCTATCCAGGCCTTTCACTGTTTTGTACATATCAATGAGTGGTCCCCTCATCCTTCTAAACTCCAGCGAGTACAGGCTCAGAGCCATCAAACGCTGCGACTCTATGCGGATTTGCTACGTGCAATGCAGATCACTCTCTCTCTCTCCCTCTCCAGCATCTCTCTCTCCCTTTTATTTTTTTTTCCTTTTGAAAAACTTTATTCAACACAATCATGTGATACACGTCAAAACACAATCGGAAATTACACTCTATCCAATAATCATTAGAGTACAACAGTGCATCAATTGTTCACAATACTGTTCAACAACTAAGTTACAGAGATAGGTTGAACAAGTTAGGTCTTTATTCTCTGTAGCGCAGAAGGTTAAGGGGGGACTTGATAGAGGTCTTTAAAATGATGAGAGGGATAGACAGAGTTGATGTGGACAAGCTTTTCCCTTTGAGAATAGGGAAGATTCAAACAAGAGGACATGACTTCAGAATTAAGGGACAGAAGTTTAGGGGTAACATGAGGGGGAACTTCTTTACTCAGAGAGTGGTAGCGGTGTGGAATGAGCTTCCAGTGGAAGTGGTGGAGGCAGGTTCGTTGGTATCATTTAAAAATAAATTGGATAGGAATATGGATGAGAAGGGAATGGAGGGTTATGGTATGAGTGCAGGCAGGTGGGACTAAGGGAAAAAGTTGTTCGGCACGGACTTGTAGGGCTGAGATGGCCTGTTTCCATGCTGTAATTGTTATATGTTATATGGTTATATGGCTAATACTCTCAACCCCTCGCGGTGACCAGCGTTGACAGAAAGCCTCCGCAGTCAACGTGGACACCGCGTGTTTCCTCTCCAGGGACACGCGAGCACGGACGTGGGCCCGGCAGAGGGTCAGGCAGCCGACTCTGTCGTGACCATCGACCGCCCGCTGCCTGGACCCGCGAATGGCCATCTTAGCCAGGCCCAGGAGCAAACCCACAGATACGTCCCACCCCCCCCACTCAGCTCTCCGCACTCCCTGCCTTCAGTCCAAACACTAGGATCGTAGGACTAAAATGCAACCAGAACTTGAGGAGCAACCCCTCCCCGGCACTCTGGAACACCTTATCGCTGCGGATCAGACAGGCCCCTTCACTGTCCATCTTTAAATCCTCCCTAAAAACTCACTTTTATTCACTGGCTTTCGACACTGGCTGAGACATTATTCCTGTTTTAGTGCTTTTAATGTCTTTTAATTTTTACTGTTTTTATAGTCCTGTCGTCTTAATGGTTTTAGTAGTTTGTAATAACTTTTTGTTGACTTCCCATGTACAGCACTTTGTGGTAACTGATGTTGTCTAAAAGCGCTTTATAAATAAAGTTATTATTATTATTATTATTATACGCAAGGGACATGGTCTCTTCCAACCTGCCCCTCACGCTCTTTTTTTTTTTTCTTTTCTTAGGTCTTATCAATATAAATGCACTGATGGTCATTCGGCCCATTGGGTTTGTGACAGCTCCCACCTATCCCATCACCCTCCCTTTATTAGCTTGTAGTTCTGCAACATATTCTCTCACATTCTCTCTCTCTCTCCTCTCTCTTTCACTTTCTCTCTCTTTTTTTCACTCTCCCTCTCTTTCTGTCTCTTCCTTGCTCTCTCTCTTGTTCTCTCTCTCTTTTTTTTTTGTTAAGAGCACAAACAACTATTTATTCGAGCAACATACAATTAAAACGCAGAAAAACTATCAACTATCAATAAAGAAACAATACAAAATAACTCTCACGCCCCTCTGCGCATTCAAGTCACCATGATCCGATCCCAATCTCAGTCTCTCTCTCCTCTCTCTCTCTCTCTCTCTCTCTCTCTCTCTCTCTCTCTCTCTCTCTCTCTCTCTCTCTCTCTCTCTCTCTCACTCTCTCTCTCTCTCTCTCTCTCTCTCCCTCCCTCTGCTGCGGGGGGGGAGGGAGATTTACCAGCTGTCAAAGCTGTCACATAAATTAAATCTTTTGAAAGCCCACGGAAAAAAAAAATCACTCTCCAAACAGCTATTAACAAAATTAAATTTATTAATTCTCTGAAAAAGAATTAAAACATTAAAAATCGCCGGAACATAATTCAAAAATAAGCAAAATGAGCAAAAAACCAACAATTAGATGGAATAAAATGGAATGTGTATTTTTATTTCACTCACTCTTCCGTCCCATGTGAATTTTCCCTTTGAAATGAATGATCCTCTGAACATGGGCCAGGTTAGACTGGCATAGTCACCATGTTTAGTTTAGTTTAGTTTAGTTTAGTTTAGAGATACAGGATTACCAGATACAGAGACCACAGATCTCACAATCAAAGGACGTTCTTTTAGGAAGGAGATGAGGAGAAATCTCTCTCGTCAGAGGGTGGTGAATCTGTGGAATTTTTTGCCACAGAAGGCTGTGGAGGCCAAGTCAGTGGGTATATTTAAGGCAGAGATGGATAGAAACATAGAAACATAGAAAATAGGTGCAGGAGGAGGCCATTCGGCCCTTCGAGCCTGCACCACCATTCATTACGATCATGGCTGATCATCCAACTCAGTATCCCGTACCTGCCTTCTCTCCATACCCCCTGATCCCTTTTAGCCACAAGGGCCACATCTAACTCCCTCTTAAATATAGCCAATGAACTGTGGCCTCAACTATTTTCCGTGACAGAGAATTCCACAGATTCACCACTCTGGATAGATTCTTGATTAGTGCGGGTGCAGCATTTCGTTGTCTCTGTACTGTACACTGACAATGACAATTAAAATTGAATCTGAATCTGAATCTGAGTCAGAGGTTATGGGGAGAAGGCAGGAGAATGGGGTTAGGAGGGAGAGATAGATCAGCCATGATTGAATTGGCGGAGTAGACTTGATGGGCCGAATGGCCTAATTCTACTCATCTCACTCGTGATCTTACGTTACAGCACGTAAACAGGCCCTTCGACCCACCGAGTCCGCACCAACCAGCGATCCCCAAACATTGACACTAATCTACACACGCCAGGGACAATTTAGACTTAGACTTACACCAAGCCAATTAACTGACAAACCTGTACGTCTTTGGAGCGTGGGAGGAAACCGAAGGCCGCGGAGAAAACCCACGCAAGTTGCGGGGAGAACGTACAAACTCCGTACAGACAGCGCCCGCAGTCGGGATCGAACGTGGGTCTCCAGAGCTGCAAGCACTGTAAGGCAGCAACTCTACCGCTGTGCCACCATGCCACACCAATGCTCTGGTCTAATATCTCTCTCTCTCACTTCTTTTCCCTTTGACAGCTTATTTTTATTTGACCAGTCTTTTGACCATTTGATGTCTTTTCTTAACCGGCTCATTGCCTTTGCTTTGTTGTGGCCATGTGTTTGGGACGTTTTGCAGCGCAGTGTCGAATGCAGCAATTGAATCCAAATTGTTACTGCCATTCGCCAGCAATTTCTGCTTTATACTGTATATAAATATTTTTTTTTTTTTACGATTTCCTCTAACCAAGCAGAACAAGAGGATTGGGGAACTTTGAACACACTGCAAGTGTTGTCATTTAGATGGTTCGAAGCAAATGGTTTTGCAAAAGCAAGTCACAAAGATAAATGGGTTCAATTGAAAATGGAATGTGAGATCTGAATAGACCTGGATAATAGCGGCAAATTGTTTTTCAATTCTTTCCCAAGTTAAAATTGCACGCAATGTATTTCAAAATATTTTCCAGAAGCAATAGCAACTTGATTCCTTTGTGAAAGGACATTGATTAGTTGAATGCATTGCGGCCTTTTATGCCCAAGAAATTAGAACACAGATGAACATATCTACTCAGCACTAGAATTCAGTGTAAAAACAGCAGCACATTTAGAGAAAGTGCCGTTAAATAGCACTCACTGGAAACATTGGAGATGAGTTCTTTTCAGGGTCATGGGGATATCATAAGTTCATACTGCAGGAGCAGAATTAGGCCATTCGGCCCATCAAGTCTACACTGGAGTTTAGAAGGATGAGAGGGAATCTTATTGATAAGACCATTAAGGGTTTGGACACACTAGAGGCAGGAAACACGTTCCCGATGTTGGGGGAGTCCAGAACCAGGGGACCACAGTTTAAGAATAAGCGGTAGGCCATTTAGAACAGAGATGCGGAAAAACTTTTTCACCCAGAGGGTTGTGAATTTGTGGAATTGTCTGCCTCAGAAGGCGGTGGAGGCCAATTATCTGGATGCTTTCAAGAGAGAGTTGGATACAGCTCTTAAAGATAGTGGTGTCAGGGGATATGGGGAGAAGGCAGGAACGTGGTACTGATTGGGGACGATCAGCCATGATCACATTGAATGGCGGTGCTGGCTCGAAGGGCCAATACAATAGACAATTAACAATAGACAATAGGTGCAGGAGTAGGCCATTCGGCCCTTCCAGCCAGCACCGCCATTCAATGTGATCATGGCTGATCATCCCCAATCAGTACCCCGTTCCTGCCTTCTCCCCGTATCCCCTGACTGCTATTTTTAAGAGCCCTATCTAGCTCTCGCTTGAAAGCATCCAGAGAACCTGCCTCCACCGCCCTCTGAGGCAGAGGATTCCACACTCACAACTCTCTGTGAGAAAAAAGAGTTTCCTCTTCTATGTTCTAAATGGCTTACCCCTTATTCTTAAACTGTGGACCCTGGTTCTGGACTCCCCCAACATCGGGAACATGTTTCCTGCCTCTAGTGTGTCAAAACCCTTAACAATCTTATATGTTTCAATGAGATATCCTCTCATCCTTCTAAGCTCCAGAGTGTACAAGCCCAGCTGCTCCATTCTCTCAGCATATGACAGTCCCGCCATCCCGGGAATTAACCTTGTAAACCTACGCTGCACTCCCTCAATAGCAAGAATGTCCTTCCTCAAATTAGGGGACCAAAACAGCACACTGCACGCCTACTCCTGCACCCATTGTCTATGGTCTATTGTCTATTGTCAGTCATGGCTATCTATCTCTCCCTCTTAACCCCATTCTCCTGCCTTCTCCCTGTATAAGATCATAAGTGATAGGAAATTTGAAAATTTAAAAGAAATTTGGACAGATATATTGATAGGAAGGAAGAATGGTCTTGACCCGAAACGACACCAATAACTCTGAAACCGCCACCTCCAACGGGATCCCGCCACCAGCCACATTTTCCCATCTCCACCCCTTTCCGCTTTCTGCAGAGACCATTCTCTCCGCAACTCCCTGGTTAAATCATCCCTTCCCACCCAAACCACCCCCTCCCCAGGTACCTTCCCCCGCAACCGCAGGAGATGCAACACCTGTCGTTACACCTCCTCCATCGCCTCTGTCCAGGGGCCCCTTTCAGGTTAGGCAGAGCTTCACTTGCACCTCCTCCAACCTCATCTACTGTATCCATTGTTCAAGATGTGGACTCTTATACATCGGCGAGACTCAATGAGACCAAACGCAGACTGGGCGATCATTTCGTGAAACACCTTCGCACGGCCCGCGTGAACCTACCTGATCTCACGGTTGCTGGACACTTTGATTCTCCTTCCCATTCCTACACAGACCTCTCTGCCCTCGGCCTCCTCCGTTGTCAGAGTGAGGCTAAACGCAAAGTGGAGGAACAGCATCTCATATTTCACTTTGGCAGCAGTGGTATGAATATTGATTTCTCTCCCTTCAGGTAGTCCCGGCATTCCCTATCTCTCTATCCCTCCCCCACACAAGTCGCACCAGCTTCTAGTTCTCACCCAACAAACAGCCAACAATGGCCTGTTTCCTTGATCATCGTTACTTGTCTTGCGTATCTTTCATTCATTGTTCTTTATATCTCCACATCACCGTCTAGATCTCTCGTTTCCCTTATCCCTAACCAGTCTGAAGAAGGGTCTCGACCCGAAACGTCACCCATTCCTTCTCTCCACAGACGCTGCCTGTCCCGCTGAGTTACTCCAGCTTTTGATACAGTGGACCATGGTATCTTAATATCTCGGTTACAGCACCTAGTGGGCATTTGTGGCAGTGCCCTGGGATGGTTCAGGTCTTATCTGGCAGACAGAACTATGTGTGTAAGCCTTGCTGGTTTTGAATCCTCCTCCGCTCCTCTGTCATATGGGGTTCCACAGGGCTCAATTTTAGGGCCCCTGCTTTTCTCACTGTACTTACTTCCTCTGGGTTCCATTCTTAGAAAGCATGGCATCTCTTTTCATTGTTATGCTGATGATAGCCAACTATATATGTCGCTGAGGAAGGAAGATGCCTTTTCTGTCAAATCACTTCTGTCTTGTCTTGATGACATTAAGTCCTGGATGGTCCTAAACTTTCTAGGATTTAATGAAAAGAAGACAGAGGTGATATAGTTTGGTCCCAATGGCTACCGTGAACCTCCCCCTGTTGACTTGGGTCCCCTGGCATGGTATATCAAGCCAACAGTTTTAGACATGGGTTTTAAGATGGACAGTGATTTTAAATTGGATCATCAAATAGGCGCGGTGGTTAAGTCCAGCTTCTTTCATTTAAGGCAGCTGGCAAAGGTGAAGCCCATTCTCGAGCGGCAGCATTTTGAAACAGTAATCCATGCCTTTATCACGTCTAGGCTGGATTACTGTAACGCACTCTATTTTGGAGTTGCTCGATCTTCCCTGGCTCGTCTCCAGTTGGTTCAGAATGCTGCCGCTCGCCTTTTAACTGGAACTCGAAAGAGGGAGCACATAACACCAATTCTGGCCTCCCTACACTGGCTCCCGGTGCACTTTCGAGTTCATTTTAAAATTCTTTTATTTGTTTTTAAATCTTTAAATGGGCTCGCCCCGCCTTACCTCTCTGAGCTGCTTCACCCATACGCTCCTGCCCGGTGCCTCAGGTCAGCTGGTCAGCTGCTCCTGGAGGTACCGAGGTCTAAGCGGAAGCTCAGAGGGGATAGAGCCTTTTCTGTTGCTGCTCCGGCACTCTGGAACACTCTGCCGTTGCACATCAGACAGGCCCCCTCACTGTCCATCTTCAAAACCAATATTAAAACAAATTTATATTCCTTGGCTTTTGACCCTGTTTGAGACTTTGCTCCTGTTTTAGTGCTTTTAATGGGTTTAATTTTATTGTTTTTACTCTCACTTTTAATGTTTTTATTGTCGTGTAATAATTTCTTGTCCATGATTAGTCATGTACAGCACTTTGTTGCAACAGTGGTTGTTTTTAAAGTGCTCTATGAATAAAGTTATTATTATTATTATTATTATTATTATTATTATGCGTCTATCTTGAGTCAATCTTAGCTTCTGTTTGTTTGTATATTCTTACCCAGGTTCTTGCAACAGTCTGGCTGCTGTCTGCTGATATTCTTGGCGTTAGTTCAAGACTATTTCACAAAAGGGCCAATCTATATTCAAAAGTAGCCTAGTATTTAATTCACAAATGTGTCGCAGCAATGCCCTGTAGTATTCTGCACATCAAACTCAATCAGGTTCGCCAACGTTCCCACTCCCAAATAAGGGACAAAAGGTCAAAATACGGGACAAATTCCCCACGGCAATTCGTTGACCGACTGGGCCGTGTCTGGGTGAATGATGAGTTGGCCCCGGGTGCTGGACTGTACACAAAGCCCAGCCGGCGGGCCAGCTGAGGAGTTTTGGCCCGGGCCGCGCAAAGTCCGGCGCCCCGTCCAACTCGTGAACCGATGATCGGCCGTGAGAAGGAGGGGTGGCGGTGGTGTCGGCGGTAAGCGAAGGTCCGAAGGTCGGACAGCTGGCCGGGCTGCCGACCGACCGACGGGGCCACGGGCGAGGCGCTGCTGCTGCTGCTGCTGCTGCTGCACTCCATGGGCTGCACTACGTCGGGACGGGTGAGGCGGGGGCCGGACACGGCGCTCCGACCCGACAGTCCCCTCGACCCGAGTAGTAGCGGTCAAATACGGGACAAGGGCGGTCCCAATATACGGGATGTCCCGGCTAATACGGGACCATTGGCAACCACAGCCTCAATGCCGGTCTCTGAGCCTGACCGATGGAAGACTAAATCTTAAATCAGCTTTGAGTAAATCACTTTGCACTATTTGTTTAGTGCTAGACAAGACTAGGACTACAGCCTCAGAATTAAAGCACGTTCCTTTAGGAAGGAGATGAGGAGGAATTTATTTTGTCAGAGGGTGGTGAATCTGTGGGATTCATTGCCACAGACGGCTGTGGAGGCCAAGTCAGTGGATATATTTAAGGCAGAGATAGATAGATTCTTGATTAGTACGGGTGTCAGAGGTTATGGGAGTAGGGTGAGGAGGGAGAGATAGATCAGCTGTGATTGAATGACAGAGTGGACTTGATGGGCCGAATGGCCAAATACTGCTGCTATCACTTATGACCCCCTGTTTACAACCTGTTGCTGCAAGCAAGCAATTTCACCCTTGCAGTCTCGGCAGAGAAGGTCAACGAGATCTTTGGTTACCTGGCCTTTCAGGTTTGTAAATAAAAGAGAGGAGGGAGGAAAACTATTTTTTTGTTATTGAGGAGCTATTGAGGTTCACCAGGTTAATTCCCGGGATGGCGGGACTGACATATGCTGAGAGAATGGAGCAGCTGGGCTTGTACACTCTGGAGTTTAGAAGGATTGAAACATATAAGATTGTTAAGGGCTGGGACACGCTAGAGGCAGGAAACATGTTCCCGATGTTGGGGGAGTCCAGAACCAGGGGCCACAGTTTAAGAATAAGGAGTAAGCCATTTAGAACGGAGACAAGGAAACACTTTTTCTCACAGAGAGTGGTGAGTCTGTGGAATTCTCAGCCTCAGAGGGAGGTGGAGGCAGGTTCTCTGGATGCTTCCAAGAGAGAGCTAGATAGGGCTCTTAATGATAGCGGAGTCAGGGGATCTGGGGAGAAGGCAGGAACGGGGTACTGATTGGGGATGATCAGCCATGATCACATTGAATGGCGGTGCTGGCTCAAAGGGCTGAATGGCCTACTCCTGCACCTGTTGTCTATAAAACACTCAAAAGATTATGACAGAAAGCTAGTATTGAAAAGCAACCTTGACAATCCAAGAACGTTTTGATGTGTATTATGTCTTATTTGACATTTTTATCACAGTTACAGTGTATGGAATGTCAGTTAATTTGAGCACAATAGGATGGCATGGCCAGTGAGAAAATAAGCCGTTCTGTTTATAGTAATGTCAGATGAAAGACAAATACTGCCTGAGGGAATCTCTCTCCCCCTCTCTCAAATGGCTTCAGGAGTTCGAGCTTCAGTGCTGTTGAGAGATACAGCCAATTTCGAGAGGACATTAGTATATAAAAACCGAGATGTTATGCTGAGGCTCTATAAGGCGCTGACTAGCCCACATTTGGAAAACTGTGAGCAATTTTGGGCCCTGTAATTTCTTCTGCAGCTGTATAGGGCTCTGGTGAGACCACATCTGGAGTATTGTGTACAGTTTTGGTCTCCTAATTTGAGGAAGGACATCCTTGTGATTGAGGCAGTGCAGCGTAGGTTCACCAGATTGATCCCTGGGATGGCGGGACTGTCATATGAGGAAAGATTGAAAAGACTAGGCTTGTATTCACTGGAGTTTAGAAGGATGAGGGGGAATCTTATAGAAACATATAAAATTATAAAAGGACTGGACAAGCTCGATGCAGGAAAAATGTTCCCAATGTTGGGCGAGTCCAGAACCAGGGGCCACAGTCTTAGAATAAAGGGGAGGTCATTTAAGACTGAGGTGAGAAAAACGTTTTTCACCCAGAGAGTTGTGAATTTGTGGGATTCCCTGCCACAGAGGGCAGTGGAGGCCAAGTCACTGGATGGTTTTAAGAGAGAGTTAGTGGAGTCAAGGGATATGGGGAGAAGGCAGGCACGGGTTATTGATTGGGGACGATCAGCTATGATCACAATGAATGGCGGTGCTGGCTCGAAGGGCCGAATGGCCTCCTCCTGCACATTTTCTATGTTTCTATAATTGTCTGTACGGAGTTTGTACGTTCTCCCCGTGACCTGCGTGGGTTTTCTCCGAGATCTTCGGTTTCCTCCCACACACTCCAAAGACGTACAGGCTTGTGGGTTAATTGGCTTGGTGTAAATGTAAAACTTGTCCCTAGTGGGTGTAGGATAGTGTTAGTGTGCGGGGATCGCTGGCCGGCACGGACCCGGTGGGCCGAAGGGCCTGTTTCCACTCTGCATCTCTAAACTAAATATCCAAGGAAGGATGTGCTGGCTCTGGAGAGGGTCCAGAGGAGGTTTACAAGAATGATCCCAGGAATTAGTGGGTTAACATACGATGAGCGTTTGTCGGCACTGGGCCTGTACTCGCTGCAGTTCAGCAGGATGAGGGGGCACCTCATTGAAACTTATGAATAGTGAAAGGCCTGGATAGAGTGGATGTGGAGAGGATGTTTCCACTAGTGGGAGAGTCTAGATCCAGAGGGCTGAGCCTCAGAATAAAAGGACGTACCTTGATTGTCAGATGTCCCTGATAGAACAATGAAATTGCAGCACAACAGAATATGTCAATATGTTCTGGGCTATGGGGTTGTGACGAATAAACTTGACTTGACTTGAGGCAGGAGAATGGGGTTGAGATGGAAAGATAGATCTGCCATGATTGAATGGTGGACAAGACTTGATGGACTTAATTCTGCTCACATAACTCATAAAAACATAGAAAATAGGTGCAGGAGTAGGCCATTTGGCCCTTCGAGCCTGCACCGCCATTCAATATGATCATGGCTGATCATCCAACTCAGTATCCTGTACCTGCCTTCTATCCATACCCCATGATCCCTTTAGCCACAAGGGCCACATCTAACTCCCTCTTAAATATAGCCAATGAACTGGCCTCAACTACTTTCCGTGGCAGAGAATTCCACAGATTCACCACTCCCTGTGTGAAAAATGTTTTCCTCATCTCGGTCCTAAAAGACTTCCCCCTTATCCTTAAACTGTGACCCCTTGTTCTGGACTTCTCCAACATCGGGAACAATCTTCCTGCATCTAGCCTGTCCAACCCCTTAAGAATTTGGTAAGTTTCTATAAGATCCCCCCTCAATCTTCTAAATTCTAGCGAGTACAAGCCGAGTCTATCCAGTCTTTCTTCATATGAAAGTCCTGACATCCCAGGAATCAGTCTGGTGAACCTTCTCTGTACTCCCTCTATGGCAAGAATGTCTTTCCTCAGATTAGGAGACCAAAACTGGAACGTAGCTTTTAATTCAGTTCATGAGCACACAAATTGGAACAGTAAAGCGTGCTATTTCACCCATGCCACCACCCCTAAACAACGGGCTAATACCAGTGAAGAAACACTCACTTTCAGGGTTATTAGTGACTACATATTGTATCATTCTCTTTGGAATGTGGAATTTGGAATCAATGTTTAATTGAGTTTTGTTTCTTTTGGAGATACAGCGTGGAAACAGGCCCTTCGGCCCGCCGTGTCCGTGCCGGCCCGCGACACTAACACTGTTCCGCAGACACCAGGGATAGTTTACATTTACACCAAGCCAATTAGCCTACAGACCTGTACATCTTTGGTGTGTGAAAGGAAACCGGAGCACCCGGAGAAAACCCACGTGGGTCACGGGGAGAATGTACAAACTCCGTACAGACAGCACCCGTAGTCGGGATCGAACCCGGGTCTCTGGCGCTGTAAGTGCTGTAAGGCTGCGCAACCTTTCCACCTCCTAGATTTATATTTATGAAGCCGGCTTGATAGAGTTTTGAAGTTGCTCCTCAATGAAATATTCTCATTTCTTACAGCATTGGAAGGGTGGATCTTAGATTTTTTTAGATCCCACTGCATGGAAACAGGCCCTTCTGCCCACCGAGTCTGCATCGACCAGTCATCACCCGTGCACAACTGCGGCACGGTGGCGCAGCGATAGATTTGCTGCCTTACAGCACAAGAGACCAGGGTTCGACATTCGTGCTATTGAGGGAGTGCAGCGTAGGTTCACAAGGTTAATTCCCGGGATGGTGGGACTGTCATATGTTGACAGAATGGAGCGGCTGGGCTTGTATACTCTGGAGTTTAGAAGGTTGAGAGAGGATCTTATTGAAACATATAAGATTACTAAGGGTTTGGACACGGTGGAGGCAGGAAACATGTTCCCGATGTTGGGGGAGTCCAGAACCAGGGGCCAAACCAGTTTAAGAATATGGGGTGTCATTTAGAACGGAGATGAGGAAAAATGTTTTCACACAGAGAGTTGTGAGTCTGTGGAATTCTCTGCCTCAGAGGGCGGTGGAAGCAGGTCCTCTGGATGCTTTCAAGAGAGAGCTAGATGGGGCTCTTAAAGATAGCGAAGTCAGGGGATATGGGGAGAAGGCAGGAACGGGGTAGTGATTATGGATGATCAGCCATGATCACATTGAATGGCACTGCTGGTTCGAAGGGCCAAATGTCCTGCTCCTGCACCTATTGTCTATTGATCCTGACTACGGATGCTGTCTATACAGAGTTTGCACGTTTCCCCGTGACCAGCGTGGGTTTTCTCAGGAGCTCCAGTTTATTCCCACACTCATGCAATTATCAAGAACACTGACGCAATTGTCAAGAAAGCACATCAGCGCCTCTACTTCCTGAGAAAATTACGGAGAGTCGGATTGTCAAGGAAGACTCTCTCTAACTTCTACAGGTGCACAGTAGAGAGCATGCTGACCGGTTGCATCGTGGCTTGGTTCGGCAACTTGAGCGCCCTGGAGAGGAAAAGACTACAAAAAGTAGTAAACACTGCCCAGTCCATCATCGGCTCTGACCTTCCTTCCATCGAGGGGATCTATCGCAGTCGCTGCCTCAAATAGGCTGGAAGTGTCATCAAAGACCCACACCATCCTGGCCACACACTAATCTCCCTGCTACCTTCAGGTAGAAGGTACAGGAGCCTGAAGACTGCAATGACCAGGTTCAGGAATAGCTACTTCCCCACAGCCATCAGGCTATTAAACCGAGCTCGGACAAAACTCTGGTTATTAATAACCCATTTTTTGTCATTTGCACTTTACCAGTTTATTCATGTGTGTATATATTTATATAATGGTATATGGACACACTGATCTGTTCTGTAGTCAATGCCTACTATATTCTGTTGGGCTGAAGCAAAGCAAGAATTTCATTGTCCTATACAGGGACACATGACAATAAACTCACTTGAACTTGAACTTGAAACTTGAGTGTACAGGGTCTGTAGGCTCATTGGCTTGGTATAAATTGTAAACCATCCATGGAGTCTGCAGGACAGTATTAGTGTATGGTGTGGGGTGGGAGATTGCAACTTTCTCGTGGTCCACCCTGTTTCGACGAATGCAATCAACCCGGCGTGCACAATCAAATAAGATCAAATAGAATAAGTTGCCCTGCAACTTCAGGCTGTGCACGCCATACGCAAGAAGAAGAAGTGTATGGGGATCGCAGATTGGCGCGGACACGGTGGGCCAAAAGGCTGTTTCTGCGCTGTATCTCTAAACTAAACAAAAATGTACCTGTACACTGGTAATCATGCATAGTCTTTCCTCTGACTGGATAGCACGCAGCAAAAAAGCTTTCCTCTGTACACGCAACAATAACAAAACAGTGTGTCCTTGTGTTGAGGTGTTCGATGTTCTGTGTTCTAATTGAGTAGCAAAGACATTGAGCTTTGCAAAAACTGTTAGGGAATCCTTTATCAATATGAGGCACAGTTGCATGCTTTGTGTTCGAGCCTCTTCTACAATATTTTAAAATTTTGAGAGGGAATGACAGAGTTGACGTGGATATAGGCTGTGGGCCGAGCATCAAGAATGTGTCTAGAAATAGGATTTTGTGATCCAAGTCACCAACTACATGAAATGTTCACATATTGTGTACAAAAATATATATAAATCACCCCTGAAACTCGATATGAAGAAGACTTGCACATTTTTTATTAAATTAGAGAAAAAACCGGAAAGATGTCTGGAATTTTTTAGTCCAATCAAAGCACGTTTAACAATGATTTGTTTAAGAAGGAACTGCAGATGCTGGAGAATCGAAGGTTACACAAAAAAGCTGGAGAAACTCAGCGGGTGCAGCAGCGTCTATGGAGCGAAGGAAATAGGCAACGTTTCGGCCCGAAACGTGTCTATTTCCTTCGCTCCATAGATGCTGCTGCACCCGCTGAGTTTCTCCAGCTTTTTTGTGTAACCCACGTTTAACATTGAGTTGTCTGCCAGTTGGCCAATCACGCGCTTTGTTTCAGGCTAGCACACAAGCATGGCTGTGGGCTTCACAGATGCCTGTTTACTGGAGATTCCTATGTGTTGTTCTGTGGAATAAATGTGGTGTAAACTTGCTAGCAGGTTCATTGTATTTAGTGGGAAAAGCATTAAAAAGGCTGAAGAAAGTGCTGCGAAGTGGAATAAAGTGCAAGAACGCCTTCAAAGTCCCTGCTTAGGTGCTGGAACACAAAGAAGGCCCCATGAATCAACTATAACTGAAAGGTAAGATTAAAGTCTCTGTGTGGAATGAGCTTCCAGTGGAAGTGGTGGAGGCAGGTTCGATTTTATTCATTTAAACATAAATTGGATAGGTATATGGACGGGAAAGGAATGGGGTTATGGTCTGAGTGCAGGTAGATGGGGACTAGGGGAGAGTAAGTGTTCGGCACGGACTAGAAGGGCCGAGAAGGCCTGTTTCCGTGCTGTAATTGTATATGGTTATATGGTTAATATGGCTGCCAATATTTGCAAACTTGCTTGGGTAGATTAATTAAACGTAAGTTCACTTGATGTTCGATGAACCTACATTCAATTGCAATCCTTCTGCCTTGTGAAGCAGAGAAGAGTGAATATGACATTTCCCTGTCCCTTCATCTCTGTGGCATGTCCAGCCTGCAGAGATGATTGATAGCAGAACTGCCCCACATCAATAAAATTCAACAGCGTGTTGGATTACCACGGCCAGAGAGTGCTTGGAAATTCTTACAACAGTAAAAGTTCAATTGAAACTTCAGGCATGGGTTCTGTCATAGTCATAGAGTGATACAGCATGGAAAACAAGCCCTACGTTGCCCAACTTGCCCATACTGGCCAACATGTCCCAGCTACACAAGCTCCACATGCCCACGTTCGGACCATGTCCCTCCCAACCTGTCCTATCCATGTGTTTAAGAAGGAACTGCAGAAAATCGAAGGTAGACCAAGATATCTATGGAACATCTATGGAGCGAAGGAAATTGGCAACTGTTTCGGGCCGAAACCCTTCTTCAGACTGATGGGGGGTTCTCAGGCTCCTCCTCTTCTTTTTCCTTTCTTCTCCCCCCCCCCCCCCCATCAGTCTGAAGAAGGGTTTCGGCCCGAAACGTTGCCTATTTCCTTCGCTCCATAGATGCTGCTGCACCCGCTGAGTTTCTCCAGCATTTCTGTCCTATCCATGCACCTGTCTAAATGGGATAGTCCCCTGCCTGCGCATTCCATGTGCTTGATTTTTATCCCCCGCCCTAAATTTCATCCCCTTAATCAGTAGACAAGACTGCCATGGGGGAAGTGAGGAAGTTGGCAATGGGGACCATAAGGTTAAGGTGAGGGGGGAAAGATTTAATAGGAACCAGAGTGGACACATTTTTACACATATGGTTTCAGTTTAGTTTATTGTCACGTGTACCGAGGTACATTGAAAAGCTTTTTTGTTGCATAGAAACATAGAAACATAGAAATTAGGTGCAGGAGTAGGCCATTCGGCCCTTCGAGCCTGCACCGCCATTCAATATGATCATGGCTGATCATCCAACTCAGTATCCCGTACCTGCCTTCTCTCCATACCCTCTGATCCCATTGGCCACAAGGGCCACATCCAACTCCCTCTTAAATATAGCCAATGAACTGGCCTCAACTACCCTCTGTGGCAGAGAGTTCCAGAGATTCACCACTCTCTGTGTGAAAAAAGTTCTCCTCATCTCGGTTTTAAAGGATTTCCCCCTTATCCTTAAGCTGTGACCCCTTGTCCTGGACTTCCCCAACATCGGGAACAATCTTCCTGCATCTAGCCTGTCCAACCCCTTAAGAATTGTGTAAGTTTC
>JAWMAR010000109.1:6485881-6515881 GCA_036785375.1 Leucoraja ocellata | reverse complement strand
GACCTCCTGATCAGCCGCCTCCCGCTGCCGGAGTCTGCCGCTCCCGAGTCCGCAGGCCGAGCTGGGCAGAGTCACAGGACCCCGCGCTGTCCATCAGCGCCGCCCGCGTTGGGAGCTCCACAAACCGCAGCTCCATGATGTCGGTGCAGCAGGTCCAGCACCTCCGGGCTCCAGACGGCGACCCCGGTAAGGCATCGCCAGCCCCGTGATGTTCCAGCGCTGTCCCGCCGCTGCTGGAGCTCCGGTCGATCCCGGCAGGAAAGGCCGCGCCAATCCAGGTAGGTAGGCCGCTGTGGGGGGAGGGGGGGGGGCGAGGACGCGACTCGAATAATAGTCGCGTCCTCTCCAGGAAGCGGCTGAAGGACGGTATCCCCCGCACCGTGCCCTCTACCCCCACATAAAAACACCAGAAAAACACAAAAAAACACACTTTTACACAACTAAATAAACAAAAATCAAAAAGATACCGGGCTGTAGGTGGAGGCTGCTGACACCAGCGCCACCGGAATTACAATACCTAAATAACAATAACTAAACTAAATAACTAAGTGTTAGTGTTCGGGGATTGTTGGTTACTTTAGCTTATAGTTTAAGAAAGAACTGCAGATGCTGGAAAAATCGAAGGTAGACAAAAATGCTGGAGGAACTGGCGGGTGAGGCAGCATCTATGGAGAGAAGGAATAGGAGATGTTTTGGGTCGAGACCCTTCTTCAGACTGATGTCGAGGGTGGGAGGGTGGAGTGGGGGGGGGGGGGGGGGGCGGTACCTTGTTAGTTACTTTGGTTCTCAAAACTCACTGAACATGGGATTTTGTCATTGAAAATCAAAACCACCTTCCATATCTGTTCCCATCAGAGGCAGGCTTTCTAGGCCGCTACTCTGGAGAAGATAACAAACACTTCTGATGCTAGCGAGTCCCAGTAATTTGTGAAATCTTTCTTCGGGTCAACATGATGCACAAAATAAATAATTTGAAACTCCAAGCACGATTAATCCACATGAGATCCTTTCATCCACTGCGGCAATCCAAAAGGGATTAATTACTGTATTAAAATGCCAAACAAAAGGTGTTTTTCCTACAAATAAGTTTATAGGCTCAGTATTAATGTTGCACAGGCATCAAAGATGCATTATGATGCAATACATCAAACTAAATGTGAGTCCTCATTTAATCTATCGACTTTCACCACCCATTTAGACTATTTAGACTATTAGACTATTATCTGAATGGTGGCCGATTAGGAAAGGGGGAGGTGCAGCGAGACCTGGGTGTCATGGTACACAGTCATTGAAAGTAGGCATGCAGGTGCAGCAGGCAGTGAAGAAAGCGCATGGTATGTAAGCTTTCATAGCAAAAAGATTTGAGTACAGGAGCAGGGAGGTTCTACTGCAGTTGTACAGGGTCTTGGTGAGACCACACCTGGAGTATTGCGTACAGTTTTGGTCTCCTAATCTGGGGAAAGACATTCTTGTCATGGGGGGAGTACAGAGAAGGTTCACCAGACTGATTCCTGGGATGTCAGGACTTTCATATGAAGAAAGACTGGATAGAGTCGGCTTGTACTCGCTAGAATTTAGGATCTTATAGAAACTTACAAAATTCTTAAGGGGTTGGACAGGCTAGATGTAGGAAGATTGTTCCCGATGTTGGGGAAGTCCAGAAACACATTTTAAGGATAAGGGGGAAATCTTTTAGGACCGAAATGAGAAAAACATTTTTTCACACAGAGAGTGGTGAATCTGTGGAATTCTCTGCCACAGAAGGTAGTTGAGGCCAGTTCATTGGCTATATTTAAGAGGGAGTTAGATGTGGCCCTTGTGGCTAAAGAGATCAGGGGTTATGGAGAGAAGGCAGGTACAGGATACAGAGTTGGATGATCAGCCATGATCATATTGAATGGCGGTGCAGCCTCGAAGGGCCGAATGGCCTACTCCTGCACCTATTGTCTATGTTCTATGTTTCTGTTTGCACGTTCTCCTTGGGTTTTCTCCGGGTGCTCTGGTTTCCTTCCACCTTCCAAAGGCTTTGGTAGGTTAATGGGTCTTCTGGAATTTGTTCATTGTGTGTAGGATAGTACAGGTGTCAGTGTGATCACTGTTCGGCGCAGACTCGGTGGGCCAAAGACCTCCATGCTGTATCTCTAAACCCTAAACAAAAGGTGCAAGTTAGGGAGAGTGACGTTTAGATTCGGAACCCTCCTTCAGACCATCTCTTTCTGTCTCTCAAACGCCCCCTTTCGTTGTAAGGTTCTCTTTAAAATGTAGCCATCTTTGGTTTTGCTTAGAGATAAATGTTTAGAGATACAGTGTGGAAACAGGCCCTTTGGACGGAGTCCATGCCGACCAACACTACAGCCTGCTACACTAGATCTACGTTCATTAGATTCCATTTTGATTGGGAAATATACCCAAGCCATAAGTTCTCGGAGCAGAATTAGGCCATTCGGCCCATCAAGTCTACTCCATTATTCAATCATGGCAGATCTATCTCTCCCTCCTAACCCCATTCTCCTGCCTTCTCCCCATAACCCCTGACACCCACACTAATCAAGTATCTATCTATCTCTACCTCAAAAATATCCATTGACTTGTGGCCTCCACAGCCCTCTATGACAATGAATTCCACAGATTCACCACCCTCTTACTTCAGAAACTCCTTCTCAACTCCTTTCTGTAGGGAGGTTCTTTTATACAGAGGCTGTGCATGGGACCTCATGCCTGGGATCAATCTCAAAAATTATTCTGGACACTCCCCAACGCCAGCACATCCCTCCTCAGATATGGTGCAAATGTTTAAGAAGGAACTGCAGATGTTGGAATATCGAAGGTAGACAAAAGTGCTGGAGAAACTCAGCGGGTGCAGCAGCATCTATGGAGCAAAGGAAATAGGCGACGTTTCGGGCCGAAACCCTTCTTCAAACTGTGCAAAGGTCGCCAACGTTCTCGCTCCCAAATAAGGAACAAAAGTCAAAATAAGGAACAAATTCTCGACGGCAATTCGTTGACCGACTGGGCCGTGTCTGGGTGAATGATGAGTTGGCCCCGGGTGCTGGACTGTACACAAAGCCCAGCCGGCGGGCCAGCTGAGGAGTTTTGGCCCGGGCCGCGCGACGTCCCGCGCAAAGTCCGGCGCCCCGTCCAACTCGTGAACCGATGATCGGCCCCTATCAATAACCCGTGCCTGCCTTCTCCCCATATCCCTTGACACCACTAGCCCCCTAGAGCACTATCTAACTCTCTCTTAAACCCATCCAGTGACTTGGCCTCCACTGCCCTCTGTGGCAGGGAATTCCACAAATTCACAACTCTATGGGTCAAAACGTTTTTTTCTCACCTTCGTCTTAAAAGACCTCCCCTTTATTCTAAGACTTTGGCCATTATTCTAAGACTGTGGCCCTTATTCTAAGATGGTGGCCCTTATTCTAAGATGGTGGCCCTTATTCCAAGTGTGGCCCTTATTCTAAGATGGTGGCCCTTATTCTAAGTGTGGCCCTTATTCTAAGATGGTGGCCCTTATTCTAAGACTGTGGCCCTTATTCTAAGATGGTGGCCCTTATTCTAAGTGTGGCCTTTATTCTAAGATGGTGGCCCTTATTCTAAGATGGTGGCCCTTATTCTAAGTGTGGCCCTTATTCTAAGACTGTGGCCCTTATTCTAAGATGGTGGCCCTTCTTCTAAGATGGCGGCCCTTATTCTAAGATGGTGGCCCTTATTCTAAGATGGTGGCCCCTATTCTAAGTGTGGCCCTTATTCTAAGATGGTGGCCCTTATTCTAAGACTGTGGCCCTTATTCTAAGACATTGGCCCTTATTCTAAGACTGTGGCCCTTATTCTAAGACGATGGCCCTTATTCTAAGAAGGTGGCCCTTATTCTAAGACGGTGGCCCTTATTCTAAGTGTGGCCCTTATTCTAAGATGGTGGCCCTTATTCTAACATGGTGGCCCTTATTCTAAGATGGTGGCCCTTATTCTAAGACTGTGGCCCTTATTCTAAGTGTGGCCCTTATTCTAAGATGGTGGCCCTTATTCTAAGTGTGGCCCTTATTCTAAGATGGTGGCCCTTATTCTAACATGGTGGCCCTTATTCTAAGATGGTGGCCCTTATTCTAAGACTGTGGCCCTTATTCTGAGATGGTGGCCCTTATTCTAAGATGGTGGCCCTTATTCTAAGATGGTGGCCCTTATTCTAAGACGTTGGCCCTTATTCTAAGATGGTGGCCCTTATTCTAAGACTGTGTCTATTGTCATTGTTGCTCCAATATTGGTGTTGTAAAACAGGAACCAATCTAACACAAGCGTAATGAGAGTAAAGATTAATTTTAAAAATGCATCAATTTCTTTATTACGCTCGAAAGTTTAATAAAGGAGTTAATGAGATATTTTTTAAGGACCGTGCCTTTCCATAACACAAGCCCATTCAGCTTAAGCTGTTAAAACTAGATGGGCAGTAAATTTGTGAATAATTGTCGCCATTTACTAACTAAGCCGTTCACTTTCGTGCCATTCCTCACATAAATTCCCCGTTGATATTAAATTAAGGCATTCCAATGGAAAATGAGCTCGATTCATGCAAATTAAACAGCTTAGCGAGTGTAAATGAACGGATGATCTGACCTTTCGTGAATAGCTGAGAAGTTTTGCAGTGGCTTAAAGATCTTGGCAGTGGTTTAAAGAGATTACATCTCCAAATAGCAACGTCTTCCTGCCTTCCTATCCCTTGGAGCAGCAGAGAGATGCTTCACCTGAAGCCCGTGAACCTTGTTGTGTGGTGGGGTCCACCTGGTAGTTGTGGGCAGAACACACGTACAGGACACATACACATGCATGTACGGACAGAGTGAGGACAACTGGAAATTGGAGGAACAGCACCTCATATTGTGCTTAGGCAGCTTACACCCCAGTAGCTCAGTCTACATCAAACCTGCAACAGGGGAACACAGCTAGCAGGGAGGTACTCCACTCTTGCCCCCTCTGTTTTCATTTCTTCCTTTCTTCCTTCCTTCCTTCCTTCCTTCCTTCCTTCCTTCCTTCCTTCCTTCCTTCCTTCCTTCCCTCCTTCTCTCCTTCCTTCCCTCCTTCCTTCCTCTCTTCCTTCCTTCCTTCCTTCCTTCCTTCCTTCCCTCCTTCCCTCCTTCCTTCCTTCCCTCCTTCCTTCCTTCCCTCCTTCCTTCCTTCCTTTCTTTCTTTTCTTCCTTCCTTCCTCTCACTCACCCTCTTTCTCTCTCTCTCACTCTCTCTATCCGAATGGCCTACTCCTGCACCCATTGTCTATTGCCAATTACCTATTTTCCTCTCTTTTATTCTCTCATTCTCTCACTCTCTCCTCTTTTTTCCTCTCTTTAATTCTGTCATTCGCTCTCTCTCTCTCCCTCCTTTGTCTCTCTCTCTCTCTCTTCCTCTCATTGTCTTTATCTTTTCCTCTCTTTTTGTTCTATCTATCTATCTATCTATCTATCTATCTATCTATCTATCTATCTATCTATCTATCTATCTATCTATCTATCTATCTATCTATCTATCTCTGCCTTAAAAATATCCGTCGACGGCCTCCACAGCCATCTGTGGCAAAGAATTCCACAGATTCACCACCCTCTGACTAAATAAATTCCTCCCCGTCTTCCGAAAGGCATGTCCTTTAATTGTATCTAGCTCCATATTTCTCTCTATCTTTCTCTCCCCACTCCGGCTGCTATCCCTGGGTTTTACAGGGAGTAGGCACACACAGTTCAAGTGGTCAAACTGATGTCAGCTAATCGGCCAAACACTTCCTTATAACATTGGTCGTTGGGGAATGGCCTCTCCTGGTCGGTCAGCAGGTGGCAAGGATCAGAGTGACCTCCAAGGTAGGGGGCGCTGTCACGCAGGGTAACATGCAAATTGGTGTAAGCAGCATCTATAGTTTGCTCTTCAAAATCCCAAACAACACTGATTTAGAAATATATTTGTCTTTCAACATAGAAACATAGACAATAGGTGCAGGAGTAGGCCATTCGGCCTTTCGAGCCAGAACCGCCATTCAATATGATCACGGCTGATCATCCCCAATCAGTACCCCGTTCCTGCCTTCTCCCCATATCCCTATTCCGTTAGCCCTAAATCTAACTCTCTCTTGAAACCATCCAGAGAATTGGCCTCCACTGCCTTCTGTGGAAGAGAATTCCATAGATTCACAACTCTCTGGGTGAAAAGGTTTTCCTCATCTCAGTCATAAATGGCCCATCCCTTATTCTTAAACTGTGACGCCTGGTTCTGGACTCCCCCAACATCGGGAACATTTTTCCTGCATCTAGCCTGATCAATTCCTTAAGAATTTTTAATATTTCTATAAGATCCCGTCTCATCCGTCTAAATTCCAGTAAATTACAAGCCCAGTCGGTCCATTCTTTCATCATATGACAGTCCTGCCAATCCCGGGAATTAACCTTGTAAACCCACGCTGCACTCCCTCAACAGCAAGAATGTTCTTCCTTAAATTAGGAGACCAAAACTGCACACAATACTGCAGGTGTGGTCTCACTAGGGCCCCTCTGTACAACTGCAGTTTCCTTCGCTGTCATTCAGTCTAAGTCCTGCCATCCAGAAGCAGCACTCAGAAAGCACCTTCACCCGAAGGACTGCACCAGGTCAAAAACGTGGCTCACCATCACCTCCTCGTGGACAATTAATGAAGTGCATTAAACGCTGTCCCTGCCAGCGACACCCACATACTGTCATTATTGTTATTTTAATGTAGGAGCTCAGTGGGAAGAGATGGTGATGAATGTAATAAATGATTGGCTAGGTTTTAATTGGAGCATTGTGTGGTGAGCTGGGCAAGATGCCAAGGGCCCAGAAGTAAGACACATAGAAACATAGAAAATAGGTGCAGGAGTAGAGGCCATTCGGCCCTTCGAGCCAGCACCGCCATTCAATATGATCACGGCTGATCATCCAACTCAGTATCCCGTACCTGCCTTCTCTCCATACCCCCTGATCCCTTTAGCCACAAGGGCCACATCTAACTCCCTCTTAAATATAGCCAATGAACTGGCCTCAACTACCTTCTGTGGCAGAGAGTTCCACAGATTCACCACTCTCTGTGTGAAAAATGTTCTTCTCATCTCGGTCCTAAATGACTTTCCCCTTATCCTTAAACTGTGACCTCTTGTCCTGGACTTCCCCAACATTTGGGAATAATCTTCCTGCATCTAGCCTGTCCAACCCCTTAAGAATTTTCTATAATCTTCTATATCCCCCCTCAATCTTCTAAATTCTAGCGAGTACAAGGAGGAGGTTGAGTTTTACTGGACTGGTCCCAGAGATGTACAGCTTGTCATAGTCATAGAGTGATACAGTGTAGAAACAGGCCGACATCGGCCAACAATGTCCAAGCTACACTGGTCCCACTTGCCTGCGCTTGGTCCATATCCCTCCAAACCTGTCCTATCCATGTACCATTCTAACTGTTTCTTAAACGATGGGATAGTCCCAGCCTCAACTACCTCCTCTGGCAGCTTGTTCCAAACACCCACCACCCTCTGTGTGAAAAAGTTACCCTTCAGATTCCTATTAAATCTTTTCCCCTTCACCTTGAACCTATGTCCTCTGGTCCTCGATTCCCCTACTCTGGGCAAGAGACTCTGTGCATCTACCCGATCTATTCCTCTCATGATTTTGTACACCTCTGTAAGATCTCCCCTCATCCTCCTGCGCTCCATGGAATAGAGACCCAGCCTACTCAACCTCTCCCTGTAGCTCACACCCTCTAGTCCTGGCAACATCCTCGTAAATCTTTTCTGAACCCTTTCCAGCTTGACAATATGTTTCCTATAACACGGTGCCCGGAACTGAACACAATATTCCAAATGCAGTCTCACCAACGCCTTATACAACTGCATCATGACCTCCCAACTTCTATACTCAATACTCTGACTGATGAAGGCCAACGTGCCAAAAGCCTTTTTGACCACCTGATCTACCTGCGACTCCACCTTCAAGGAACCATGCACCTGTACTCCTAGATCCCTCTGCTCTGCAACACTACGCAGAGGCCGACCATTTACTGTGTAGGTCCTGCCCTTGTTCGACGTCCCAAAATACAACACCTCACATTTCTCTGCATTAAATTCCATCAACCATGTAGATGACACACAATAACGGGCCCAGCACCGATCCCTGAGGCCCACCACTAGTCACAGGCATTCAGTCTGAGAAGCAACCTTCCACCATCACCCTCTGCTTCCTTCCATGGAGCCAATTTGCTATCCATTCAGCTATCTCTCCTTGGATCCCATGAGATCTAAGTGTCGAATGGATCGACTGGGCTTGTATTCACTGGAATTTAGAAGGATGAGAGGTGATCTTATAGAAACATATAACATTCTTAAGGGATTGGACAAGCTAGATGCAGGAAACCCCAATATCCCTATGTTGGGGTAGTCCAGAACCAGAGGTCACAGTTTAAGAATAAGGGGTAGGCCATTTAGGACTGAGATGAGGAAAAACTTTGTCAGCCAGAGAGTTGTGAATCTGTGGAATTCTCTGCCACAGAAGGTGTTGGAGGCCAATTCACTGGATGTTTTCAAGAGAGAGTTAGATTTAGCTCTTTGGGCTAACGGAATCAAGGGATATGGGGAGAAAGCAGGAACAGGGTACTGATTGTAGATAATAGACAATAGACAATAGATGATAGACAATAGACAATGGGTGCAGGAGTGGGCCATTTGGCCCTATGATCCAGCACCGCCATTCAATGTGATCATGGCTGATCATCCCCAATCAGTACCCCGTTCCTGCCTTCTCCCCATATCCCCTGACTCCGCTATCTTTAAGAGCCCTATCTAGCTCTCTCTTGAAAGCATCCAGAGAACCGGCCTCCACCGCCCTCTGAGGCAGAGAATTCCACAGACTCACCACTTTCTGTGAGAAAAATTGTTTCCTCATCTCCGTTCTAAATGGCTTACCCCTTATTCTTAAACTGTGGTCCCTGGTTCTTGACTCCCCCAACACCGGGAACATGTTTCCTGCCTCTAGTGTGTCCAAACCCTTCACAACCTCATATGTTTCAACGAGATACCCTCTCATCCTTCTAAACTCCAGAGTATACAAGCCCAGCTGCTCCATTCTCTCAGCATATGACAGTCCCGCCATCCTGGGAATTAACCTTGTAAACCTACACTGCACTCCCTCAGTAGCAAGAATGTCGTTCCTCAAATCAGCCATGATCATATTGAATGGCGGTGCTGGCTCAAAGGGCCGAATGGCCTCCTCCTGCACTTACTTGCTATGTTTTCATGTTGCTATGTCCCTGAATTTGGAGATGTGTTTCGTTTTCACCTGAGCTTCTGTACCACTTGTCTGATGGTAGAGGGGAGAAGGGGGAATGACCGTGGTGAGATTCAGCCTATTAATGCTGCGGGCCTTGCCGAGGCAGCGTGGCGTAACTTGAGTCAATGGATTGGAGGCTGGTTTGTGTGATGGTCTGGGCCACGTCCACAACTCACTGTAGTTTCTCCATTGTTCTCTAGGAGGGTTAGAGTGGATCTGTCACTAAAACACTTCCACTCGTGGAGGAGGGCTACAACAAGCTAGAATTGCTTCTCAGGATGAAGGGTGATCCATTTAAGGCAGAGAAGAGGCAGATTTGTTTTCATATAACTATAGATTTACTGTGGAATTGAATACAAAAGCAGGGAGGTTTTATTTCAGTTATACAGGGATTGGGATCTACATCGGTGAGACCAAGCGTAGGCTTGGCGATCGCTTCACCGAACACTTCCGCTCAGTCCGCATTAACCAACCTGATCTCCCGGTAAAACAACAGTAAAACAGTAAAGTGCAAATATGTCTGTGCCGGGTCGATGTGCGTGAATACAGTTCATGGTGGGGGTGCACTCAGCAGGGCCGGTTCAGAGCCGCTATAGCTCTGGGGATGAAGCTGTTCCTGAGTCTGGAGGTGCGGGCGTAGAAGGCCTTGTAACGCCTGCCGGAAGGTAGGAGTTCAAACAGACTATTACAAGGGTGTGAGGAGTCTTTGTGGATGCTGACGGCCTTCCTGAGGCACCGTGTGTAGTAGATGCCCTCCAAGGCTGGTAGCTGTGTCCCAATAATCTTCTGCGCCCTGTGTGCTTTTTGCCCAAATACCTCTAAACTTGTTCTATCCATGTACCTGTCTAACTGGGGTGTAAGATTTCAACCTTCACGTGGTCTGCCCCTGTTTTGACGAATGCAATCCACCCGGCATGCACAGTCAAATAAGATCAAATAGAACAAGTTGTCCTACAACTTTAGGCTGTGCACGCCATAAGCAAGAAGAAGACCTGTCTAACTGTTTCTTAAACATTGTAATAGTCCCAGCCTCAACTACCTCCTCCGTCAGCTCGTTCCATACACCCACCACCCTTTGTGTGGAAAAGTTACCCTTCAGATTCCTATTAAATCTTTTCCCCTTCACCTTGAACCTGTGTCCTCTGGTCCTCGATTCCCCTACTCTGGGCAAGAGACTCTGTGTATCTACCCGATCTATTCCTCTCATGATTTTATACACTAGTGGGACAGTCTACGACCAGAGGTCATAGCCTCGGAATTAAAGGTCTTTTTTTTATATATACACCTCTACAAGATCACCCCTCATCCTCCTGCGCTCCAAGGAATAGAGACCCAGCCTGCTCAACCTCTCCCTGTAGCTCACACCCTCTCGTCCTGGCAACATCCTCGTGAATCTTCTCTGAACCCTTTCCAGCTTGACAACATCATGTTGACACCATGTGACAATAATAAATATAGATCCAAACCTTAAAGTTTAGATCTCTTTAAATAGAAATTGGCGGCACGGTGGCGCAGCGGTAGAGTTGCTGCCTTAAAGCACTTGCAGCGTCGGAGACCCGGGATCGATTCCGACTACGGGTGCTGTCTGTACGGAGTTTGCACGATCTCCCCGTCCGTGACCTGCGTGAGTTTTTTCCGAGGTCTTTGTTTTCCTCCCACACCCCAAAGACGTGTGGTTTTGTAGGTTGCTTGGCTTGGTCTAAGTGTGTAAATTATCCCTCGTGTGTGTAGGGTAGTGTTAGTGTGTGGGGATTGTTGGCCGGGGTGGACCCGGTGGGTCGAAGGGCCTGTTTCCGCGCTGTGCCCCTAAACTAAATTAAAGGAATGTGTGTGTGTGTTGGAAGCAGTTCAGAGCATGATATGAGATATGATATGAGAAGACTGATTTTGACGGAAACTCAGCTCATGAGAGGACTCGATATAGAGTGGTTCTTCTTTTGGGAGAATGAAAGACTAGGGTCACTGTTTGAATATGAATGGCCGTCCATTTAAACCAAGGGACGAGGTTTTTTTTCCCTTCCTCTCAGCGCGTCTTTGTGTCTCTCTCCCCCATGGGACGGTGGAAGCAGAGACGCTGAATATTTTCAAGGCAGAGATGGATTCTTCGATAAGCAAGAGGGTGAGAGGTCAGGACAGAACTCCTGAGAGGCTGCGGGCGTTTCAATGCAGCAACGTGCAGCTTGTGCTGTTGGCGTCCCCACTTCCCTCAGCAGGTCCCGGGCCTTCAGCTCCCTGGTGGTGTAACTCCATTGGGAATACCCAGGATGGCGGGACTGGCAAATGATGAAAGAATGGATCGACTGGGCTTATATCCACTGGAATTTAAAAGGCTGAGAGGAGGATCTTATAGAAACATATCATATATTTTTTAAAGGTTTAAGCAGGAACTGCAGATGCTGGAAAAATCAAAAGTAGACAAAAAATGCTGGAGAAATTCAGCGGGCGAGGCAGCATCTATGGAGAGAAGGAATAGGTGACGTTTCGAGTCTGAAGAAGGGTCTCGACCCGAAACCTCGCCTATTCCTTCTCTCCATAGATGCTGCCTGACCCGCTGAGTTCCTTAAGATTTTTTTAAGGGATTGCACAGGCTAGATGCAGGAAAAATGCTCCCTAATATTAGGGGGAGTCCGGAACTAGGGGTGGATTACACAGTGTAAGAATCAGGTGTATGTCATTTAAGACTGGGATGAGGAAAAAACATTTCACCCAGAGAGTTGAGAATCTGTGGAATTCTCTGCAACAGAAGGCAGTGGAGGCCGATTCACTGGATGTTTTCAAGAGAGTTAGATTTAGTTCCTAGGGTTAAGGGAATCGAGGGATATGGGGAGAAAGCAGGAACAGGGTACTGATTTTGGATGAGCACATTGAATGGCGGTGCTGGATCAAAGGGCCGAATGGCCTACTCCTGCACCTATTGTCTATGTTTCTGTGTTGCTGGTGAGGAATGTAGGAAGGAACTGCAGATGTCAGTTTAAACTGAACATAGGCACGAAGTGGATTACAAGTATCTCAGCATACATGACAACTATAAACCAACACCAGTGTCAAGCAGTCCCTGGCTCCACTGAAGTTAAGCTCCAAAATGAGACTGGAAATAGATCAATAGAGCAAGCTCGATGGGCTGAATGGCCTAATCCTGCTCCTATGTCTTGTGATATTTTGATCCTAACCGGCAGTAGTGCTGATATTAGTTGGTGTATCTTATACTCGACTGAGCAATGTCGCACATAGATGGCCCCAGTGCACCTCCCGACAATATATATATTTATGTGTATGTGTATTTATTTATATAATGGTATATGGACACACTGATCTGTTCTGTATTCATGCCTGCAATGCTCTGTGTGCTGAAGCAAAGCAAGAATTTCATTGTCCTATCAGGGACACATGAAAATAAACTCTCTTGAATCTTGAATCTTCAACTGTGCTTTAAAAATACCCAATCACTTGGCCTCCACCGCCGTCTGCAGCAATGTATTCCGCAGATTCACCACCCTCTGGCTCGAGGGGATGAGAGGGGATCTCATTGGAACATATAAGATTATTAAGGGTTTGGACACGCTAGAGGCAGGAAACATGTTCCCGATGTTGGGGGAGTCCAGAACCGGGGCCACACAGTTTAAGAATAAGGAGTAAGCCATTTAGAACGGAGACGAGGAAACACTTTTTTTCACAGAGAGTGGTGAGTCTGTGGAATTCTCTGCCTCAGAGGACGGTGGAGGCTGTTTATTGGATACTTTCAAGAAAGAGCTAGATAGGGCTCTTAAAAATAGCGGAGTCAGGGGATATGGGGAGAAGGCAGGAACGGGGTACTGATTGTGAATGATCAGCCATGATCACATTGAATGGCGGTGCTGGCTCGAAGGGCCGAATGGCCTCTACTCCTGCACCTATTGTCTATTGTCTATTGTCTAAATAAATTCCTCCTCACCTCCATTGTAAAGGTACGTCCTTCTATTCTGAGGCTGCGCCCTCTGGTCCTGGACTCTTGCACTAGTGGAAACATCCTTGACGATTGAGACAAAATGCTAGAGTAATGGCACTGTCCCATTTTTTAGGTGACCACAGGTGACTAGGCTGCCACCACATGGTCGCCGGGGTGTTGCCTGTATGGTATCCTCAACCAAAGTGTTGCCTGTATGGTCAACCAAAGAATCGGAGCGTTTTCTGGATTTTGAAATGTTCAAAACTTTTCGTCGACAGTCGGCTTGTCGTAGGTTGTCACCAGGATGACGCAAGTTGTCACCGGTGCCGACTCCGGTGAGTTCCATTGGCGACTACCTACGTCAACCGGCGACAGGTACCGGCGACTGAATTGTGGTACTTGACGTAGCTTGTCGCGGGTGGACGTTGTAGATCAGTGCATGCTCCTTTAACATAGTGACCTCACCACTACTGACCACTCCCCATTATCTTCAGTATAATTGTAGCCTTCCCCACCTCTATCTCTCTCTCTATCTCCAGTGACAGACCACGGACAGCGAGGGCACAGTGTGTGTATTATAACAATGTTTGCAATAAACTAGTAGTGAAGACATCGTGTGTTTGACAAGTCTTTACATGGTGTCAGAAGTGGGATTCGAACCCACGCCTCCAAAGGAGCATGTACTGATCTACAGACGTAGGTGTGATCATAGGTGGACGTCCTAATGGGTCTCCGGTTGTCGGTAGCTTGACGTAGCTTGACGTCGACTAGGTGGTAAGTTGTTGTAGCCATTGTCGTAGACATTGTTGTGGGGGGGAACCAGTCAATGGTTTATCGCCTAAGTGGGACATGCCCATAACTCAGCGGGTCAGGCAGCGTCTCTTGAGGAAAAGAATGGGTGGCGCTTCGAGGAATATACATTATATCCGTGGAATGTAATGGTGTGAAATTTATGAGTTACAAGCCTCACAGTTCTAGCACTACCCTAGAAAGCGTGAGTAATGAATTTGCCAGGAGTACCCTTTTACTATGGTTCAGGTAATGAGTGCTCTGCTGTACATTAATACCTTGTAAGTGTTGACCCATGTGGTGGATGTAATAAATCTGGCAGATAGGATGCCTCCCGCCAGCAACCCGTGCAGTAAGGCAGCATTGTTACGGAGACGTGGTATTTGCTAATGTACAGCAGAAATCTCCAAATTAAACAACGGGCTGTCAAGTTATTGCAGAGGATAAGTGATCTTAGAGGGAGGCAAAGTCGATCTCATTGAAACACAGTGCAGGGGAAAAAATATACGGTCACAACTGCAATGTTACTTGGATTAACAAGATGTGTCGAATTTGTGTTTTGGGCCTACCGTTAGCGAGAATTTTTTTTGTACAGGGCCCTGGTGAGACCACACCTGGAGAATTGTGTGCAGTTTTGTTCCCCTTATTTTTGGAAGGACATTCTATTGAGGGAGTGCAGCGTAGGTTCACCAGGTTAATTCCCGGGATGGCGGGACTGTCATATGCTGAGAGAATGGAGAGGCTGGGCTTGTACACTCTGGAGTTTAGTGCGATGAGAGGGGATCTCATTGAAACATATAAGATTAATAAGGGTTTGGACACGCTAGAGGCAGGAAACATGTTGCCGATGTTGGGGGAGTCTAGAACCAGGGGCCACAGTTTAAGAATAAGGGGTAAGCCATTTAGAACGGAGATCTTTTTCTCACAGAGAGTTGTGAATCTGGGGAATTCTCTGCCTCAGAGGGCGATGGAGGCCGGTTCTCTGGATGCTTTCAAGAGAGAGCTTGATAGGGCTCTTAAAGATAGCGGAGTCAGGGGATATGGGGAGAAGGCAGGAACGGGGTACTGATTGGGGATGATCAAACATGATCACATTGAATGGCGGTGCTGGCCCGAAGGGCCGAATGGCCTACTCCTGCACCTATTGTCAATTGTCTATTGTCTATTGTAACATTGGTGTGGTAGAGTTGCTGCCTCACAGCGCCAGAGACCTGGGTTTGATCGTGGCTACGGAGTTTGCACGTTCTCCCCGTGACCTGCGCGGGTTTTCAACCGGGTACTCCGGTTTCCTCCCAAATTTAGTTTAGTTTGTCGCCTGCTATCCAGTAAGCGGAAAGACATTACATGTTTACAATCGAGCCGTTTACAGTGTACAGATACATGATCAGGGAAATAACCTTTGGTGCAAGGTAAAGGCAGTAAAGTCCGATCAAGGATAGACAATAGACAATAGGTGCAGGAGGAGGCCATTCGGCCCTTCGAACCAGCACCGCCATTCAATGTGAACATGGCTGATCATCCCCAATCAGTACCCTGGTCCGTCCTTCTCCCCATATAACCATATAACAATTATAGCACGGAAACAGGCCATCTCG
This sequence comes from Leucoraja ocellata, assembly GCA_036785375.1. NCBI lineage: Eukaryota > Metazoa > Chordata > Chondrichthyes > Rajiformes > Rajidae > Leucoraja > Leucoraja ocellata. Next base: position 6,500,266 of record JAWMAR010000109.1, on the reverse strand, counting down.
ACCCTTCTAGTCCGTGCCGAACACATAATCTCCCCTAGTCCCATATACCTGCGCTCAGACCATAACCTTCCATTCTCTTCCCGTCCATATAACTATCCAATTTATTTTTAAATGATAAAATCGAACCTGCCTCCACCACCTCCACTGGAAGCTCATTCCACACAGCCACCACTCTCTGAGTAAAGAAGTTCCCCCTCATGTTACCCCTAAACTTCAGTCCCTTAATTCTCAAGTCATGTCCCCTTGTTTGAATCTTCCCTACTCTCAGTGGGAAAAGCTTTTCCACGTCAACTCTGTCTATCCCTCTCATCGTTTTAAAAACCTCTATCAAGTCCCCCCTTAACCTTCTGCGCTCCAAAGAATAAAGCCCTAACATGTTCAACCTTTCTCTGTAACTTAGTTGCTGAAACCCAGGCAACATTCTAGTAAATCTCCTCTGTACTCTCTCTATTTTGTTGACATCCTTCCTATAATTAGTGAACCAAATTTGTACACCATACTCCAGAATTGGCCTCACCAATGCCTTGTACAATTTTAACATTACATCCTAACTTCTATACTCAATGCTCTGATTTATAAAGGCCAGCACACCAAAAGCTTTCTTTACCACCCTATCTACATGAGATTCCACTTTCAGGGAACTGTGCACAGTTATTCCCAGATCCCTCTGTTCACCTACATTCTTCAATTCCCTACCATTTACCATGTACGTCCTATTTTGATTTGTCCTGCCAAGATGTAGCACCTCACACTTATCAGCATTAAACTCCATCTGCCATCTTTCAGCCCACTCTTCCAACTGGCATAAATCTCTCTGTAGACTTTGAAACTCTACTTCATTACCCGCAACCCCACCTATCTTAGTATCATCTGCATACTTATTAATCCAATTTACCACATCATCATCCAGATCATTGATGTACATGACAAACAACAGTGGACCCAACACAGATCCCTGTGGCACCCCACTCGTCACTGGCCTCCAACCTGACAAACAACCATCCACCATTACTCTCTGGCATCTCCCATTCAGCCACTGTTGAATCCATCTTGCTACTCCACCATTAATACCCAACCATTGAACCTTCTTAACCAACCTTCCATGAGGAACCTTGTCAAAGGCCTTACTAAAGTCCATATACACAACATCCACTGCTTTACCCTCATCAATTTCCCGAGTAACATCTTCAAAAAATTCAAGAAGATTAGTCAAACATGACCTTCCAGGCACAAATCCATGTTGACTGTTCCTAATCAGACCCTGTTTATCCAGATGCTTATATATATTATCTCTAAGTATTCTTTCCATTAATTTGCCCACCACTGAAGTCAAACTAACAGGTCTATAATTGCTAGGTTTACTCTTAGAACCCTTTTTAAACAATGGAACAACATGCGCAGTACGGCAATCCTCCGGCACTATTCCCGTTTCTAATGACATTTGAAATATTTCTGCCATAGCCCCTGCTATTTCTACACTAACTTCCCTCAATGTCCTAGGGAATATCCTTTCCGGACCTGGAGACTTATCCACTTTTATATTTCTCAAAAGTGTCAGTACTTCCTCTTCTTTGATCCTCATAGTTTCCATAGCTACTCTAATTGTTTCCCTTGCTTCAAAAATTCAATATCCTTCCCCTTGGAAAATACCGAAGAAAAGAAACTGTTCAATATGTCCCCATCTCTTTTGGCTCTGCAGATAGTTGTCCACTCTGACTCCCTAATAGACCAATTTTATCCCTCGTTATCCTTTTGCTATTATCCCCTAACTCCGAATAGTTTGAGAGACATCAAAGACATGCAGGTTTGAAGGCTTCTGTAATTGTCCCTAGAGTGTAGGATAGACCTAGACTACGGGTGTTGCTGGATGACATGGACTCGATGGGCCGAAGGGCCTGTTTCAACGTTGCATCTCTAAACTAAACTAAAAATCGTTGTCACGTCCTCAAGTTCAGAAGTTCCAGGAGCAGAATTAGGCCATTCGGCCGATCAAGTCTGCTCCGCCATTCAGTCATGGCTGATCTATCTCTCCCTCCTAACCCCATTCTCCTGCTTTCTCTCCATAACCCCTGACACCCGTACTAATCAAGAATCTATCTATCTATGCCTTAAAATATCCACTGTCTTGGGCTCCACAGCCATCTGTGGCAAAGAATTCCACAGATTCACCACCCTCTGACTGAAGAAATTCCTCCTCATCTCCTTCCTAAAAAAAAATACATATAATTCCTAGGCTATGTCCTCTGGTCGTAGACTGTCCCACTGGTGTATAAAATCATGAGAGGAATAGATCGGGTAGATGCACTCTTGCTCAGAGTAGGGGAATCGAGGACCAGAGGACATAGGTTCAAGGTGAAGGGGAAAAGATTTAATAGGGATCTGAGGGGTAACTTTTTCACACAAAGGGTGGTGGGTGTATGGAACAAGCTGCCAGAGGAGGTAGTTGAGGCTGGGACTATCCCATTGTTTAAGAAACAGTTAGACAGGTACATGATGGAACAGGTTAGGAGGGATATGGAGCAGGCACAGGCAGGTTGGACTAGTATAGCTGGGACATTGTTGGTCGGTGTGGGCAAGTTAGGCCGAAGGGCCTATTTCCACACTGTATCACTCTATGACACTTATGATTCTAGTGGAAACATCGCACCCCGGCCACTTCCTCTTCTCCCCTCTCCCATCGGGCAAAAGGTACAGAAGTGTGAAAACGCACACCTCCAGATTCAGGGACAGTTTCTTCCCAGCTGTTATCAGGCAACTGAATCATCCTACCACAACCAGAGAGCAGTGCTGAACTACTATCTACCTCTTTGGTGACCCCCGAACTATCCTTGATCGGACTTTGCTGGCTTTACCTTGCACTAAACGTTATTCCCTTATCATGTATCTACACACTGTAAATGGCTCGATTGTAATCATGTATTGTCTTTCCGCTGACTGGTTAGCACGCAACAAAAAGCTTTTCACTGTACCTCGGTACACGTGACAATAAACTAAATTCTGCAGTACATCAATTCAAAGATCTAGGAGCAGAATTGGGTCATTCGGCCCATCAAGTCTACCACGCCATTCTATCCCTCTCTCCTAACCCCATTCTCCTGCCTTCTCCCCATAACCCCTGACACACACTAATCAAGTATGCAGGAGGGAACTGCAAATGCTGGTTTAAATCGAAGATAGACACAAAATGCTGGAGTAACTCAGCGGGACAGGCAGCATCTCCTGACCCGAAGAAGGGTCCTGACCCGAAACGTCACCCATTCCTTCTCTCCAGAGATGCTGCCTGTCCCATTGAGTTACTCCAGCATTTTATGTCCATCTTTGGTTTAAAGCAGCATCTGCAGTTCCTTCGTACACAAGGACAGCACGGTGGCGCAGTAGTATAGTTGCTCCAGCATTTTGTGTCCATACTAATCAAGAATCTATCTACCTGTGCCTTAAAATTATCCATTGACGACCTCCACAGCTGTCTGTGGACTTGAATTCCGCAAAGTCACCACACTCTGTCGAAAGAAATTCCTCCTCATCTCCTTCCTAAAGATCTCTCCTTTTTGCCTGAGGCTGTGGCCTCTGGTCCTAGACTCTCCACGTCCACTCTACCCAGGCCGTTCTCTGGTTGACCCCAAGTGGACTCCAAGCAAGGAGGTCTTGATTTTTTGAGGACCTGGGTCGGCGCCACGGAGGCGTCCGGTGAGGACCAGGCGGCGATAGTGGAGAGGTCAGCGCGGAGGTCGATGTTGGCGCCGATCGACGGACGAGGACTGACCACGTGGAAGTGAGGACGCTGCTGCCGGGGAAGGAACAAAGGAGGAGCCAGCGTGGGGGGGAACGCTGTGTGAGAGGGGGAAAGACAATGGACAATGGGGACCCGGAGCAGATACTTTGTAACTTTGTATCGCCCTTTATGTGCTGACTATTCGTATACCTTGGGTAGGCAAGCAAAGAATTTCACTGTGACTTGGCATGTGACAATAAAGTATTCGGTCTTTCATTCCTTCATTCATTCAATCTTTCATTCATCCATTCATTCATTCATGCATTCATTCATCCATTCAGTCATTCATCATACATTCATTCATTCATCATTCATTCAGTCATACATTCATACATCCATCCATTCATTCATTCATTCATTCATTCATTCATTCATCCATTCGTTCATTCATCCATTCAGTCAAGCATTCATTCATTCATCCTTTCAATCATGCATCCTTTCACTCATTCATTCATTATTTCATTCATTAATTCATCATTTAAATCATGCATTCATGCATTCTTTCATTCATTCATTCATCCTTTCATTCATCCATTCAGTCATTCATCATTCAGTCATTAATTCATGCATTCATTCATTCATTCAATCATTCATCCATACTTTCATTCATTCAATCATACATCCATTCAGTCATTCATTCATTCATTCATTCAAATATTCAATCATTCATTCATTCATCATTCACTCTTTCATTCATACATCCAGTCATTCATGCATGCATTCATTCACTCATTCATTCAATCATCCATTCATTCATTTTCAAGACCATATGGAGAGTGATTATGGAAACTCAAAGATTCCCCTTACACACCAAAAATGGCCTTTTTGATATTGCGATTTTGTTTTCACAAAATAGTTCCGAGCAGGAGGGACATACCGTGAATTTTAAATTTCTATTTTGTTGTATTTTTGTACATTTGTTGTCAGGCAGATTGTAGTTTAGTTTAGTTTAGAGATACAGCGCGGAAACAGGCCCTTCGGCCCACCGGGTCCGCGCCGACCAGCGACCCCCGCACACTAACACCATCCGACACCCACTAGGGACAATTTTTTTTAACATTTACCGAGCCAACACGTCTTTGGAGTGTGGGAGGAAACCGAAGATAATGGAGAAAACCCACGCAGGTCACGGAGAGAACGTACAAACTCCGTACAGACAGCACCCGTATCGGGATCGAACCCGGGTCTCCGGCGCTGCATTCACTGTAAGGCAGCAACTCTACCACTGCGCCACCGTGACCACCCTCGTGAATTTTTTCTTTTTTGTACATCTTCATACCTCTATCCCTCTTCCCTGACCCTCAGTTTGAAGAAGGGTCCTGACCCGAAACGTCACCTGCCCCTTTTCTACAGAGATGCTGCCTGACCGGCTGAGTTATGGCCGTGTGCCACTGTACGAGTTCATTCCAAGAGCTCTCCCGAGTTTAAAAAAAAATCAAATTCGTGGTAAGCACGGAGAATGAACGTAGCGGGTACGTCGGAGCTCCGGGACGTCTCTTAGCGGCTCGTAACGCTAACGGCAGGTACTCGGGAAGACTCGCTAACGGCAGGTAAGCACGGGAAAACTCGTGAAGATTTTTCAACATGTTGAAAAATGTCCACGAGAGCCACGAGTACCGACGAGTGGCCATTACCGTAAATCTCCGACTTCGAATCAGGGCAAACTCGGGGAGAGCTCTTGGAATGAACTCGTACCGTGGGGCAGGGCTTTAACTCCAGCACTTTGTGTCTTTCATTCGAGAACGAAGGTTGATTTTAGCTGTCATTAGCATGCATGGCAATTAATGAAGTTGAGAGTTAGTAAGCATTATAGAAATTATAGACATGAAGGAATAATTTAATTTCAAGGTTCAAGTGATTTCAACTAAAACCACGTGAACTCCATCTTCTCTCCACAGTGGTGTCATCTGAACCCTGGAAGTAAATTGCAGGTTTAATATCCAATCTCATCCATCCATGATTCTATTTGGTTGAAGTGTTCTTCATTTAGGCAAGTTGAAAATGACGACCGATTATTTTCTGCGCAGTCTGGGCCTTGGTTACGGTTACAGTTTACGTAGAAACGTAGAAAATAGGTGCAGGAGGAGGTCATTTGGCCCGTCGAGCCAGCACGGCCATTCATTGTGATTACGGCTGATCATCCACCATCCTCCTTCCAGAGGCCACCCCGACTGAAGTTCCATTACCCCTTTACTCCACATGGAAAACAACTACCAACATCCATCCAGCCAGCCAACTGAGACAAAAGCACGCTGGATAGCCACCAAGTGGTCATAGGAGTGGAAGGCAACGTCCACTCCATTACACAACTACATCTCTTTACCACAGTGGACGACATCGTCGGGAGCTCGCTGGTCACAGGTTGGTGACCTGTTTATCCGGAGCTCCCGCAACTACAGGACTGGAGGGCGGCAGCTTTGGCAGCTTCGACCGCCCCGGGCCGCGGAGTTTGAACCGGCCCGTTCAGCGGAGCTCGGATTCAGCCGCGGGACTTACCATCACCCAGCGGGGTCACAACAACAGAAGCCTGGATCGCCTCAACGCAGAGGGAGAACAAGGAGGGAAGAGACAAGGACTTTAAGACTTGTGCCTCCACCACAGTGAGGAGGTGCCTGGTAGACTCACTGTGGTGGATGTTAAATTTGTGTTAAGTGTGTGTTCTGTTATTTTATTCTGCAAGGCATGACATTTCGTTCAGACTGAAAAGTCTGAATGACAATAAAGGATATTTGACCACTTGACTTGACTTGGAAGCTGTCGAGGGTCTGATCTCCCCAGAGGAGCGTGGATGGGTTAAGGTCAACAGCCGTGGTACTGGAGTTGGGCGTTTCAATGCCAGCGTGCGGAGATGGGGGCTCCCTCCACCAGAGCCCAGCCTGTGAATGTGGAGCAGAACAACACACAGCCAACCATGTCATCTCTGGGTGCCCGCTCTACCACCCACCACTTGGAGCTGTGTCAGGGCCTGGCAGACATTGACGCCAACACAGACAACAACCCGGCTGCTCAACACCCACCCGGCTTGCGATCTAACTATTCCTTTGGTTTATTTATGTTTCATTCACAAGAAGAAGATTCCCTGTCAATAACCCGTGCCTGCCTTCTCCCCAAATCACATGGCTCCACTAATCCCTAGAGCTCTATCTAACTCTCTTAAATCCATCCCCTCTGTGGCAGGGAATTCCATAAATTCACAACTCTCTGGGTGAAAAAAGTTGTTCCTCGTCTCAGTTTTAAATGGCCTCCCCTTTATTCTTAGTCTGTGGCCCCTGGTTCTAGACTCCCCCAACATTGGGAACATTTTCCCTGTATCTAGCTTGTCCAGACCTTTCATAATTGCATACATTTCTATAAGATACCCCCTCATCCTTCTAAATTCCAGTGAATACAAGCCCAGTCTTTCCAATCTTTCCTCATATGTCAATCCCACCATCTCGGAGATTAACCTCGTGAACCTTAATTTATTTCAGTTTAGTTTATTGTCACGTGTACCGAGGTACAGTGAAAAGCTTTTGTTGCGTGCTAACCAGTCAGTGTTAAGACAATACATGATTACAATCGAGCCGTTTACAATGGAGCAAATCAACTCCTACCTCGACAAAAACCTGGACCCACTGCAGTTCGCGTACCGCCACAACAGATCAACGGTGGATGCGATCTCGCTGGCCCTCCACAAAGCTGCGTGCTCAGCCTCCTGCTGCACTCACTCTATACCCATGACTGCGTAGTCAACCACAGTGCGAACTCCATCATCAAGTTCGCTGACGACACCACTGTTGTGGGGCGTATCACTGATGGGGATGAGTCAGAGTACAGAAGAGAGATCGAGCAACTGTCCATATGGTGTCAGCGCAATAACCTGGCCCTCAACACCAGCTAAACCAAGGAACTGATTGTGGACTTTGGAAGGAGTAGGAGGGGGACCCACAGCCCCATTTATATCAACGGGTCGACGGTTGAAAGGGTCAAGAGCTTTAAATTCAGATTCAGATTCAGATTCAGATTCAATTTTAATTGTCATTGTCAGTGTACAGTACAGAGACAACGAAATTCCTGGGCGTGCACATCTCTGAAGATCTTTCCTGGTCCAAGAACACTAACGCAATTATCAAAAAAGCTCATCAGCGCCTCTACTTCCTGAGAAGATTACGGAGAGTCGGATTGTCAAGGAAGACTCTCTCTAACTTCTACAGGTGCACAGTAGAGAGCATGCTGACCGGTTGCATCGTGGCTTGGTTTGGCAATTTGAGCGCCCTGGAGAGGAAAAGACTACAAAAAGTAGTAAACACTGCCCAGTCCATCATCGGCTCTGACCTTCCTTCCACCGAGGGGATTTATCGCAGTCGCTGCCTCAAAAAGGCTGGCAGTATCATCAAAGACCCACACCATCCTGGCCACACACTCATCTCCCTGCTACCTTCAGGTAGCAGGGAGATGATGCATTTCGATAATGCATTTCGTTGTCTCTGTACTGTACACTGACAATGACAATTAAAATTGAATCTGAATCTGAGGTAGAAGGTACAGGAGCCAGAAGACTGCAACAACCAGGTTCAGGAATAGCTACTTCCCCACAGCCATCAGGCTATTAAACCTGGATCGGAGAAAACTCGGACAAAACTTTCTGTTATTTGCACTTTATCAGTTTATTTATTCACGTGTGTATATATTTATATCATGGTATATGGACACACTGATCTGTTCTGTAGTAAATGCCTACTATGTTCTGTGTGCTGAAGCAAAGCAAGAATTTCATTGTCCTATACAGGGACACATGACAATAAACTCACTTGAACTTGAACTTGATACATGATAAGGGAATGTGTAGGAAGATTAACCTCGTGAATGCCGCGCTCAACTACATACCCCCCCATGCTTCTCAGTGGGATCACAGAATGAACAGAATGCACAGAATAGTGAAAGGCTTGGATAGAGTTGATGTGGAGAGGATGTCTCCACTAGTGGGAGAGTCTAGGACCAGAGGTCGCAGCCTCAGAATTAAAGGACGTTCTTTTGGGAAGGAGATGAGGAGGAATTTCTTTAGTCAGAAGGTGGTGAATCTGTGGAATTCCTTGCCACAGAAGGCTGTGGAGTCCAGGTCAGTGTTCATATTTAAAGCAGAGATAGATAGATTCTTGATTAGTACGGGCGTCAGGCGTTATGGGGAGAAGACAGGAGGATGGGGTTAGGAGGGAGAGATGGATCAGCCATGATTGAATGGCAGAGCAGACTTGATGGGTCGAATGGCCTAATTCTGCCCCTACCACTTATAGACAATAGACAATAGGTGCAGGAGTCGGCCATTTGGCCCTTTGAGCCAGCACCGCCGTTCAATGTGATCATAGTAATAATAATCTTATTTATATAGCACATTTTTAGTCAACTTGCATTGACCCCAAAGTGCTTCACATAATTACATTACATTTACACACAGGCAAAGGTGGGTGAAGTGTCTTGCCCCAAGGACACAACGACAGTATGCACTCCAAGCGGGATTCGAACCGGCTACCTTCCGGTCGCCAGCCGAACACTTAGCCCATTGCGCCATCTGTCATCCCACTGGCCGACTCCTGCACCTATTGTCTATTGTCTATAAGTGGTAGGGGCAGAATTAGACCATTCGACCCATCATGGCTGATCTCATGAACTAACAATGACAAACCTCCAAGCCCAATGGTCGATAGTCAACCATTTATCCGAAGACGCTTCCTAATTCTTTTGTTGTTCTGCCGTGCACTCAGTAGACAGAAATCCTCTGGGTTTAAATTAGTGTCGGAGGCTTGATGTCTTAAGTCGTGTGATCTTGGGGAAGGATGAGAAAAACTTCAAAATGATTTTCATGCAAAGTCACTTGGATGTTAGATCGCAGATATCGAGTTTGTCATATGGAATAAATTGAGGGCTCATTATCATTTTTCCACTGAGACTCTGTGCTCCAATTACAGTCAACTGAGATGTGAAATATCATTAGTTGGGTGTATATTAATGTATAAATATAAATAATATCTAAATCTATAAATACACAAGCACAACAGCAGAAAGGTGTCCTATCTGTAGCGATGGCGGTGGTAAACAGGGAGTCTGTAAAGGTATAAGACATTCCTGTTACACAATAATCAATGCCATTTTTGTTCTGCAGTTCAGGCGCAGAATGAGATTCAGAAAACACCACTGTACTCAAATCAAATTGCTCCAGCAGTTCTATTTTTAATGAAATCTTCCCTCGTTAAAGATGAAAACGCAACAAGAAAAAAAATTACTTGGGAAGAGTTTCTCCTAAGACTGTAACTGCCTCGGGCAGCACGGTGGTGCAGCGGTAGAGTTGCTGCCTCACAGCGCCAGAGACCCGGGTGCTTCTCTGCACCGCGTTCGTCCGTTCTCACCGCGACCTAGCGTGGGTTTTCACCGAGATCTTCGGCTTCCTGCCACTCTCCAGAGACGGCTGGTTTGGCGGTTAATTGGCTTGGGGTAAATGTAAATTGTCCCTAGTGTGTGTAGGATAGTGTTAGTGTGCAGGGATCGGCGCAGATTCAGTGATATCTCTCAGCTAAACCTAAACTAGACACGTTAGAGGCAGGAAACATATCCCCAATGTTGGGGGAATCCAGAACCAGGGGCCACAGATTAAGAATAAGGAGTAAGCCATTTAGAACGGAGACGGGGAAACACTTTGAGTCTGTGGAATTCTCTGCCTCAGAGGGCGGTGGAGGCTGGTTGTCTGGATGCTTTCAAGAGAGAGTTAGATAGAGCTCTTAGGGATAGCGGAGTTAAGGGATATGGGGAGAAGGCAGGAACGGGGTACTGATTGTGTATGATCAGCCATGATCACATTGAATGGCGGTGCTGGCTCGAAGGACCGAATTGGCTACTCATGCATCTATCTATCTATCTATCTATCTATCTATCTATCTATCTATCTATCTATCTATCTATCTATCTATCTGTCTATCTGTCTATCTGTCTATCTGTCTATCTGTCCATCCGTCCATCCATCCATCCATCCATCCATCTATCTATCTATCTATCTATCTATCTATCTATCTATCTATCTATCTATCTATCTATCTATCTATCTATCTATCTATCTATCTATCTATCTATCTATCTATCTATCTATCTATCTATCTATCTATCTATCCTAAAGAAAAACATCCCACGGTTACATTGACCCCGATGTCCTGGGTATTTAGAGACAAGGGATTCATGAGATTCAGGCTTCCCTCCAGCATAGGAAAAGACCATTCAGCCCATTAAGTCTCTGCTGGCTCTTTAGAGTAACCCCATCAATCCATTTCATTCATGTTGTTCCAATTCCAATGAGCTTTAGGGAGATGGGTAGGAAGTGGAACTGCAGATGCTGGTTTGAACCGAAGATTACAGGAGTGACTGGAAGATCTGGAAGTCCCTCAATAGTCTTCATACAGGGATGGGCCGATGTGAGACCAACAAGAGCACATGGGGCCATGCAGATGTGGCAGGCACATGATGTGAATGTGGAACATAGCCCTTCACCTTCGGTTCTATAGACGTACAGGTTTGTAGGTTAATTGGCTCGGTGTGAATGTAAATTATCCCTAATAGACAATAGACAATCACCAATAGACAATAGGTGCAGAAACATAGAAACATAGACAATAGGTGCAGGAGTAGGCCATTCGGCCCTTCGAGCCTGCACCGCCATTCAATATGATCATGGCTGATCATCCAACTCAGTATCCTGTTCCTGCCTTCTCTCCATATCCCCTGATCCCTTTAGCCACAAGGGCCACATCTAACTCCCTCTTAAATATAGCCAATGAACTGGCCTCAACTACCTTCTGCGGCAGAGAATTCCACAGATTCACCACTCTCTGTGTGAAAAAGGTTTTCCGATACTCAGTCATAAAAGATTTCCCCCTTATCCTTAAACTGTGACCCCTTGTTCTGGACTTCCCCAACATCGGGAATAATCTTCCTGCATCAAGCCTGTCCAACCCCTTAAGAATTTTGTAAGTTTCTATAAGATCCCCCCTCAATCTTCTAAATTCTAGCGAGTACAAACCAAGTCTATCTTGTCTTTCTTCATATGAAAGTCCTGACATCCCAGGAATCATTCTGGTGAGCCTTCTCTGTACTCCCTCTATGGCAAGAATGTCTTTCCTCAGATTAGGAGACCAAAACTGTATACAATACTCCAGGTGTGGTCTCACCAAGACCCTGTACAACTGCAGTAGAACCTCCCTGCTCCTATAGTCAAATCCTTTTGCTATGAATGCTAACATACCATTCGCCTTCTTCACTGCCTGCTGCACCTGCATGCCTACTTTCAATGACTGGTGTACCATGACACCCAGGTCTCGTTGCATCTCCCCCTTTCCTAATCGGTCACCATTCAGATAATAATCTACTTTCCTGTTTTTGCCACCAAAGTGGATAACCTCACATTTATCCACATTATACTGCATCTGCCATGCATTTGCCCACTCACCCAGCCTATCCAAATCATCTTGCAGCATCCTAGCATCCTCCTCACAGCTAACACCACCCCCCAGCTTCGTGTCATTCGCAAACTTGGAGATATTGCCTTCAATTCCCTCGTCCAAATCATGAATATATATTGTAAATAGCTGGGGTCCCAGCACTGAGCCTTGCGGTACCCCACTAGTCACTGCCTGCCATTGTGAAAAGGACCCGTTTACTCTTACTCTTTGCTTCCTGTCTGCCAGTCAGTTCTCTATCCACATCAATACTGAACCCCCAATACCGTGTGCTTTAAGTTTGTATACTAATCTCTTATGTGGGACCTTGTCGAAAGCCTTCTGAAAGTCCAGATATAACACATCCACTGGTTCTCCCTTATCCACTCTACTAGTTACATTCTCGACAAATTCTATAAAATTCGTCAGACATGATTTGCCTTTCATAAATCCATGCTGACTTTGTCCAATGATTTCACCACTTTCCAAATGTGCTGCTATCCCATCTTTAATAACTGACTCTAGCAGTTTCCCCACTACCGACGTTAGACTAACTGGTCTGTAATTCCCTGTTTTCTCTCTCCCTCCCTTTTTAAAAAGTGGTGTAACATTAGCTACCCTCCAATCCTCAGGAACTACCCCAGAATCTAAAGAGTTTTGAAAAATTATCACTAATGCATCCACTATTTCTGGGACTACTTCCTTAAGTACTCTGGGATGCAGCCTATCTGGCCCTGGGGATTTATCGGCCTTTAATCCATTCAATTTACCTAACACCACTTCCCGGCTAACCTGGATTTCACTCAGTTCCTCCATCTCATTTGACCCCCGGTCCCCTGCTATTTCCGGCAGATTATTTATGTCTTCCTTAGTGAAGACAGAACCAAAGTAGTTATTCGATTGGTCTGCCATGTCCTTGTTCCCTATGATCAATTCACCCGTTTCTGACTGCAAAGGACCTACCTACTAGTAGGCCATTCGGCCCTTCAAGCCAGCACGGCCATTCAATGTGATCATTGATGTACAATCCATGCCACCCCTACTGAGATGCCCACTTCTTGGTGAACGATGCTGCCTGGAAGATCCAGCGGTGGCAAACGAGAAGGCTGTCCACTGTGCAAGAGCCTGGCCCAACATTTGAAACATAGACACAAAAAGCTGGAGTAACTCAGCGGAGACAGGCAGCATCTCTGGAGAGAAGGAATGGGTGACGTTTCGAGGAGAAGGATGTTGGTTCGTGGGAACTGCTCCAGTACATCCAGCGCACGGACTTATCCGGACTTTGGACTTTGGAATATTGGCGCCCGCACGTGTAAAAATGGATGAAGAGTTTCACTGTTCATTTGTTTATGTTGCAAATAATACACCATTGTCCATTGACTATTGACATCCCACACAGTGGCATAGATCGGGTTGCCAACGGTCCCGTATTAGCCAGGACATCCCATATATTGGGCTAAATTGGTTTGTCCCGTACGGGACCGCCCTTGTCCCGTATTTGACCGCTACTACTCGGGTCGAGGGGACTGTCGGGTCGGAGCGCCGCGTCCGGCCCCCGCCTCACCCGTCCCGACGTAGTGCAGCCCATGGAGTGCAGCAGCAGCAGCAGCAGCAGCAGCGCCTCGCCCGTGGCCCCGTCGGTCGGTCGGCAGCCCGGCCAGCTGTCCGACCTTCGGACCTTCGCTTACCGCCGACACCACCACCACCACCCCTCCTTCTCACGGCCGATCATCGGTTCATGAGTTGGACGGGGCGCCGGACTTTGCGCGCGGCCCGGGCCAAAACTCCTCAGCTGGCCCGCCGGCTGGGCTTTGTGTACAGTCCAGCACCCGGGGCCAACTCATCATTCACCCAGACACGGCCCAGTCCGTCAACGAATTGCCGTGGGGAATTTGTCCCGTAGTTTGACCTTTTGTCCCTTATTTGGGAGTGGGAACGTTGGCGAGCCGATGTGCAGACCACCATCTTGTGTGAGAAGGAACTGCAGGTGCTGGTTTAAACCGAAGACGGACACAAAATGCTGGAGTAACTCAGCGGGACAGGCAGAATCTGCGGAGAGAAGTGAATGGGTGACGTTTCGTTCTGAATTGGGTCTCGAATAAGGGTCACTGAAGATGGGTCTCAACCCGAAACGTCACCCATTCCTTCTCTCCACAG
>JAWMAR010000109.1:6473381-6478381 GCA_036785375.1 Leucoraja ocellata | reverse complement strand
TAAAGATATTTCAAGGACAGAATCATCAAACATTGAGAGGAATAGATCGGGTAGATGCGGGTGGAGTCTCTCGCCCAGAGTAGGGGAATCGAGGACCAGAGGACACAAGTTCAAGGTGAAGGGGAAAAGATTTAATAGCAATAGAAACATAGAAACATAGAAACATAGACAATAGGTGCAGGAGTAGGCCATTCGGCCCTTCGAGCCTGCACCGCCATTCAATATGATCATGGCTGATCATCCAACTCAGTATCCTGTACCTGCCTTCTCTCCATACTTGTATTCTTGTATTCTTGTATTCTTGTATTCAAATTTTATTGTCGTTGCCTCACTTTGAGACAACGAAATGAATTTCCCGTACAGGCAGTATCGTTAAAAAAAATCACAAGAAAATCACAAGAAAAATAATAAAAATAAATAATAAATAAATAATAAAACATATTAAAAAATAAATAAAATTGAAATTGAATTAGAAATTTAACAAAAGCACAAACACAAAAAGTCCACGACACAACATAACATATATGGCACCCAGGTGAGGACGGCACCATAGTCCAGCCAGCCTCCCCTCCGTGTCCATCCGTAGTCGGGGCCTTCCGAGCACCCGCAGTCGCCGCCCCGGGTGGCCCGATGTTCAGGCACTCACGCCGGGCTGGTGGAACGCTGACGCCGAACCCCGACGGTGAACATCCTCCTCCTCAGCGGCCCGGACCTCCCGATCAGCCGCCTCCCGCTGCCGGAGTCTGCAGCTCCTGAGTCCACAGGTCGAGCTGGGCAGAGTCACAGGACCCCGCGCTGTCCATCAGCGCCGCCCGCGTTGGGAGCTCAGCAAACCGCAGCTCCATGATGTCGGTGCAGCAGGTCCAGCACTCCGGGCTCCAGACGGCGACCCCCGGTAAGGCATCGCCAGCCCCGCGATGTTCCAGCGCTGTCCCGCCGCTGCTGGAGCTCCGGTCGATCCCGGCAGGAAAGGCCGCGCCAATCCAGGCAGGTAGGCCGCTGTGGGGGGGGGGGGGGGGGGGGGGGGGGGGGGGGAGGACGCGACTCGAATAATAGTCACGTCCTCACCAGGAAGCGGCTGAAGGACGGTATCCCCCGCACCATGCCCTCTTCCCCCACACAAAAACACAAAAAAACACAAAAAAATACACTTTTAACATAACAAAATAAACAAAAAAACAAAAAGATACCGGGCTGTAGGTGGAGGCTGCTGGCACCAGCGCCACCGGAAGTACCCCCTGATCCCTTTAGCCACAAGGGCCACATCTAACTCCCTCTTAAATATAGCCAATGAACTGTGGCCTCAACTACCTTCTGTGGCAGAGAATTCCACAGATTCACCACTCTCTGTGTGAAAAATGTTTTCCTCATCTCGGTCCTAAAAGATTTCCCCCTTATCCTTAAACTGTGAATCTGATGGGGGATTATTTCACACAGAGGGTGGTGGGTGTATGGAACGAGCTGCCAGAGGAGGTAGTTGAGGCTGGGACTATCCCATCGTTCAAGAAACAGTTAGACAGGTACATGGATAAGACAGGTTTGGAGGGATATTGACCAACAGCAGGCAGGTTGGACTAGTGTAGGAACACAAATTGGAGGAACAGCACCTCATATTCCGCCTGGGTTGCTTGCGTCCGGATGGCATGAACGTTGAATTCTCCCAGTTTTGCTAGCCCTTGCTCTCTCCTCCCTTAACCCTCGAGCTGTCTCCTCCCATCCCCCTGCCCTCGGGCTCCTCCTCCTCCCTTTTTCCTTCCTTCCCTTCCCCACCCCCCATCAGTCTGAAGAAGGGTTTCGGCCCGAAACGTCGCCTATTTCCTTCGCTCCATAGAAGCTGCTGCACCCGCTGAGTTTCTCCAGCAGTTTTGTGTACCTACTGATTTTAGATGATCAGCCATGATCATATTGAATGGTGGTGCTGGCTCGAAGGGTTGAATGGCCTACTCCTGCACCTATTTTTGTTCTATGTTTCTAGTGTGCCGGATAATGCTAGCGTGTGGGTGATCGCTGGTCGGAGCGGACTCGGTCGGATGAAGGGCCTGTTTCTGCGCTGTATCTCTAAAGCAAACTAAGCTAAGCAGTGCAGATGGACTGCAGATGGCTTCTCTGACCATAACAATCTCCTGGGTTCCCAGCAATGAACTAGAGCTGTTTCTGCTTTCGATTTCTGATTTCGGTGGGATTCCCCAGTTTCCTCCCACATCCCAAATATGTTCGGGTTTGTAGGTTAATTGGTTTCTGTAAATTGCCCCTAAATTGTTGGGAGAGGATGTAAAAGTGGCATAATGTGGGAGCAGTGTGGACAGGTGATGGATGTTTGCCGTGGACTCGTGAGCTGAAGGACCTGTTTCTGCGTTGTGTACCTTTCAATCAATCAAACACAGGCAAAAAAATGTAGGTTTAAAAAAAGAATCCCTTTATAATGGGGAGAGCATTGAGGAGGGGGAATTCCAGAACTCTTAGTATTTTACCCAAAGATTCCAAGGGGAGTTAGGGGCGACCGTGGCTGACAAGGGAAGTCAGGGACGGTAGAAAAACAAACGAGGTCAAGTCAAGTTTATTTACATAGAAACATAGAACATAGAAATTAGGTGCAGGAGTAGGCCATTCGGCCCTTCGAGCCTGCACCGCCATTCAATATGATCATGGCTGATCATCCAACTCAGTATCCCGTACCTGCCTTCTCTCCACACCCCCTGATCCCCTTAGCCACAAGGGCCACATCTAACTCCCTCTTAAATATAGCCAATGAACTGGCCTCAACTACCCTCTGTGGCAGAGAGTTCCAGAGATTCACCACTCTCTGTGTGAAAAAAGCTCTTCTCATCTCGGTTTTAAAGGATTTCCCCTTTATCCTTAAGCTGTGACCCCTTGTCCTGGACTTCCCTAACATCGGGAACAATCTTCCTGCATCTAGCCTGTCCAACCCCTTAAGAATTTTGTAAGTTTCTATAAGATCCCCTCTCAATCTTCTAAATTCTAGAGAGTATAAACCAAGTCTATCCAGTCTTCTTCATAAGACAGTCCTGACAATCCCAGGAATCAGTCTGGTGAACCATCTCTGCACTCCCTCTAATGCAATAATGTCCTTCCTCAGATTTGGAGACCAAAACTGTACGCAGTGCTCCAGGTGTGGTCTCACCAAGACCCTGTACAA
Source organism: Leucoraja ocellata (assembly GCA_036785375.1). NCBI lineage: Eukaryota > Metazoa > Chordata > Chondrichthyes > Rajiformes > Rajidae > Leucoraja > Leucoraja ocellata. The sequence continues at coordinate 6,475,224 of JAWMAR010000109.1, read as the reverse complement.
CTGCAGTAGAACCTCTCTGCTCCTATACTCAAATCCTTTTGCAATGAAAGCTAACATACCATTCGCTTTCTTTACTGCCTGCTGCACCTGCATGCCTACCTTCAATGACTGGTGTACCATGATACCCAGGTCTCGCTGCATCTCCCCCTTTCCCAATCGGCCCAAGTTTGTCACATACACATACGAGATGTGCAGTGAAATGAAAGTGGCAATGCTCGCGGACTTTTGTGCAAAAGACAAACAAACAAAACTAATTATAAAAACAATCATAACACACATATTCTTTTACATAATAAATAATGGAAGGAAAAACGTTCAGTAGAGTTAGTCCCTGGTGAGATAGGCGTTTACAGTCCGAATGGCCTCTGGGAAGAAACTCCTTCTCAACCTCTACGTTCTCGCCGCATGGCAACGGAGGCGTTTGCCTGACCGTAGCAGCTGGAACAGTCCGTTGCAGGGGTGGAAGGGGTCTCCCATGATTTTATTTGCTCTGGATTTGCACCTCCTGTTGTATAGTTCCTGCAGGGGGGTGAGTGAAGTTCCCATAGTGCGTTCGGCCGAACGCACTACTCTCTGCAGAGCTTTCTTATCCTTGGCAGAGCAATTCCCAAACCAGATGGTAATGTTCCCGGACAAGATGCTTTCCCACCGCGCTGCGTAGAAGCACTGGAGGATCCTCGGAGACGCTCTGAATTTCCTCAATTGCCTGAGGTGGTAAAGGCGCTGCCTTGCCTTACTCACGAGTGCTGAGGCGTGTGATGCCCATGTCATATCCTCGGAGATGTGGACTCCCAGATATTTAAGACAGTTCACCCTATCCACAGGATCCCCATTTATCCTCAATGGAGTGTACGTCCTCGGATGATGTGCCCTCCTAAAGTCCATGATCAGCTCCTTCGTTTTTTTGATATTCAATGATGTTTGATGAAGACGTATAACGGAGCAAAGATGAGCGTGAAGCCAGAGGGTTGGGTACTGTTTAAAGAGCAACAGAAGATAACTAAAGAGACAATACGGGGAGAAAAGGTTTTGTACGAAGGTAAGCTAGCCAAGAATATAAAGCAGGATAGTAAAAGCTTCTTTAGGTATGTGAAGAGAAAAAAAAATAGTTAAGACAAATGTGGGTCCCTTGAAGACCGAAGCAGATGAATTTATTATGGGGAACAAGGAAATAGCAGAAGAGATGAACAGGAACTTTGGATCTGTCTTCACTGAAGGAGGACACAAAACAATCTTCCTGATATACTAGGGGACGGAGGATCTGTTGGGACGGAGGAACTGAAGGAAATCCACATTAGGCAGGGAATGGTGTTGGGTAGACTGATGGGACTGAAGGCTGATAAATCCCCAGGGCCTGATGGTCTGCAGGGTCCTCCAGGAGGTAGCTCTAGAAATCGTGGACGCACCGGCCACAGCACTTCTGTGGCCAAGAATACCTGGAGTATTGCGTACAGTTTTGGTCTCCTAATCTGAGGAAAGGCATTCTTGCCATAGAGGGAGTACAGAGAAGGTTCACCAGACTGTTTCCTGGGATGGCAGGACTTTCATATGAAGAAAGACTGGATAGACTATGTTTCTAATTCCACAGATTCACCACACTCTGACTAAAGAAATTCCTCCTCATCTCCTTCCCTCTGGAAGGCGACTCCGGACTGTCAAAGCTGCCACAGCCAGACATAAAAACAGCTTTATCCACGAGTAGTTGCTCTACTCAACAGCCAAAAATCTGTAGCCTCCCTTTGATCTGGTATTGTGTTGGTTCACATGCTTGATCAATGGTGTTTTATCATTAATGTTTCATTACTATTAATGTTTAGTGTTTTCTGAGTCATTCGTAACTGTC
>JAWMAR010000109.1:6466080-6473181 GCA_036785375.1 Leucoraja ocellata | reverse complement strand
GAGTCCGATAGCGTAACTGTCACTGTATGTCATGTTGTTACTTGTTGGGCGGAGCACCAAGGCAAATTCCTTGTATGGTGAATACTTGGCCAATACACTTACTTACTTACTTCCTAAAAGAACATCCTTTAATTCTGAGTCTCCCACCAGTAGAAACGTCAACGCCATCTGGTTTGGGAATTGCTCTCCCCAGGACAAGAAGCTCTGCTGAGAGTAGTGGGTTCGGCCGAACGTACTATGGGAACTTCATTCGCCCCCCTGCAGGAACTATACAACAGGAGGTGCAGCTCCAGAGCCAACAATATCATGAGAGACCCCTTCCACCCCTGCAACGGACTGTTCCAGCTGCTACGGTCAGGCAAACGCCTCCGTTGCTATGTGGTGAGAACGGAGAGGTGAGAAGGAGTTTCTTCCCAGAGGCCATTCGGACTGTAAACGCCGATCTAACCAGGTACTAACTCTACTAAACGTTTTTCCTTCCATTATTTATTGTGTAAAAAGAATATGTGTGTTATGATTGTGTTTATAGTTTGTTTTGTTGTTTGTCTTTTGCACAATAGTCTGCGAGCATTGCCACTCTCATTTCACTGCACATCTCATATGTGTATGTGACAAATAAACTTGACTTGCTTGACTTGACTACTTGTGTTCCGTCTCTTGAAATGTTTGGTCTGAGATTTCAAATGGTGTCCTGCTGCTGTTCAGTTGTTGCCGACCTTTCACAGACCTTCAGTGACCCCGGCCAATCTCACAATGGCTGACGCGACCTTTCCCTTGTAAGATTTGTTTCTATGTTCATGATCTGATTGGAGTTGTGCTGACTTGGGTTGTCTTGTTCGTTGAGTTTTTTTAACACGTTGAACTTTGGAGCTGTCAAATGTAGTGGCGGTGATGTTTTACACTGAACACGGAGGAAGGAACAGCAGAGGCTGGTGTGGGCCGATGATAGACACAAATTGCTGGAGTAACTCAGCGGGACAGGCAGCGTCTCTGGAGAGAAGGGTGGTGGGTGTATGGAACAAGCTGCCAGAGGAGGTAGTTGAAGCTGGGACTATCCCATCTCTTAAGAAACAGTTGGACAGGTACAATGATACGACCCATATTCCGCTTGGGGAGTCTGCATCCTGCGGGCATGAACATTGAATTCTCCCAATTTCGTTAGCCCTTGCTGTCTCCTCCCCTTCCTAGGCCCTCGGGCTGTCTCCTCCCACCCCTCTGCTCTCGGGCTCCTCCTCCTCCTTTTTCCTTCCTTCTCCCCACCACCCCCCATTAGTCTGAAGAAGGGTTTCGGCCCGAAACGTTGCCTATATCCTTCGCTCCATAGATGCTGCTGCACCTGCTGAGTTTCTCCAGCATTTTTGTGTAACATGGATACGACAGGTTTGACAATAGACAACAGGTGCAGGTGTAGAGGCCATTCGACCCTTCAAGCCAGCACCGCCATTCAATGTAATTATGGCTGATCATCCCCAATCAGTACACCCGTTCCTCCTTCTCCCATATCCCCTGACTCCGCTATTATTAAGAGCCCTATCTAGCTCTCACTTGAAAGTATCCAGAGAACCGGCCTCCACCGCCCTCTGAGGCAGAGAATTCCACAGACTCACAACTCTCTGTGAGAAAAAAGTGTTTCCTCGTCTCCGTTCTAAATGGCTTACTCCTTATTCTTGACCTCCACAGATGTTGCCAGAACCGGCTGAGATCCTCCAGCACTTTGCTTTAGGCTCTGATAAACTGGACAGGCTCCAATCTCACAGGACTGATGGGAATCAGACTCTCGCAGATTGTTTTTTTGGATGAAGCATTAACTTGGAGCTTTTTTGGTTCCCATGTGAATTAAAAAAATAAAAAGCTGTAGATGATGGAAACACATCTTTCCAGATTCAGGGGCAGATTGGTTCAGTTTAGGTCAGAGATACAGCGCGGAAACAGGCCATTCGGCCCACCGAGTCTTTGCCGACCAGCTCATGTGCTGTAGAGATCACGCAGGTCACGGGGAGAACGTACAAAATCCGTACAGACAAGCACCCGTCGTCAGGATCGAACCGGGTCTCCGGCGCTGTGAGGCAGCAACTCTACCGTACATTCACTCAATCCCACACACACTAGGGACAATTTACATTGCTAAATGCAGGAAGATTGTTCCCGATGTTGGGGAAGTCCAGAACAAGGGGTCACACAGTTTAAGGATAAAGGGGAAATCTTTAGGGACCGAGATGAGAAAAACATTTTTCACACAGAGAGTGGTGAATCTGTGGAATTCTCTCCCGCAGAAGGTAGTTGAGGCCACAGTTCATTGACTATAATTAAGAGGGAGTTATATGTGGCCCTTGTGGCTAAAGGGATCAGGGGGTATGGAGAGAAGGCAGGGATGGGATACTGAGTTGGGATGATCAGCCATGAGTCATATTGAATGGCGGTGCAGGCTCGAAGGGCCGAATGACCTACTCCTGCACCTAAATTCTGTTTCTATTTTATACAATACAATACAATTTATTTGTCATACCAAGCAATCAGCACACAAACCTGTACGTCTTTGGAATATCAAGAGAGTTTTATTGTCATGTGTCCCAGATAGGGCAATTAAATTCTTGCTTTCTGCAGCACAACACAATATTGTAAACATAATACAGAACAGGATATGAAACTGGGAAAAAAACAAAGATCTTGGAGAAAATCCACACAGGTCACGGGGAGAATGGACAAACTCTGTACAGACAAGCACCCTTGGTCGGGATCGAACCCGGGTCTCTGGCGCTGTGAGGCAGCAACGCTACCGCTGCACCAACAGTGCTGCCTTCCCTCAGTTATCAGGCAACTGAGCCATTCTCTCACCAACTAAGGAGCAGTCCTACATAGAAACATAGAAACATAGAATAAAGGTGCAGGAAGAGGCATTCGGCCCTTCGAGCCAGCACCGCCATTCGTTGTGATCATGGCTGATCATCCCCAATCAATACCCATGCCTGCCTTCTCCCATGTCCCTTGACTCCACTAGCCCCTAGAGCTCTATCTAACTCTCCTTAAATCCATCAGTGATTTGGCCTCCACTGCCCTCTGCGGCAGGGAATCCATAAATTCACAACTCTCTGGGTGAAAAAGTTTTTTCTCACCTCAACCTTAAATGACCTCCCCTTTATTCTAAGACTGTGGCCCTGGTTCTGGACTCGCCCAACATTAGGAACATTTTTCCTGCATCTAGCTTGTCCAGTCCTTTGATAATTTTATATGTTTCTAGCTACCTGATCTACCATCGACCACATGGGATATCTTCGAATCTGTATTTCATCATACTCTACTAGACTTTACCTTGCACTAAACATTATTCCCTACAATCCTGTATGTGTATCTATCCCCTGCCCGACAACACATATATTTTAATTTCACAGCTGAAGCAAGCCGCAAATTAATGGCTCATCGGACTGCGGCCATCTCAGAAAATTACCAAACCATCGACATGAAGAAAGCCACCCCTTCTGAACACTACATGCATAGCCGGCTGCAAACACACTGCAGAGATAGCGAATGGATTCAGAGAGTTAGATTTAGCTCTTAGGGCTAAAGGAATCAAGGGATATGGGCCAAAAAGCAGGAACGGGGCACTGATTTTAGATGATCAGCCGTGACCATATTGAATGTCGGTGGTGGCTCGAAGGGCCGATATGCCAATACTCGTGCACCTGTTTTCTAAGTTTCTATGGTTTTCACATTCCCCGTGGATTGTCACCTTGTCGTGGTGGAGAAGCTCTGTGGTCCTGAGATCCTGAGAGCGATGCCGTCTGGAGCGATGCTCCTGGTAGGGCCACCCATGGCGGTAAGGTCGAGGGGGAGGTCTCTGACAAAGAGCCAATCCAACCAAGACCTCACGGTGGAACAGGCGGAGGACGATGGCTGACCTTAGTGGAGCTAACGTCACAACGGCTGGGAAGGCGGATGAAGGCTGCAGCAGAAAAGGGTCTCCGGTCGTCTTGGACTCCATGCCACTGGATCCTGACCCAGATCTGTCAAGGACCGTGGGGTGTCTGTCTGTGCACCAGTCTCCCCACGTTAAACAAAGTCACGCACAGGCGTCCTCCAACATTGGAGACACCCGTGGTCAGGTCAGCCATGACTGAAGGGGGCATAAGAAGAATAAGATGGTTCTCACTGTGGCTCAAAGCTGGAAGGATTTGGCCCTTCATGAGATAATAAACTCTTAAAATCCCAGAGCAGGAACTCCCGCAAATCAGTTCCCCGGAATTCCAAGCCTTTTAGGCATCGTTCAAATTCCAAGCGGTTTTAAATTTTGATTGTGGATTAATTGTCATTTTGAATTCAAACCATAAATAGATCACGTTTTCAGCTGAACAGAGGAATGAATTAGTCATGTAGCCTCTGACTCCAAAACAGTGCGTCTCTTTGTAAAACTGGGAGACTAATAATGGAGCCATTGTCTGATGATATTAATGGGGTTGCACTGAGGTGAATCAAATATGGAATATGCTGCTAGTTCATGACTCTTCTATAGAGTATTCTTTCTGAAGGATTAAGGCACTTTAATAAAGTGGAAATTCCCAGCTGAGGCCTTTCCATGAAGCAAGCAACACCATTTTTGCCTCTTAGGAAGGAACTGCAGATGCTGGCTCAACGAAGATAGATGCAAAATGCTGGAGTAACTCATGAGGTCATAAGGGATAGGAGTAGAGTCAGGCCATTCGGCCCATCAAGTCTACCAAGCCATTCAATCATGGATGATCTAGCTCTCCTTTCTAACCCCATTCTCCTGCCTTCTATCCATAACCTCTGACACCCGCACTAATCAAAAATCTATCTATCTCTGCCTTAAAAATATCCAATGACTTGGCCTCCACGGCCTTCGGTGGCAATGAATTCCACAGATTCACCACCCATCCATTTCTCCTCATCTCCTCCCTTAAGGAACGTCCTTTAATTCTGAGGCTGTGACCTCTAGTCCTAGACTCTCCCACTAGTGGAAAAATCCTCTCCACATCCACTCTCTCCAGGCCTTTCTTTCATAGGGTGGTACAATGGCACAGTGGTAGAGCTCCCACACTTACTGCGCCAGAGTCCTGGGTTCGATCCCGACTACGGGTGCTGTCTGTACGGAGTTTGTACGTCCTCCCCGTGACCTGCGTGGGTTTTCTCCAAGATCTCCTGTTCCTCCCACACTCCAAAGACGTACAGGTTCATAGACAATAGACAATAGGTGCAGGAGTAGAGGCCATTCGGCCCTTCGAGCCAGCACGTCCATTCAATGTGATCATGGCTGATCATCCCCAATCAGTACCCCGTTCCTGCCTTCTCCCCATATCCCCTGACTTGCAGGTTAATTGGCTTGGTGTAAATGTAAATGTTCCCCAGTGTACAGTGTGTAGGATAGTGTTAGTGTGCGGGGATCGCTGGTCGGCGCGGACTCGGTGGGCCTGTTTCCGCGCAGTTTCTCTAAAATAAACAAAGCCAATTTGCCACTTAACCCAGGGAACTGGAGTGTAAACAGGTCACCCCAAATCCTTGGGCGCTACCTGAGAAGACAAGTGTATTTTTGCCACAAACCTGATCAATGCACGAGCAGAAATGCAACGGCTCGGTGTCTCTGTGCGCCTCATCCAAGCAGCCAATTTGCACGCCTGCACAGAGCAGTCGTCTTTGATCATTCACTCAGCAAGTCAGTTTGCATTCAATGCGCTGAGCAGTCAAAAATAAAAACCCCAGATAATTGGGAGACGTGTTGTACAGTGATCAGTGTTTCTCTTCTCCTTTGCATTTCCTCGTGGATTTAAGGCAAAGCAACAAAATGGAACAGGCTAGACGAAAAAGCTCAGCGGGTCAGGCAGCATCTCTGGAGTGAAGGAAGAGGTGACGTTTCGGGTCAAGAAACCTCCTTCAGTCCCGAAAAGTCTCTTATTCCTTTTCCCTATTCCGTTTCTCCTGCTTGAAATGGCATGAAACTGCACTTGAATTTGGTGGCCTGGCACCCTGCTTGAAATGGAATGAAACTGCACTTGTTTTGGTGGCCTGGCACCCTGCTTGAAATGGCATGAAACTGCACTTGAATTTGGTGGCCTTCCCCAGAGATGCTGCCTGACCCAATGAGTTACTCTAGCGTTTCTATACTCAAGACGAGACTCCAAATGCTGGAGTAACTACAGTGGGTCAGGCAGCATCTCCGGACGGCCGACCTGCGGCCTATAACATCCAGAAGGCGCAGTCTCCGGTGGGAAAGTGCCGATTCAGGCGCTCCAAGCCGCGGAGTATGTTCGAGCGTCCTGACGTCGGAGATTGATCATCCTGACGAGCGGGGCCTGTACATCCGGCCATAGTGCGACTACAGAGGGGTTCATGGCCCCGACCACGGCTGAACTTTGTTGTTTTCCACCACAGTGAAGAATGCTGTGGTGGATGTCTGTGTTAAATTCTATTGTGTATTGTGTGTGTTCTTTTTAAGTGTATCGCTGCTGGCAAATTCATTTCACTGCACCTTCTGGTGCATGTGAGGAATAAAATTGGACTTTGACTTTGACTTTGAGAAAAGGAGTAGCTGCCTGACCCGCTGAAGGCCACAATGTCCGTGCTAAGCATGATGCCAAGACCAACTCTTATCTGCCTGCAGGTGATCCACATCCCGCCATTCTCTGGACGTGATGCAAAAGTCTCTTAAATGCCATTGTCGTATCTGCCTCCCTGTCGTATCTGCACCACTGTCGTATCTGCACCACTGCTGTATCTGCCTCCGTCGTATCTGCACCACTGCTGTATCTGCACCACTGCTGTATCTGCACCACTGCTGTATCTGCACCACTGCTGTATCTGCACCACTGCTGTATCTGCACCACTGTTGTATCTGCACCACTGCTATATCTGCACCACTGTTGTATCTGCACCAGTCGTATATCTGCACCACTGTCGTATGTGCACCACTGTCGTGTCTGCACCACTGCTGTATCTGCACCACTGTTGTATCTGCACCACTGTTGTATCTGCACCACTGTCGTATCTGCACCACTGTCGTATCTGCACCACTGTCGTATCTGCACCACTGTCATATCTGCACCACTGTTGTATCTGCACCACTGTCATATCTGCACCACTGTTGTATCTGCA
>JAWMAR010000109.1:6413580-6458580 GCA_036785375.1 Leucoraja ocellata | reverse complement strand
AGTGACCTGATACGTCAGTCAATGATGCCGACAGTCGCAGAAAAAAATCGCAAATTGGGACAGGCCCTTTACAGCGCCAGAGACATAGGTTTGATCCTGACTACAGTTACTATCTGTACGGAGTATGAACGTTCTCCCCGTGACCTGATTGTGTTTTCTCCGAGATCCGTTTTCTCCGTGGGGTGCCGCCGCTGCCGCTGAGAAACCGAGACCGGAGCCGCGCGGGTCGGCGGATCCCGCGCCCATCGACCCCTGGGTCTGGGGGCGGGGGGCGGGTCGGTGCGTCAGAGGCGTTCGGAAAGGGCCTGACGGCGGTCAATGATGGCGCCAACTGCCGGACGAGGACGGAACACATGGAAGTGGGAATGCCGCTGCCGGGGGAAGGAACAATGGAGGACATGGCATGGGGGGGGGGCTTCCATGAGGGAGGGGGAGGGGAGAACAAAGGGGGACCTGGCGCTGGGGCACCTTGAACGTTGTAACGTTGTCAGTGCCCTTTATTTGGCCACTATTTGCATACCTTTGGCATCCAAGCAAAGAGTTTCACTGTGATTTAGAAACATGGAAAATAGGTGCAGGAGGAGGCCATTCGGCCCTTCGAGCCAGCACCGCCATTCATTGTGATCATGGCTGATCGTCCCCTATCAATAACTCGTGCCTGCCTTCTCCCCATATCCCTTGACTCCACTAGCCCCTAGAGCTCTATCTAACTCTCTCTTAAATCCATCCAGTGACTTGACCTCCACTGCCCTCTGTGGCAGGGAATTCCACAAATTCACAACTCTGGGTGAAAAAGTTTTCTTCTCACCTCTGTCTTAAATGGCCTCCCCTTTATTCTAAGACTGTGGCCCCTGGTCCTGGACTCGCCCAACATTGGGAAAATTTTTCCTGCATCTAGCTTGTCCAGTCCTTTTATAATTTTTTATGTTTCTATAAGATAACCCCTCATCCTTCTAAACTCCAGTGAATACAAGCCTAGTCTTTTCAATCTTTCCTCATATGACAGTCCCGCCATCCCAGGGACATGTCAGGTGTATTAATATCATCTTCAAGATCATATTCAGAGCAATTATGGAAATTCAAAGACATTTCACCAAACAAATGGCGTTTTTGATATTGTGATTTTGTTTTCACAAAATACTTCAGTTCAATTCAATCAGAGTGCGTTGGATAATGTTTATGTGCGGGGGTCACAGATTGGCGTGGGCCCAGTTAGTCGAAGGGCCTGTTTCCGCGCTGTATCTCTAAGCTAAACTAAACTAAAGCCAGGATAATGAAACATGCATCCAGAAACGCGCGGCATGACTTAATAACGACTTTCTGAATAGCATTACATGTGCGTGTGGAAAGTAACGGAAAATGTAGGGAGACAATGCAAGGGGTGATTTATCCACAAAGACACGTCTTCCACGTATGGAAAATTAATATTACCCCTTCCGCAGCCCACCCTAATGAGGAGTGCAATCAGGAGAATAATAGACAATAGACAATAGGTGCAAGAGGAGGCCATTCAGCCCTTCGAGCCAGCACCGCCATTCAATGTGATCATGGCTGATCATCCCCAATCAGTACCCCGTTCCTGCCTTCTCCCCAAATCCCTTGACTCCGCTATCTTTAAGAGCTCTATTTAACTCTCTCTTGAAAGCATCCAGAGAATTGGCCTCCACAGCCTTCTGAGGCAGAGAATTCCACAGATTCACCACTCTCTGTATGAAAAGGTTTTTGCTCATGTCCGTTCTAAATGGCTTACCCCTTATTCTTAAACTGTGGCCCCAGGTTCTGGACTCCCCCAACATCAGGAACATGTTTCCTGCCTTTAGCGTGTCCAATCCCTTAACAATCTTATATGTTTCAATAAGATTACCTCTCATCCTTCTAAATTCCAGTGTATACGAGCCCAGCCGCTCTATTCTTTCAACATATGACAGTCCCGCCATCCCGGGAATTAACCTGGTGAACCTACACTGCACTCCCTCAATAGCAAGAACATCTGCAAGAAAGCAATTAGAGAACCTTTGCAGCCTGACACCACTTGCAGATTAGCTGCAAGGCTGCTCCAGGCTGTCCCACAATACTATTCCATGCTCCTTTGAAGATTGCAGAGTTTGTTTACATCAATATAGATCAAAGCAGAATGCGAGTTTGAAAATAAAACATGGCCTCATTTCAAATGCCAGTGGCTCGTTCCTTGCATATCTCCACATATATGTACAGAAATATCAGGGGTGGCATGGTGGAGCAGCGGTAGAGATGCTGCCTTACAACGCCAGAGACCCGGGTTCGATCCTGACTACGGGTGCTGTCTGTACGGAGTTTGTCACGGGGTGAACGTACAAACTCCGTACAGACAGCACCCGCAGTCAGGATCGAACCCGGGTCTCTGGCACTGCGAGTGACGTAAGGCAGCGACTCTACCGCTGCGCCACCGTGTGACACACACATAGGGAATGGTAATGCACGCTGAGTTGTTTCATCTTCTGTACAGGCCTGGAGACCATTAGATAGATGTCAAAAGCTGGAGTAACTCAGCGGGATGGGCAGCATCTCTGGAGAGAAGGAATGGGTGACCATTCGGGTCGAGACCCTTCTTGTGTACAGTTTTGGTCTCCTAATTTGAGGAAGGACATCCTTGTGATTGAGGCAGTGCAGCGTAGGTTCACGAGATTGATCCCTGGGATGGCTGGACTGTCATATGCGAAAAGACCAGGCTTGTATTCACTGGAGTTTAGAAGGATGAGGGGGTGTTCTTATAGAAACATATATTATAAAAGGACTGGACAAGCTAGATGCAGGAAAAATGTTCCCAATGTTGGGCGAGTCCAGAACCAGGGGCCACAGTCTTAGAATAAAGGGGAGGTCATTTAATACTGAGGTGAGAAAAAACTTTTTCACTCAGAGGGTTGTGAATTTATGGCATTCCCTGCCACAGAGGGCAGTGGAGGCCAAGTCACTGGATGGATTTAAGAGAGCGTTAGATAGAGCTCTAGGGGCTAGTGGAGTCAAGGGATATGGGGAGAAGGCAGGCACGGGTTATTGATTGGGGACGATCAGCCATGATCACTATGAATGGCAGTGCTGGCTCGAAGGGCCGAATGGCCTCCTCCTGCACCTAATTTCTATGTTTCTTCAGACTAAAATTCAGGGGGAAAGGGAAACGAGAGATCTAGACGGTGATGTGGAGAGATATAGAACAATGAATGAAAGATATGCAAAAATGTAACGATGACAAACGTTGTTAGATGTTTGTTTAGAAACATAGAAACATAGAAACATAGAAATTAGGTGCAGGAGAAGGCCATTCTGCCCTTCGAGCCTGCACCGCCATTCAATATGATCATGGTTTAAGAAGGAACTGCAGATGCTGGAAAAATCGAAGGTAGACAAAAGTGCTGGAGAAACTCAGCGGGTGCAGCAGCATCTATGGAGCGAAGGAAATAGGCAACATTTTCTTTGCTCCATGCAATCACCACTATAGGAAATAGGTAACGTTTCGGGCCGAAACCCGGAAGGGTTTCGTCCCGAAACGTTGCCTATTTCCTTCACTCCATAGATGCTGCTGCACCCGCTGAGTTTCTCCAGCATTTTTGTCTACCATTGTTAGCTGTTTGTTGGGTGAAAACGAGACTTGGGTGGGGGAGGGGGGGACGGAGAGAGAGAGGGAATGCCGGGGTTACTTGAAGTTAGAGGAATCAATATTCATACCACTGGGCTGTCAGCTGCCCAAGCGGAATATTGCGTTGCTGGAGACCATTAGCTTGGTTAAAGCACATCAGTTGAAGCCTTCACATTGTTTTATCATCTGTTCTGTGACAGACATTATGCTGACCGGGTTATGGTTCCGACAGAGATTGAACGCAAGGGTCCTTTCCGATTCCTTTTGACCGACTGCCGTGCCTGACAGCTCCCGTGGAGATGGACAAAGGCCTTTCACGTCAGGGACTGACAGGAGAGAGAAGCATGCGGCTCAAAGGCCGAGTCCAATCTACATTGGCGATTAACAACAAACAAATCAACAATGAGTCTACCTGATCTCACGGTTGCCAAACACTTCAACTCCCCCTCCCATTCCCACACTGACCTTTCTGTCCTGGGCCTCCTCCACTGTCAGAGTGAGGGCCAAATGCAAATTGGAGGAACAGCACCTCATATTTTGTTTGGGCAGCTTACACCCTCAACGGTATAAACATTATTAAAGCTTCATTTCAGCCACAGGTCCATATACACATCAAACAGTACAAAGAATTACAAAGATACATTAAGAAATTGCATATTAGCCTAAAATATATATAAGCTATTGCACCAATGCCATCTTAGCCTACATTGACTTCTCTAACTTGAAGTAACCCTTGCTTTCCCTCTCTCAAAATCATGGGAGACCCCTTCCACCCCTGCAACGGACTGTTCCAGCCGCTACGGTCAGGCAAACGCCTCCGTTGCCATGCAGTGAGAACGGAGAGGTTGAGAAGGAGTTTCTTCCCAGAGGCAATTCGGACTGTAAACGCCTTTCTCACCAGGGACTAACTCTACAGAACGTTTTTCCTTCTATTATTTATTATGTAAAAGAATATGTGTGTTATGATTGTGTTTATAATTTGTTTGGTTGTTTTGTTGTTTGTCTTTTGCACAAATGTCCGCGAGCATTGCCACTTTCATTTCACTGCACATCTCATATGTGTATGTGACAAATAAACTTGACTTGACTTGACTTGACTCTCAGTTCCGTCCACACCCGAGTCATTGTACCAGTTCTAAATTCGCCTTGTTGAGTCTCATTGTTTGTAAAGGGCCTGTCCCACTTACGCGACCTTGGCTTGCAAATTACACAACCTCATGGTCGCTTGAGGCGTACAGGCAGCGTATGGCCACGCGGGGCCAGTCCCACTTAGAAGCGCAGAGGGGAATGGAGTTGTGCGTGGCTGGGCGTGACATCAAGCGGGGCTCTGAAATTCCTGCAGTGACCAAAATCTTTGCGCGCCAACGGCCTGTCGGCCCGCATACCCACGCAGGCGCATTGCGGTCGTACGCAGCGTCTGGACGTTGTGGCATTGCGTGATGACATCACAGCCCGACGCCGTGCGATAGCCCAAATTCAGTCGGCCCGCCTCCTGCCCAGCTGATTTGTAAGCATAACGTAAATGATGTCACGCGCGTACTTAGCACGAACTTAGCGTGAACAGCGCAAACTTTGCTCGACCTCCGCTTCCGGTTGGTCACACCAAACGCACGCAAGCGCATGCAAGTGGGACAGGCCCTTAATCCGTTTGCACCTATCCCACAGCTAACAATGGCCTGTTTCCTTAATCACCGTTACTTTTTTGCATATCTTTCATTCTCTTGTTCTATATCTCTCCTCCTCGTCTATACCTCTCCTTTCCCTTTCACCTGCCTCTCCGTCTGTAGAAGGGCCTCAACCCGAAATGTCGTCCACTCCTTCTCTCCAGAGACATGGCCTGTCCTGCAGAGATACTCCAGCTTTGTGTGTCCATCTTTGGTTTAAACCAGCACCTGCAGTTCCTTCCTGCACACACCAATGTACAGATTTGAAATAGAAGATAGAACACATCGGAACTGTGAAAGGTTTAAGGGCCTGTCCCGGCTGTAGGTACTCGGGGCTCTCGTGGCTATTTTTCAACATGTTGAAAAATCTTCAAGAGCTTACCCCGTTTCCCGAGTACCTGCCGTTAGCGTTACGAGCCGCTAAGAGACGTCCTGAGCTCCGACGTACCCGCTATGTACATTCTCCGTGCTTACCACGCGTTTGATTTTTTTTTAAACTTGGGAGAGCTCTTGGGTGAACTCGTATAGCGGGGCAGGCCCTTCAATCCTATCTTTCAGATTTAGAGTGTGGAAACAGGCCCTTCGGCCCACCGAGTCTGCGCCAACCAGCCATCACTTTGTACACTAATACTATGTCGGAGTGCACTTGGTACCATGTTCGGCACAGACATTGAGTGCCCAAGGGCCTGTTCCTGTGTTGTACTGTATAGTTTAGTTTAGTTTAGGTTAGAGATATTGCTTGGAAATAGGCCCTTCATCCACCGAGTTTGTGCTGATCAATGATCGCACGTCTTTGGAGTGTGGGAGGAAACCAGAGCACCCGGAGAAAACCCACGCGGTCACAGGCAGAACGTACAAACTCCGTACAGACAGCGCCCGTAGTCAGGATGAAATCCGGGTCTCTGGCGCTGTGAGGCATCAAATCTACTGCAGTGCCACCGTGCCACCCTAAATGCTGCCCGACCCAGCGAGTTACTGCAGCACTTTGTGCTTTGCTCAGGATTCCAGTGCCCGCAGTCTCTAAGTTCGATCTATGACCACCATTTACTGACCTTACAGAACCAATGGGAGTAAATTCCTTACCTAGGGAAGCACGGTGGCGCAGCGGTAGAGTTGCTGCCTCACAGCGCTTACAGCACCAGAGACCCGGGCTACGGGCGGGCGCTGCCGGTACCGAGTTTGTACGTTCTAGAATTTAGAAGATTGAGGGGGGATCTTATAGAAACTTACAAAATTCTTAAGGGGTTGGACAGGCTAGATGCAGGAAGATTGTTCCCGATGTTGGGGAAGTCCAGAATAAGGGGTCACACAGTTTAAGGATAAGGGGGAAATCTTTTAGGATGGAGATGAGGAAAACATTTTTCACACAGAGAGTGGAACTCTCTGCCACAGAAGGTAGTTGATGCCAGTTCATTGGCTATATTTAGAAACATAGACACATAGAAATTAGATGCAGGAGTAGGCCATTCGGCCCTTCAAGCCTGCACCGCCATTCAATATGATCATGGCTGATCATCCAACTCAGTATCCCTTGTGGCTAAAGGGATCAGGGGGTATGGAGAGAAGGCAGGTACAGGATACTGAGTTGGATGATCAGCCATGATTATATTGAATGGCAGTGCAGGCTCGAAGGGCCGAATGGCCTACTCCTGCCTATTGTCTATGTTTCTTTGTTCTCCCCGTGTGTGGGTTTTCTCTGGGATCTCCAGTTTCCTTCCACGCTCCAAAGACGTACAGGTTTGTAGGTTAATCATCTTGGTATAAATGTAAAATTGTCCCAGTGAATGTAGGACAGTGTTAGTGCGTGGGGATTGCCAGTCGGTGCGGACTTGGTGGGCCATTTTCCGCGCTGTTCCTCCAAACTAAACTAAACTAAGCTTCCACTAAACACATAAACACAGGCAAACATAGCAAGTAAAACCTTAATATGTTCATAAGTGATAGTAGTAGAATTAGACCATTCGACCCATCAAGTCTACTCCACCATTCAATCAGGGCTGATCTATCCCTCCGTCCTAACCCCATTCTCCTGCCTTCTCCCCATAACCCCATGAGAACTGGAAGGTTAGATCACATGGGATCCGAATGGCCTGTTCTTAAACCAGTAACGAAACTAAACATTCTGTTACTCGATAGATTGGATGTGGGGATGATGTTTCCACTAGTGGGAGAGTCTAGGACTAGAGGCCACAGCCTCAGAATTAAAGGACGTTCTTTTAGGAAGGAGATGAGGGGGAATGTCTTTAGTCAGAGGGTGGTGAATCTGTGGAATTCTTTGCCACAGAAGGCGGTGGAGGCCAAGTCAATGGATATTTTTAAGGTCTAGATAGATAGATTCTTGATCAGTACGGGTGTCAGGGGTTATGGGGAGAAGGCAGGAGAATGGGGTTAGGAGGGAGAGATAGATGAGCCACGATTGAATGGCAGAGTAGACTTGATGGGCCGAATGGCCTAATTCTACTCCCATCACATATGAGCGATGACCTTTTTGACCCTACAGCTGCGTCCGCTGGACTGGAGGGCGGTATCTTCGGCAGCTTCGACCACCCCGGGCCGCGGGGCTTGAACCGGCCCGATCGCGGAGCTCGGTTGAGCCGCGGGACTTACTCACCATCATTCGCACGGGGTCACAACAACGGAGGCCTGGATCGCCTCAACGCAGAGGGAGAACAAGGAGGGAAGAGACAGTGACTTTAAAACTTTTGCCTCCATCACAGTGAGGAGGTGTCTGGTGAACTCACTGTGGTGGATGTTAATTTGTGTTTAACCATATAACCATATAACAATTACAGCACGGAAACAGGCCATCTCGACCCTTCTAGTCCGTGCCGAACACGTATTCTCCCCTAGTCCCATACACCTGCGTTCAGACCATAACCCTCCATTCCTTTCCCGTCCATATAACTATCCAATTTATTTTTAAATGATAAAATCGAACCTGCCTCCACCACCTTCACTGGAAGCTCATTCCACACAGCCACCACTCTCTGAGTAAAGAAGTTCCCCCTCATGTTACCCCTAAACTTCTGTCCCTTAATTCTCAAGTCATGTCCCCTTGTTTGAATCTTCCCTACTCTCAGTGGGAAAAGCTTATCCACGTCAACTCTGTCTATCCCTCTCATCATTTTAAAGACCTCTATCAAGTCCCCCCTTAACCTTCTGCGCTCCAAAGAATAAAGCCCTAACTTGTTCAACCTTTCTCTGTAACTTAGTTGCTGAAACCCAGGCAACATTCTAGTAAATCTCCTCTGTACTCTCGCTATTTTGTTGATATCATTCCTATAATTAGGCGACCAATTAGGCGGTTTATTGTGTGTTTTGTTATTTATTATTATAGTATGACTGCAGGGAACAACATTCCGTTCATACCGACAGGTCAGAATGACTATAAAGGAATCCAATCCAATCCAATCCATCCATCCAATGCTGACTAATAGATCCCATCCCATCTGTCTAGTGAAAGTTCCTTATCTATATCTCTCTATATCACCATCTATATCTCTCAGTCTGAAGAAGGGTCTCAACCCGAAACGTTGCCTTTACTTCTGAGATACTGCCTGAGCCGCTGAGTTACTCCAGCTTTATGTGCCTATCCCTATCTGAAACATCATCTGTCCATTTCTCTCTGACTTAATTTAGTTTAGAGATACAGCGTGGAAAATAGACCCATCGGCCCACCGAGTCCACGCCGACCAGCGATCCCCGCACACTAACGCTTTCCGACACACACTAAGGATGTACCCAGCCAATTAGCTGAGAAACCTGCACGTCTTTGGAGTGTGGGGGGAAACCGAGCACCCGTGGAAAACCCACGTGGTCACGGGGAGAGAACGTGCAAACACCAGACAAACAGCGCAGCGCCCGTAGTCAGGCTCAAACCCGGGACTCTGGCGCTATAGAGTCACGCAGCATGAAAACAGGTCCATTGGCCCAAATTGCCCACACCGACCAACATGCCCCATCCACACTAGTCTAAATGTTTCTAAAACATTGTGATAGTCCACTCCCAACTTTGTTATTTGTACAGAGAAAATGTACAAACGTATCCACGCTGTGTTTCTGCTTTACAGCGCCAGAGACCCAGGTTCGATCCTGACTACGGGCGCTGCCTGTGTGGAGTTTGTACGTTCTCACACCGTGACCTGCCTGGGTTTTCTCCGGGTTGTCCAGTTTCCTCCCACACTCCAAAGACGTACAGGTTTGTAGGTTAATTTTCTTCGGTAAGAATTGTAAATTGTCCCCAGTGTGTGTAGGATAGTGTTAGCGTGCAGGGTGGGTCGAAGAGGCCTGTTTCCTTGCTTGATCTCTAGACTAAACTAAAATAAACTTCACGAGTACAGTTATCATAGTCATAGAGTTCTACAGTGTGAAAAACAGGCCCTTCGGCCCAACTTGCCCACACGGGCCAACATGTCCCAGCTACACTAGTCCCACCTGCCTGCGCTTGGTCCATATCCCTCCAATCCTGTCCTATCCATGTACCTGCCTAACCGTTCCGTCAACGTTGGGATAATCCCAGCCTCAACTACATCCTCTGGCAGCTTGTTCCATACACCCACCACCCTCTGTGTGAAAATCAGTCATATTGAACGACTCTGCTGCTAAGTCTGTTAAAGGGTTAGCGGGAGAGGCTTGTGAACAATGAGAGCAGAGCCGTGGTTTAGCAATGATTTGCAAGGAATCAATTTAATCAAGGAGTCTTGATAAAACCGTAAATTGCAAAGGGAAGCTTGACTGATTTATAAACGTCAGTGAAACGTTATCAGTGAATTACAACACCAAGCCGAAATATCTATGATAAATTCATTCACTTTTAATAAGTTTGGTGATCCAAATATTGTTTTTCTTCCCTTTCTCCAAAAGACACATCTTCACCGCAGCCCCGAAGCCGGGCCACCGCCACCGGAACGCCGGAAGGCCGCCACAGCTCCGAATTCGGCCAGCCTCGCGCTGGTAAGTCCTGGCTGGCTCTACTTCCGGAGCCTCGAGGTTGGTCGCAGTTGGAGGCCGCCAGCTCCGCCATTAGGCCTCAGCGCAGACGGAGGCAGAGAAGGGGGATACGACAAAAAGAGTCGCATTCCCCCCCTGAAGGAAGAGACAAAAAAACATCTCACCCCCCACCCCCCCACACATATAACACAACCTAATAAATTAAAATGTAACTAAAACAAGACAAAAGAAAACAACAAAATAAGTAGAAACAGACGGACTGCAGGCGAGCCGCAGCTGTCAACAGCATCAAGTGGCCTCCTATGGAAGCAATGTAGAAACATGATGGACGTGGAGAGGATGTTTCCACTAGTGGGAGAGTCTAGTATTAGAGGTCACAGCCTCAGAATTAAAGGACATTCTTTTAGGAAGGAGATGAGGAGAAATATCTTTAGTCAGAGGGTGGTGAATAGAAACATAGAAACATAGAAATTAGGTGCAGGAGTAGAGGCCATTCGGCCCTTCGAGCCTGCACCACCATTCAATATGATCATGGCTGATCATCCAACTCAGTATCCCGTACCTGCCTTCTCTCTATACCCTCTGATCCCCTTGGCCACAAGGGCCACATCTAACTCCCTCTTAAATATAGCCAATGAACTGGCCTCAACTACCCTCTGTGGCAGAGAGTTCCAGAGATTCACCACTCTCTGTGTGAAAAAAAGTTCTTCTCATCTCGGTTTTAAAGGACTTCACCCTTATCCTTAAGCTGTGACCCCTTGTTCTGGACTTCCCCAACATCGGGAGCAATCTTCCTGCATCTAGCCTGTCCAACCCCTTAAGAATTTTGTAAGTTTCTATAAGATCCCCTCTCAATCTCCTAAATTCTAGAGAGTATAAACCAAGTCTATCCAGTCTTTCTTCATAAGACAGTCCTGACATCCCAGGAATCATTCTGGTGAACCTTCTCTGCACTCCCTCTGGGGGAATCTGTGGGATTCTTTGCCACAGAAGGCTGTGGAGGCCAAGTCAATGGATATTTCTAAGACAGAGATAGATAGATTTGTGATCATGACAGGTATCAGAGGTTATGGGGAGAAGGCAGGAGAATTGGGTTAGGAATTGGGTTATGGTCTGAGCGCAGGTATATGGGACTAGGTGGAGAATACGTGTTCGGCACGGAGCAGAAGGGTCGAGATGGCCTGTTTCCGTGCTGTAAATTGTTATATGGTTATGTGGTTTATATGGTTAATGAGAGATAGATCAGCCATGATTGAATGGTGGAGTTGGGCCAAATGGCCTAAATCTACTCCAATGACTTATGACCTTATGACCTTATGACCTAAACCCATCTACAGAATGTTAAACTGTAAATTCTAGACCACTAAGTGGCTGCAAGGTACCAGATGAAGGAATCTGTCTGAATTCCTTTGGCCAAAGAGTTGAATGCGCAGTTTAAATGCGTCAGGACAATCAAGAATAAGGAGGAAGCCATTTAGAACAGAGACGAGGAAACACTTTTCTCACAGAGAGTTGTGAGTCTGTGGAGGCCGGTTCTCTGGATGCTTTCAAAAGAGAGCTAGATAGGGCTCTTAAAAATAGTGGAGTCAGGGGATATGGGGAGAAGGCAGGAACGGGGTACTGATTGTGGATGATCAGCCATGATCACATTGAATGGTGGTGCTGGCTCGAAGGGCCGAATGGCCTACTCCTGCATCTATCTATCTATCTATCTATCTATCTATCTATCTATCTATCTATCTATCTATCTATCTATCTATCTATCTATCTATCTATCTATCTATCTATCTATCTATCTATCTGCCATGATCATATTGAATGGCGATGCAGGCTCGAAGGGCCGAATGGCCTACTCCTGCACCTATTTTCTATGTTTCTGTTTCTATCTATCTATCTATCTATCTATCTATCTATCTATCTATCTATCTATCTATCTATCTATCTATCTATCTATCTATTACAGAATACAGTATAACTACAGAATGATAAATAGAAGGGCCGAATGGCCTACTCCTGCACCTATTGTCTATAGTCTATTGTCTATTGACACAGACCACTTTAGCTAAGTTGACTTTGTTTAGATGTCTGTTGTAATGTGTTTCACTGGATATCAATATCTAATTGATCAGATGCTGTTGCCTCCGAGATTAAAGGGCATCAACTCTTGAAGCAACAAGAGAGACAACAACAAAAAATCAAGTAATTATAAAAATCTTACTCAGCCGATATGTACTCTACAGTGCATGTGTGGTCTCTTTCCCCAGAGAGGAGGTTATTGACAGGAAAGGCAGGAAAAGACTTATCGTTCGGCTTGCAGTACATTGGCCTTCATCAGTTCAAGTATTGAGTATGTCATGTTACAGTTGTATACGATGTTGGTGAGACCACATTGAGAGTATTGTGTAGGAAGAAGGAACTGCAGATGCTGGTTTAAACCGAAGCTAGACACAAAATGTTGGAGTAACTCAGTGGGACAGGCAGCATCTCTGGAGAGAAGGAATGGGTGACGTTTCTGGTCGAGACCCTTCTCCAGACTTTAGACTGTATTGCCTTCAGTTTTGGCCACCATGCTTTAGGAAAGATGTTGTCAAGCTGGAAAGGGTGCGGAGATGATTTACGAGGATGTTGCCAGGACTCGATGGCCTGAGGTATAGGGAGAGGTGGAGCAGGCTAGCGGTTCAGTTTAGTTTATTGTACTGAGGTACAGTGAAAAGCTTTTTGTTGCATGTTAACCAGTTAACTTAAAGACTATACATGCCTGATCCCGCTGACTTACTCCAGCACTTTGTGTCTATCTTCTGATTACAATCAAGCTGTCCACAGGGTAAAGAAACAGGAAAAAGGCAATAATGTTTAATGCAAGAAAAGGTCCAGTGACGTCGGATTAAAGACAGTCCGAGGGGTCTCCAATGAGGTTCATAATAGTTCAGGACCGCTCTATAGTTGATGATGGGATGGTTCAGTTGCCTGATAACAGCTGGGAAGAAGCTCTCCCTGAATCTGGAGGTGTGCGTCTTCACACTTCTGACGGGAGAGGGGAGAAGAGGGAGTTGCCGGGGTGAGACTGGTCCTTGATGATGCTGCTGGCCTTGCCGAGGCAGCGTGAAGTGTAGATGGAGTCAATGGAAGGGAGGTTGGTTGGTGCGATGGTCCGGGCTGCGTCCACAATTCCACTGCAATTTCATGCGGACTTGGATGGAGCCGTTCCCAAACCACGATGCCATTCGTGCAGGAAGGTAAGTGCAGATGCTGGTTTAAACCAAAGAGAGACAGAAAAAGCAGGAGTAAATCAGCGAGTTAGACGGCATCTCTGGAGAAAAGTGGCACGTGACCTTTAGGGTCTCGACCCTTCTTCAGACTGGAGAAGGTTCTCGACCCGAAACGTCTGAGATGCTGCCTGACCCGCAGAGTTAGAGGCCTGCCCCACTTGGGCGTCATTTGCGCGCGACGCAGGTGGAGCGTGAAGATTTTGTGCATCTCAAAATCCTGGAGCGCCGCGCGTGACCGCACGTCACTGCCTTCATCACCATGCGCGTCGTGCGTTGCGAAGCGTAAAAGATGTCGAGTAAATGATGCGCAAATGACGCCCAAGCAGTGCAGCAAACGTTGCAAACGTTTCTCCGGAGGCTGCAGCGAATCGTCCGATCAGCAGAGAAGGCTATTGGCTGCAACCTTCCCTCCATTGATGAACTGTACACTGCAAGGGCCAGGAAGCGAGCGGGCAAGATCATCTCTGACCCCTCTCACCCTGGCCACAAACTCTTTGAATCACTTCCCTCTGGAAGGCGACACCGGACTGTCAAAGCTGCCACAGCCAGACATAAAAACAGCTTTTATCCACGAGTAGTTGCTCTACTCAACAGCCAAAAATCTGTAGCCAGCCTTTGATCAGGAATTTTATTGGTTCACATGTTTGATCAATGGTGTTTTATCATTAATGTTTTATTATTATTAATGTTTAGTGTTTTCTGAGTCATTCGTAACTGTCACTGTATGTCATATTGTTACTTGTGGGCGGAGCACCAAGGCAAATTCCTTGTATGTGAATACTTGGCCAATAAACTTACTTACTTACTTAATCACCCGTTTGATGCATCATAATGTTGTTCAATCAAGCACGGTAAATGTCAAACGTCTCCGATGTGGATGGCTGAAAACACTTAATGCTAATATCCTAATTATTCAGCGACTAATGGGATAACTAGAATTAAAATCAGGCATCATTTTCTGGAGGGATAACAAATTCTGAACAGTTTGTAGATGATTGACACAAAAAGCTGGAGTAACCCAACGGGTCAGGCAGCATCTCTGGAGAAAAGGAATCTGTGACGTTTCGGGTCGAGACCCTTCTTCAGACTGAGAGTCAGAGGATAAGGACAAACGAGGGATATAGACGGTGATGTGGAGAGATATGGAACAAATGAATGAAAGATTTGCAAAATCAGTAACGATGGTAAAGGAAGCAGGACATTGTTAGCTGCGGGCTCGGTGTGAATGAGTTACAGACACGTTTTTTTTTTTAAATTTAATTTCAATTTTATTTTTAATATGTTTTATTATTTATTTTTTATTTATTAATTTTTTAATGACTTTTTTTTATTTTTATGATACTGCCTGTAAGGGAAATTCATTTTGTTGTCTCAAATTGAGACAATGACAATAAATTTGAATACAATACAATACAATACAATATATCTATTGTTTCCCTTTACCCTGAAGCTTAGTTTACATTAGAGATACAGCACGGAAACAGGCCCTTCGGCCCACCGGGTCCACGCCGAACAGCGATCCCCGCACATTGACACAATCCTACACCCCCCACTAGCGACAATTGCTACATTTATAACAAGTCGATTAACCTACAAACCTGTATGTCTATAGAATGTGGGAGGGAATCGAAGATCTTGGAGAAAAACCCACGCAGGTCACGGGGAGAACGTATAAACTCCATACAGTCAGCACCCGTAGTTGGGATCAAACCCGGGTCCTGTCCTACAGTACCAGTTCATTCCAAGAGCTCTTACGAGTTTGCCCTGATTCGAACTTGGAGATTTACGGTAATGGCCCCTCGTCAGTACTCGGGGCTCTCGTGGACATGTTTCATCACGTTGAAAAATCTTCGCGAGTCTTCCCGAGTACCTGCCGTTAGCGTTACGAGCCGCTAAGAGACGTCCCCGAGCTCCGACGTACCCGCTACGTTCATTCTCCGTGCTTACCTCGAGTTTGATTTTTTTTTAAATCTCGGGAGAGTTCTTGGAATGAACTCGTACCGTGGGACAGGGGTATTAGGCAGCAACTCTACCGCTGCGCCACCATGACCATCTGAGTTCTTCAGACCCGCAACGTCACCTGTTTCGTCTCTCCAGAGAAGCTGCCTGGCCCTCTGAGCTACTCCAGCACTTTGTGTCTATCTTCAGTGTAAGCAGGCATCTGCATTTCCTCCCTGTACAGTTTGTAGATTAATGTGGCTTCTCGTCGGTGTAATACTTTCTCTCCATAATCAAAGCTGATCAATTGGAACCAAACCCTCAGCCAGCTTGGACTCTATTCCCTGGAGCGCAGGAGGATGAGGGGTGATCTTATAGAGGTGTACAAAATCATGAGAGGAATAGATCGGATAGATGTACAGAGTTTCTTGCCTAGAGCAAGGGGAATCGGGGACCAGAGGACATAAGTTTAAGGTGAGGGAGGAAAGATTTAAGGATTGAGGGACAACTTATTCACACAAAGAATGGTGGTGGGTGTATGGAACGAGCTGCCGGAGGAGGTAGTTGAGGCGGGGACTATTGCAGCATTAAAAAAAACATATGGACAGGTACATGGAATACACAGGTTTGGAGGTACACTGGGCAAGTGCAAGCAGGTGAGACTAGTGTATACATAGATACATAGACAATAGGTGCAGGAGTAGACCATTCGGCCCTTCGAGCCAGCACCGGCATTCAATGTGATCATGGCTGAACATCTCCAATCAGTACCCCGTTCCTGCCTTCTCCCCATATCCCTTGATTCCGCTAGCCCTAAAAGCTAAATCTAACTCTCTTTTGAAAGCCTCTAACAACCGGCCTCCACTGCCTTTTGAGGCAGAGAATTCCACAAATTCACACCTCTCTGTGTGAAAAAGATTTTCCTCACCTCCGTTCTGAATGGCCTTCCCCTTATTCTTAAACTGTGGCTCCTTGTTCTGGACTCCCCCAACATCGGGAACATGTTTCCTGCGTCTAGTGTGTCCAAACCCTTAATAATCTTATATGTTTCAATAAAATCCCCTCTCATCCTTCTAAACTCCAGTGAATACACGCCCAGATGTCCCATTCTTTCATCATATAAAGAGTCCCGCCATCCTGGGAATTAACATGGTGAACCTACTCCCTACTCCCTCAACAGCAAGAATATCCTTCCTCAAATTAGGAGACCAAAACTGTAGATGGGGCATGATGAGCAAGTTGGGCCGAAGGGCCTGTTTCCACTGTATCAATCTAGACTCTGAGGCTTCCTATTTAATGCAAGGTACAGTAGTAGTTGAGTATCAATAGCATGAGTGTAGGTACCGGACTTGTCGAGATGAAATACATATTTATTTAAGGCGGAAGGAATGAAGAGTTTGTTATGTTTTTTTATTTGCGAGATTAATTCTTGGTGGTTGAAACTTCAGAATAAATCTATCCCCTGACAAGGGCAGCAGCTGAGACTTTAACTGAGACTTTAGAGTGTGTAGACTGTAGAGAGACAGCGCGGAAACAGGCCATTCGGCCCACCGAGTCCACGCTGACTGGAAGTCCCCGCCCACTAACAATATCCTGCACACACACTAGAGGCAAGTTACAATTAGCCTACAAACCTGTATGTCGCATGTGGCTGAAGCCCCCCCCCCCCCCCCCCACATTGGAGTGTGGGATGAAACCGGAGCACCCGGGGGAAACCCACACAGTTCACGGGGAGAACGTACAAACTCCGCAAATTCAGCACCCGTAGTCAGGATCGAACCCGGGTCTCTGGCGCTTGTGAGGCAGCAACTCTACTGCTGCTGCGCCACCTTTAAACTAAACTGAACTAAACTAAACTAAACTAAACTAAACTAAACTAAACTAAACTAAACTAAACTAAACTAAACTAAACTAAACTAAACTAAATTAAACTAAACTAAACTAAACTAAATTAAACTAAACTAAACTAAACTAAATTAAACTAAACTAAACTAAACTAAACTAAACTAAACTAAACTAAATTAAACTAAACTAAACTAAACTAAACTAAATTAAACTAAACAAAACAAAACTAAACTAAACTAAACTAAACTAAACTAAACTAAACTAAACTAAACTAAATTAAACTAAACTAAACTAAACTAAACTAAATTAAACTAAACTAAACTAAACTAAACTAAACTAAACTAAACTAAACACATACAAGATAGAAGCAGGGATGAAGCAACCTGCCCATCATGCCTGCTGCACCATTCAATAAGATCATAGCTGATGACTGAGCTCAGCGCTTCACGATACTTTTCAGCGCTGCAGGCTTCACGATACTTTTAACAGACAAATGTCACGATCCTTTGCTTGGCAGTTCCTCGGCCCTGGCGACATGCTGACCACAAATAACAGCACCAAGGGAGGTGGGGTCCAGGCCATCAAACCCAGCTGGATTCCATTCAAAGCTTCAGGAATGAAATTCTTTTTAATCTTTCAAGCACAATGCACCACCCAGCTGGCTCCTTCACCCCTGCCAAGCGCGCCTTCCAAATGAAATGTTGTGTATTCCTTTCTCTTCCACCAGCGGCAGGTCGTTGCCAGGCTGGGAAGATTTAACTCGTGAGTTCATAAGTTTCAGGAGCAGTTAGGCCAAATTGGCCCATCAAAGTCTGCTCCGCCGTTCAATCATGGCTGATCTATCTCTCTCTCTCAACCCCATTCTCCTGCCTGCTCCCCCCCCCTTAGCCTCTGACACCCATACTAATCAAGAAACTGCCAAACTCAGCCTTAAAAACACCCATTGACTTGGCCTCCACAGCCGTCTGTGGCAATGAATTCCACAGATTCACCACCTTGCGTCCCACCCCGGCCACTCCCTCTTCTCCCCTCTCCCTTCGGGCAAAAGGTACAGAAGTGTGAAAACGCACACCTCCAGATTCAGGGACAGTTTCTTCCCAGCTGTTATCAGGCAACTGAACCATCCTACCACAACCAGAGAGCGGTCCTGAACTACTATCTACCTCATTGGTGACCCTCGGACTATCCTTGATCGGACTTTGCTAGCTTTACCTTGCACTAAACGTTATTCCCTTATCATGTAACTGTAAATGGTTTGATTGTAATCATAGAAACAGAGAAACATAGAAACATAGAAAATAGTATGAGGCCATTCGGCCCTTCGAGCCTGCACCACCATTCATTGTGATCATGGCTGATCATCCCCAATCAGTACCCCGTCCCTGCCATCTCCCCCTTGATATCCCTTGATTCCATTAGCCCCTAGACACTCTAACACCCTTTTAAATTGATCAAGTGCATTGGTCTCTACTGCTTTCTTGGCCACTCTCTGGGTGAAAAAGTTTTTTCTCACCTCAGTCTTAAATGACCTCCCCTTTATTCTAAGACTGTGGCCCCTGGTTCTGGACTTGCCCAACATTGGGAACATTTTTCCTCCATCTAGCTTGTCCAGTCCTTTTACAATTTTATACGTTTCTATAAGATACCCCTCATCCTTCTAAACTCCAGTGAATACAAGCCTAGTCTTTCCAATCTTTCCTCATATGACAGTCCCGCCATCCCAGGGATCAATCTGCTGAACCTACGCTGCACTGCCTCAATCACAAGGATGTCCTTCCTCAAATTCGGAGACCAAAACTGTACACAATACTCCAGATGTGGTCTCACCAGGGCCCTGCATTTATTTGTCTTTCTGCTAGACTGGATAGCACGCAACAGAAGTTTAAAAAAAATATTTTTATTAGAAGCAGTGTACAAAAGTATAAACAGCGGCAGATGACATAATTCATTTATTGTACAGCTTCCATTTTAATTTTTTACAAAGATGAAATAGAGGAAGAGAGTGAGCAAGAAAGATAGAAAGTGAAAAAGAAAGTGAATATGTAAGAATCGAACCGCTAAACTACCAAATGAGTGAAATCAAAGAGTGAGCAACAGAGGTGTTTTTCACTGTACCTCGGTACACGTGGCAATAAACTGAACTGAGAGCGAAACTGAGGAGGGACCCGGCAGCAAGTGCGGAGAGCGAGCGGGAGCGTTGGAGAGCGTCAGAGAGCGATGGGGGCCGTCGAGAACGAAAGGGGGACCCGGCAGAGGTGGGTGAGGGGGAGTGGCAGACAAAAGACATGACAGTTCGGTGAACAAACCGTGGCGACACTTGTCTGTCGAGGCGAGGTCTGCTGTATGATTTTACCGGTTATTACGTGGAACAATGCGTTTCACTGTACCTCATTACACGTGACAATAAACTAGCATTGTATTGATCGATCGAGAGCAAAGTCAGAATAAAAATCTTGACGATACTTAGTCTTTGCAGGCGCGAGCGCAACGTTGAAGAAACAGTTAGACAGGTACATGGATAGCACAGGTTTGGAGGGATATGGACCAAACGCGGGCAGGTGGGACTAGTGTAGGTGGGACATGTTGATCGGTGTTGGGCAACTTGGGGCAAAGGTCCAGGATAGTGTTTAGAGACACAGCGCGGAAACAGGCCCTTTGGCCGCACCGAGTCCGCACCGAGCACATTAACGCTACCCTGAACACACTAGGGACAGTTTTTCACATTTTACACCAAGCCAATAGACCTACACACCTGTACGTCTTTGGAGTGTGGGAGGGAACCGAGGGAACTCGGAGAAATATGCGGAGAATGTACAAACTCCGTAAAGACGCGCCCGTAGTCATGACCGAATCCGGGTCTCTGGCGCCGTAAGGCAGCAGCTCTACCGCTGCGCAACCACGCCACGCTAACGGTATGACTCTATGTCTCTGTGTTCCAATAGACAATAGACAATAGGTGCCGGAGTAGACCATTCGGCCCTTCGAGCCAGCACCGCCATTCAATGTGATCATGGCTGATCATCCCCAATCAATGAGGATGTTGCCAGGACTTAGATAATAGACAATAGACAATAGGTGCAGGAGTAGGCCATTCGCAATCAGTACCCCGTTCCTGCCTTCTCCCCGTATCCCCTGACTCCACTATCTTTAAGAGCCCTATCTAGCTCTCTCTTGAAAGGATCCAGAGAACCGGCCTCCACCGCCCTCTGAGGAAGAGAATTCCACAGACTCACAACTCTCTGTGAGAAAAAGTGTTTCCTTGTCTCCGTTCTAAATGGCTTACTCCTTATTCTTAAACTGTGGCCCCTGGTTCTGGACTCCCCCAACATCGGGAACATGTTTCCTGCCTCTAGCGTGTCCAAACCCTTAATAATCTTATATGTTTCAATGAGATCACCTCTCATCCTTCTAAACTCCAGAGTGTACAAGCCCAGCCACTCCATTCTCTCAGCATATGACAGTCCCGCCATCCTGGGAATTAACCTTGTAAACCTACGCTGCACTCCCTCAATAGCAAGAATGTCCTTCCTCAAATTAGGGGACCAAAACTGCACACAATACTCCAGGGTACACAAAAAATTTCCAGCATCTGCAGTTCCTTCTTGAACACAATATTCCAGGTGTGGTCTCACTAGGGCTCTGTACAACTGCAGAAGGACCCATTCTGTTGCTCTGCTCTTGGTGGTATAAAAAAGCCTTCAATTTACTTTTAAAGTCTTTCATGAAGAGAACTTGGACTTCTGCTAAATGGGAAAATAAAATCACTATTGAACCATACTGACTAAAGTGCTTATACAGTAATTAATCTGGGAAATCAAATATCCATTCATGGTAGACTTCTAATTCCTATGCATCAGCTGTTTTCTTGAGAATGTCAATAAGTATAGCTATGGTCCAATTGTGAGCATTCCATTGAATCTTGTGACTTTATTTGTAATGAGCCACAGTTGACAATACAGATCCACTGGTGCAATGTGTAGGAAGGAACTGTAGATGCTGGTTTACTCTGAAGATAGACACAAAATGCTGGAGTAACTCAGCGGGACAGGCAGCGTCTCTGGAGAGAAGGTTTGCGTAACGTTTCGGGTTGAGACACATCTTCAGACTGAGTCTTTACCGAAGCAAATTCATGTACAGACCTGCACGCTTTTGGAGTGTGGGAGGAAACCGGAGCACCCGGAGAAAACCCACGCAGGTCACAGGGAGAATGTACAAACTCCGTACAGACTGCACACGTGGTCAGGACCGAACCCGGGTCTCTGGCGCTGTGAGGCAGCAATTCTACTGCCGTGCCATCGTGCCACGTCGGATAGAACCAGTGTAAGCGTGAACTGTTGGTCGGCACGGACTCGGTGGGTTGAAGGGTCTGGCTGAAGAAAGGTCTCGACCCGAAACGTCACACATTCCTTCTCTCCAGAGATGCTGCCTGTCCCGCTGAGTTACTCTAAACTGAACTAAACTAAACATTATGGGCTGAAGGGCTTGTTCCTGTGCTGTACTGCTCTATGGAGGGAGGAACAGCAGATGCTGGTTTACACTGAAGGTAGGCACATAAACCTGGAGTAACACAGCGGGGCAGGCAGCATCTCTGGAGAACATTAAAGAATAAGGGGTAAGCCATTTAAAGCAGAGATGAAGAAAAACTTTATCACCCAGAGAGTTGTGAATCAGTGGAATCCTCTGCCTCAGAAGGCAGTGGAGGCCAATTCCCTGGATGCTTTCAAGAGAGAGTTAGATAGAGCTCTTAAAGATAGCGGAGTCAAGGGATACAGAGAGAAGGCAGGAACGGGATGATCAGTCATAGAAACATAGAAAATAGGCGCAGGAGGAGGCCATTCGGCCCTTCAAGCCTGCACCGCCATTCATTGTGATCATGGCTGATGGCTCACCGGGAACAGTCATGTTCACATTGAATGGCAGTGCTGGCTCGAAGGCCCGAGTGGCCTACTCCTGCACCTATTGTCTATTGTGTAAAAGGGATAGGCGACGTTTCGGGTCGAGACCCTTCTTCAGACTCA
Organism: Leucoraja ocellata; assembly: GCA_036785375.1. Taxonomy (NCBI): domain Eukaryota; kingdom Metazoa; phylum Chordata; class Chondrichthyes; order Rajiformes; family Rajidae; genus Leucoraja; species Leucoraja ocellata. The sequence goes on along the minus strand of JAWMAR010000109.1, from coordinate 6,436,283 downwards.
GAGCTTCAGAGGTGCTGCCTGGCCCGCTGAGTTACTCCAGCATTTTGTGTCTATCATCAGTACTGTTCTATGTTCTATGATCTTGCCTGGTGTCGAATCAGAGAACTACACAAATTCAGAGAACAGCTGGATTCGAAAACGTTTTTTGATGTCCATTCACCCTTACATCTCTCCTTTCAATCTGTTGCTAACAGCAGGCTCCGTCATTTTCATCTGTAACCAGTTTTAAGCTTTTCCTTAGCACCTTTAGCACCTTTTCCTTCCGTTTGCAGATTTAAACGTTAATATGCTAAAAACGTGACATTTCATACGGGTGATGTTTCTCTTTGCGCAGTTGTGGCCCAGGGAATTCCTCCCATCTGGTCGACATCATCTGCTCTTGCAACATGCCATCGCCATCGTGGTCATAGAGTCATCGAAGGACGTACCTTGATCAAGGAGATGAGGAGGAATTTATTTGTTTAAGAAGGAACTGCAGATGCTGGAAAATCGAAGGTGGACAAAAACGCTGGAGAAACTCAGCGGGTGCAGCAGCATCTATGGAGCGAAGGAAATAGGCAACGTTTCGGGACGAAACCCGGAAGGGTTTCGGCCCGAAACGTTGCCTATTTCCTATAGTGGAGATTGTTCAACTCTTTGCATGGAGCGAAGAAAACGTAGAAACATAGAAACATAGAAATTAGGTGCAGGAGTAGGCCATTCGGCCCTTCGAGCCTGCACCGCCATTCAATATGATCATGGCTGATCATCCAACTCAGTATCCCGTACCTGCCTTCTCTCCATACTCCCTGATCCCCTTAGCCACAAGGGCCACATCTAACTCCCTCTTAAATATAGCCAATGAACTGGCCTCGACTACCCTCTGCGGCAGAGAGTTCCAGAGATTCACCACTCTCTGTGTGAAAAAAGTTCTTCTCATCTCGGTTTTAAAGGATTTCCCCCTTATCCTTAAGCTGTGACCCCTTGTCCTGGACTTCCCCAACATCGGGAGCAATCTTCCTGCATCTAGCCTGTCCAACCCTTAAGAATTTTGTAAGTTTCTATAAGATCCCCTCTCAATCTCCTAAATTCTAGAGAGTATAAACCAAGTCTATCCAGTCTTTCTTCATAAGACAGTCCTGACATCCCAGGAATCAATCTGGTGAACCTTCTCTGCACTCCCCCTATGGCAATAATGTCCTTCCTCAGGTTTGGAGACCAAAACTGTACGCAATACTCCAGGCGTGGTCTCACCAAGACCCTGTACAACTGCAGTAGAACCTCCCTGCTCCTATACTCAAATCCTTTTGCTATGAAAGCTAACATACCCATTCGCTTTCTTCACTGCCTGCTGCACCTGCATGCCTACTTTCAATGACTGGTGTACCATGACACCCAGGTCTCGCTGCATCTCCCCTTTTCCTAGTCGGCCACCATTTAGATAATAGACATCATCTGCTGTTGCAACATGCACTCCGCCATTGTGGTCATAGAATCATCGAAGGACATACCTTGATCAAGGAGATGAGGAGGAATTTATTTGTTTAAGAAGGAACTGCAGATGCTGGAAAATCGAAGGTAGAAAAAAACGCTGGAGAAACTCAGCGGGTGCAGCAGCATCTATGGAGCGAAGGAAATAGGCAACGTTTCGGGACGAAACCCGGAAGGGTTTCGGCCCGAAACGTTACCTATTTCCTATAGTGGTGATTGTTGAACTCTTTGCATGGAGCGAAGAAAACGTCGCCCATTTCCTTCGCTCCATAGATGCTGCTGCACCCGCTGAGTTTCTCCAGCATTTATGTGTACCTAGGAATTTATTTGGTCAGAGGGTGGTGAATCTGTGGAATTCTTTGCCACAGACGGCTGTGGAGGCCAAGTCGACGGATATTTTTAATAGGTGTCTTCTTGATTAGTGCGGGTGTCAGCGGTTATGGGGGAGAAGGCAGGAGAATGGGATTAGGAGGGGATAGATTGCTCCACCACGACTGAATGGCAGAGTAGACTTGATGGGCCGAATGGCCTAATTCTACTCCTATTCCATGCGACCTTATGACAAACACTGTATATGTAATGTACTATCATTGAATGTATCAGAATGGAATTTGTGACGTATATGTCATGTAATATCTAATGCAAATGCCAGCGCACCTTGAGGCCAAAAGCAGAAGCTGGCAAATGTACCCGTGCCTCGTGACTGAGGTCAAGTACAAGGCATTGGAGGTTCAGTATTGATGTGGATAGAGAACTGGCTGGCAAACAGGAAGCAAAGAGTAGGAGTAAACGGGTCCTTTTCACAATGGCAGGCAGTGACTAGTGGGGTACCGCAAGGCTCAGTGCTGGGACCCCAGCTATTTACAATATATATTAATGATCTGGATGAGGGAATTGAAGGCAATATCTCCAAGTTTGCAGATGACACTAAGCTGGGGGGCAGTGTTAGCTGTGAGGAGGATGCTAGGAGACTGCAAGGTGACTTGGATAGGCTGGGTGAGTGGGCAAATGTTTGGCAGATGCAGTATAATGTGGATAAATGTGAGGTTATCCATTTTGGTGGCAAAAACAGGAAAGCAGACTATTATCTAAATGGTGGCCGACTAGGAAAAAGGGAGATGCAGCGAGACCTGGGTGTCATGGTACACCAGTCATTGAAAGTAGGCATGCAGGTGCAGCAGGCAGTGAAGAAAGCGAATGGTATGTTAGCTTTCATAGCAAAAGGATTTGAGTATAGGAGCAGGGAGGTTCTACTGCAGTTGTACAGGGTCTTGGTGAGACCACACCTGGAGTATTGCGTACAGTTTTGGTCTCCAAATCTGAGGAAGGACATTATTGCCATAGAGGGAGTGCAGAGACGGTTCAACAGACTGATTCCTGGGATGTCAGGATTGTCTTATGAAGAAAGACTGGATAGACTTTATAGAAACTTACAAAATTCTTAAGGGGTTGGACAGGCTAGATGCAGGAAGATTGCTCCCGATGTTGGGGAAGTCAAGGACAAGGGGTCACAGCTTAAGGATAAGGGGGAAATCCTTTAAAACCGAGATGAGAAGAACTTTTTTCACACAGAGAGTGGTGAATCTCTGGAATTCTCTGCCGCAGAAGGTAGTTGAGGCCAGTTCATTGGCTATATTTAAGAGGGAGTTAGATGTGACCCTTGTGGCTAAGGGGATCAGAGGGTATGGAGAGAAGGCAGGCACGGGATACTGAGTTGGATGATCAGCCATGATCATATTGAATGGCGGTGCAGGCTCGAAGGACCGAATGGCCTACTCCTGCACCTATTGTCTATGTTTCTATGTTTCTAAGACATTACATGGTGCCAGAAGTGGGTTCGATTGTAATCATGTATTGTCTTTCCATTAGGTCATAAGGAATTGGAGTAGCATTAGACCCATCAAGTCTACTCCGCCATTCAATCATGGCTGATCTATCTCTCCCTCCAAAACCCCTTTCTTCTGCCTTCTCCCCGTAACCTCTGACACCCGTACTGATCAAGAATCTATCTATCTCTGCCTTAAAATTATCCACTAACTTCTGTGGCAAAGAGTTCCTTACAGCACCAGGTTCGATACTGACTATGGTCGCCTGTCTGTACGGAGTTTCTACGTTCTCCCTGTGGCCTGCATGGGTTTTCAATGATTCACAAGTGATAGGAGTAGAATTAGGCCATTCGGCCCACCAAGTCTACTCCACCAATCAATCATGACTGATCTATCTCTCCCCCCTAACCTCATTCTCCTGCCTTCTCCCCATAATCCCTGACACTCGCACTAATCAAGAATCTATCTACCTCTGCCTTCAAAATATCCACAGCCTTCTGTGGCAAAACATTCCACAGATTCACCACCCTCTGACTAAAGAAATGTCTCCTCACCTCCTTCCTAAAGGAATGTCCTTTAATTCTGTGGCTGTGGCCTCTAGTCCTAGACTCTCCCACTAGTGGAAGCATCTTCTCCACATCCACTCTATCCAAGCCTTTTCCCCCCTCATTCTTCCAAACTCCAGTGACCCAGTGCCAACAAACACTCATCATAGGTTGAGTCAACCTGCTCGTACCTGGGATCATTCTTGTAAACCTCCTCTGGACTCTCTCCAGAGCCAGCACATCCTTCCTCAGATACGGTGCCCAAAACTGCTCACAATTATTATTGCTCACAAGAACTGATGGCCACAGACGGCTGTGGAGGCCAAGTCAATGGGTATTTTTAAGGTGGAGATAGACAGTCTGAAGAAAGGTCTCGGCCCGATACATCACCCATTCCTTCACTCCAGAGATGCTGCCTGTCCCGCTGAGTTACTCCAGCTTTTTGTGTCTATCGACAGATTCATGATTAGTATCGATGTCAAATGTTATGGGGAGAAGGCAGGAGAATGGGGTTGAGAGGGAAAGATAAATCTGCCTAATTCAGCTCCTCTGACATATGAACTTTTGATCTTTTCAAATGCTGAAGCAGGCCCTTCAGCCCAACTTGCTCATGCTGACCATGATGCCCCATCTATAATAGACAATAGACAATAGGTGCAGGAGTAGGCCATTCGGCCCGTCGAGCCAGCACCGCCATTCAATGTGATCAATGCTGATCATCCCCAATCAGTACCCCGTTCCTGCCTTCTCCCCATATCCCCTGACTCCGCTATCTTTAAGAGCCCTATCTAGCTCTCCCATGAAAGTATCCAGAGAACCGGCCTCCACCACCCTCTGAGGCAGAGAATTCCACAGACCTCACCACTCTCTGTGTGAAAAAGTTTTTCCTCATCTCCGTTCTAAATGGCTTACCCCTTATTCTTAAACTGTGGCCCCTGGTTCTGGACTCCCCCAACATCGGGACCATGTTTCCTGCCTCTAGCATGTCCAATTCCTTAATAATCTGATATGTCTCAATAAGATCCCCTCTCATCCTTCTAAACTCCAGAGTATACAAGCCCAGCCGCTCCATTCCATCAACATATGACAGTCCCGCCATCCCGGGAACTAACCTGGTGAACCTACGCTGCACTCCCTCAATAGTAAGAATGTCTTTCCTCAAATTCGGAGACCAAAACTACACACAATACTCCAGGTGTGGTCTCACTAGGGCCCTGTATAACTGCAGAAGGACCTCTTTGCTCCTATACTCAACTCCTCTTGTTATGAAGGCCAACATGCCATTAGCTTTCTTCACTGCCTGCTGTACCTGCATGCTTACTTTCATTGACTGAACAAGGACCCCCAGATCACGTTGTCCTTCCCCTTTTCCTAACTTTTCCCCTTTTCCTAAGAGGATTTATGAACTGGCCTCAACTACCTTCTGTGGCAGAGAATTCCACAGATTCACCACTCTCTGTGTGAAAAATGTTTTCCTCATCTCGGTCCTAAAGGATTTCCCCCTTATCCTTAAACTGTGACCCCTTGTTCTGGACTTCCCCAACATCGGGAACAATCTTCCTGCATCTAGCCTGTCCAACCCCTTAAGAATGTTGTAAGTTTCTATAAGATCCCCCCTCAATCTTCTAAATTCTAGCGAGTACAAGCTGAGTGTATCCAGTCTTTCTTCATATGAAAGTCCTGATCATAGAGAGGTGTGTAAAATCATGAGATCGGCGATTAGTGATTGCACAGACCTTTAGCCCAGAATAGTGGAATCAAGAACCAGAGGTCCTGGGTTTAAGTTGGGGGGGGGGGGGGGGGTGAGGAAGATTTAACAGGAACTGGAGAGGCAGCTTCTTCACACAGGGGAAGGTGGGTATATAGAACGAGGTGCCAAAGGAGGTAGTTGAGGAGAGGTAATATAACAACATTTCATGTGATAGTAGAATTAGGCCATTCGGCCATCATCATGTACTCCAACCATTCAATTGTGGCTGATATCCTCCCTCTCATTCTCCTGCCTTCTCCCCGTATAAGATCAGTAGTGTTTCCAAAGCTATTTGGAAATTTAAAATACATTTCGACGGATACATTGGTGTCTGTCGAAATTGAAATTTAATTAAAGAATTTAATTTTAATTGAATTAAACAGTTTAAGAATAAGGGGTAGAGTTTAGAACGGAGAGGAGGAAAATCTTTTCACCCAGAGAGTTGTGAATCTGTGGAATTCTCTGCCTCAGAAGACACTGTGGGGGGCAATTCTCTGGATGCTTTCAAGAGAGAGTGGGATAGGGCTCTTAAAGATAGCGGAGTCAGGGATATGGGGGAGAAGGCAGGAGGAACGGGGTGATCAGCCATGATCACATTGAATGGTGGTGCTGGAAGGGCTGAATGGCCTACACCTGCACCTATTGTCTGTAGTCTATTCTCTGCACTCTTTCTGGCTTAACATTAATGTGAATCAACATGCTGGGACTAATGGAACACAAGAGATAACCAGTTGTTAATGGAGCTCGAGTTGCTATGAGCTTCGAGTGCATTAACAGAACAGACGGTGGGTGGCACGGTGGCACAGCGGTAGACTTTCTACCTTACAGGCCAGAGACCCGGGTTCCATCCTGACTGCGGGTGCTGTCTGTACGGAGTTTGTTCGTTCTCCCCGTGACCTGCGTGGGATTTCTCCGGGTGCTCCGGTTTCCTCCCACGCTCCAAAGACGTGCAGTTCTGAAGGCCAATCGCTTTGGTAAAATTTAAATTGTCCCTAGCACGTGTCGGGTAGTGTTTGCCCTGTCCCACTTAGGAAACCTGAACGGAGACCTCTGGAGACTTTGCGCCCCACCCAAGGTTTCCGTGCGGTTCCCGGAGGTTTTATCAGTCTCCCTACCTGCTTCCACTACCTGCAACCTCCGGCAACCACCTGCAACCTCCGGGAAACCTTGGGTGGGGCGCAAAGTCTCCAGAGGTTTCCGTTCAGGTTTCCTAAGTGGGACAGGGGCATTAGTGTGCGGGGATCGCTGGCCGGCCTGGACTTGATAGGCATGTTTCCGCGCTGTGTCTCCAAATTGTAAAATAAAAGACGCTGAAACTGAGAGGGATCTCGATTTGTGCTCGCGTGTGAAGTTTGAACTGTATAAATCTGTGCGTGTGATGGCACAAGTCACGACCACTGGAAATAATCGTTCACAAGCCACTGAACAACGCACTTGCTGAGATAATAATAAAAATAATATTATCTGTGTTACACTTCACATACAATCGAATGCAACCCAAAGTGCTTTCCACATACACACATACAAACACAAATACGATTTAAAACAATAAGAACATAGGCAGTTAATAGCATCAAAAGCACAGATTTATACAAAAATATAAAATGTTAAATTGAGAGATTGGCGGGACTGTCATATGAGGAAAGATTGAAAAGACTAGGCTTGTATTCACTGGAGTTTAGAAGGATCAGGGGGGATCTTATAGAAACATATAAAATTATAAAAGGACTGGACAATGCAGGAAAAATGTTCCCAATGTTGGGCCAGTCCAGAACCAGGGGTCACAGTCTTAGAATAAAGGGAGGGCCATTTAAGACTGAGGTGAGAAAAAAACTTTTCCACCCAGAGAGTTGTGAATTTATGGAATTCCCTGCCACAGAGGGCAGTGGAGGCCAAGTCACTGGATGGATTTAAGAGAGAGTTAGATAGAGCTCTAGGGGCTAGTGGAGTCAGGGATATGGGGAGAAGGCAGGCACGGGTTATTGATAGGGGACGATCAGCCATGATCACAATGAATGGCGGTGCTGGCTCGAAGGGCCGGAATGGCCTCCTCCTGCACCTATTTCTATGTTTCTATGTTTCTATGACAAAGGAAGTAAAGTTAGTTGAAAGCTTGAGTAAAAAGATAGGTCTTTAGTGGCTGTTTAAAATGTCAACTGAGTGGGCGTCTCCCATAGCCCTGGGGCGGTTATTCCACAGCTCGGGGGCGTCATTGAAAAAGCCTCTTCGGTATCGTTGACTTGTGGTGGTGAAGAGGCCAGCATGCCCCCATGATACTGAGAGCGATGCCGTCGGAAGCACCAGCTTCTGGTAGGGCTACCCATGGCGGTAAGGTCAAGGACGAGGGTCCTGACTAAGAACGATCCAACCTACAAGACTTCAACAGTAGACCAGGCGGACAAAGTTATCTTGAACTCATCGGCTGTGAAGGCGAATGAAGGCTGAATGTTGGGATGTAATGTTAAAATTGTACAAGGCATTGGTGAGGCCAATTCTGGAGTATGGTGTACAATTTTGGTCGCCTAATTATAGGAAGGATGTCAACAAAATAGAGAGAGGACACGGGAGATTTACTAGAATGTTGCCTGGGTTTCAGCAACTAAGTTACAGAGAAAGGTTGAACAAGTTAGGGCTTTATTCTTTGGAGCGCAGAAGGTTAAGGGGGGACTTGATAGAGATCTTTAAAATGATGAGAGGGATAGACAGAGTTGATATAACATATAATAAACCATATAACAATTACAGCACGGAAACAGGCCATCTCGGCCCTACAAGTCCTGCCGAACAATTGATGTGGAAAAACGTTTCCCACTGAGAGTAGGGAAGATTCAAACAAGGGGAAATGACTTGAGAATTAAGGGACTGAAGTTTAGGGGTAATATGAGGGGGAACTTCTTTACTCAGAGATTGGTAGCTGTGTGGAATGAGCTTCCAGTGAAGGTGGTGGAGGCAGGTTCGTTTTTATCATTTTAAAATAAATTGGATAGTTATATGGACGGGAAGGGAATGGAAGGTTATGGTCTGAGCGCAGGTATATGGGACTAGGGAGAATACGTGTTCGGCACGGACTAGAAGGGTCGAGATGGTCTGTTTCCGTGCTGTAATTGTTACATGTTATATGGTTATCAGGCTGCAACAGATCTACAGCTCCAATCGTCTTGGTTCCCTTGCCATTGATTGATTTGTGAAGGACCGTGTGGTTCTTGGAGCGTAACATCAAGTACACGTTAAACACACACACGCACAGGTGTCTTCGTTCTGTGAGCTGCAAAGCCAGGATTGGACTCATAAGCCACCTGAGAGTCTATAAAAACGGCAGGACATACGTAGGGCATCATCCTCGACCTCGACAGCAAAGAGCGGTATTGGCAGGTACTGGGAGTGCCGTGTACCTGGCAGGTGTTTGCACCTGCGATTTCGTACCTGGAAGAATTGATCTCTGGGAAACACTTCTAGAGGCAAGACAACAACAGTTCAACCATGCCGCTGCAGAAAGTCCAATCCGATATTGACGGTACATCAAGTCTACTCCGCCATTCAATCATGGCTGATCTATCTCTCCCCCCTAACCCCATTCTCCTGCCTTCTCCCCATAACCCCTGACACCCGCACTAATCGAGAATCTATCCATCTCTGCCTTCAAAATATCCACTGACTTGGCCTCCACAGCCTTCTGTGGCAAAGAATTCCACAGATTCACCACCCTCTGACTAAAGAAATTTCTCCTCATCTCCTTCCTAAAAGAACGTCCTTTAATTCTGAGTCTGCGACCTCTGGTCCTAGACTCTCCCACTAGTGTAAACATCCTCTTCACATCCACTCTATCCAAGTCTTTCACTATTCTGTACGTTTCAATGAGGTCCCCCCACCCCCTCCATTCTTCTAAACTCCAGCGAGTACAGGCCCAGTGCCGACAAACGCTCATCATATGTTAACCCACTCATTCCTGGGATCGTTCTTGTAAACCTCCTCTGGACCCTCTCCAGAGCCAGCACATCCTTCCTCAGATACGGCTCCCAATATTGCACACTTTATTGTCACATGTGCCAACTTTGGTCTAGCATGCAATACACAAAATGCTGGAGTAACTCAGCGGGACAGGGAGCATCTTTGGAGAGAAGGAACGGGTGATGTTTCGGGTCGAGACCCTTCTTCAGACTGAGAGTCAGGGGAGAGGGAGACACAAGAGATACAGAAGGGTAAGGTGTGAAAACGAGAGATCAGACTCTGAACACCTCTGCTCCTAAACGTACCTGATCTCCTGGCCGCTAAACACTTTAACTCCCCCTCCCAATCCCACACTGACCTTTGTGGCCTGAACCTCCACCAAAATGCTTCCACCAACACACCTTCTCCTAGCTAACAATGATCTATTCTACATTTTCTGTGATCTCCAACCCCTTTGATGTCTCGTTTTCACACCTTGCATTTCCTTGTCTCTGTGCCTCCCTGGATGATCAGCCACGATCACATTGAGGACGATCAGCCATGATCACATAGAGGATGATCAGTCATAGAAACATAGAAACATAGACAATAGGTGCAGGAGTAGGCCATTCGGCCCTTCGAGCCTGCACCGCCATTCGATATGATCATGGCTGATCATCCAACTCAGTACCCTGTACCTGCCTTCTCTCCATACCCCCTGATCCATTTAGCCACAAGGGCCACATCTAACTCCCTCTTAAATATAGCCAATGAACTGTGGCCTCAACTACCTCCTGTGGCAGAGAATTCCACAGATTCACCACTCTCTGTGTGAAAAATGTTTTTCTCACCTCGGTCCTAAAAGACTTCCCTCTTATCCTTAAACTGTGACCCCTAGTTCTGGACTAAGATTATAGTCATGATCACATTGAATGGCGGTGCTGCCTGGAGGGGCCAAATGGTCTACTCCTGCACCTATTGCCTATTGTCCCCCTGGGTCTCAGTCTGAAGGAGGTTCTCGACCCGAAACATCGCCCTAAACGCTGGCGTTATCGCGAACATCCACGTCCCATGAAAGTATAAATAAAATGAAATCTTCGCCTTTTTGAAACGATGGGGCAGGCAAACTGAGCGTGCATAATTTCATGGGTCTGCTCACTGTCAAAAAACGAACATTTAGAAATTTGCATGTATATGGAAAAGCAGATGATAAGCAGGCATTATATTATCCTAATGAAACTGCTCACCAAGAAGATGAAAAACGTTGTCTAAAGAATGTGGGTTGCATATCAGAGAGCAACAGGAACTCAATGACTCTCGCGCCTCTCAGCAATTCAATCAGTTATTTGAACAGTGCAAGAAAGTTTGGGTTGAAAGCCGCAATGCTAATTGCAAGGAAGTAACCTTGAGAGATACTCTCGAGAATAACACAAACACATTCCAGAAATCAGACCAGATATCAAATTGAAGGTGGACAAGAATGCTGGAGAAACTCAGTGGGTGAGGCAGCATCTATAACCATATAACATATAACAATTACAGCACGGAAACAGGCCATCTCGACCCTTCTAGTCCGTGCCGAACACGTATTCTCCCCTAGTCCCATATACCTGCGCTCAGACCATAACCCTCCATACCTTTCTCATCCATATAACTATCCAATTTATTTTTAAATGATAAAAACGAACCTGCCTCCACCACCTTCACTGGAAGCTCATTCCACACAGCCACCACTCTCTGAGTAAAGAAGTTCCCCCTCATGTTACCCCGAAACTTCTGTCCCTTAATTTTCAAGTCATGTCCCCTTGCTTGAATCTTCACTCCTCTCAGTGGGAAAAGCTTATCCACGTCAACTCTGTCTATCCCTCTCATCATTTTAAAGACCTCTATCAAGTCCCCCCTTAACCTTCTGCGCTCCAAAGAATAAAGCCCTTTCTCTGTAACTTAGTTGTTGAAACCCAGGCAACATTCTAGTAAATCTCCTCTGTACTCTCTCTATTTTGTTGACATCCTTCCTATGGAGCAAAGGACCATAGATGTTGCCTCGACGATTCTGGTCGAGACCCTTCTTCATACTGATGTAGGGGGTTTCTTGGTTTCTTGGTCCTCCAAAATATTCCAAATGGAATTTAAACTGGAAGAAGAAATAAAGAGGCAGAGGTGGACACAGTGGGCTGTGGGAGAGCTGGGAAAGGGAGGGGAAGGAGGGAGAAAACAAGGACTACCTGAAATTTTTACATTTACCAATTTCTCCAGTCAATGTTCATATCGCTGGGGTGTAAACTACCCGAGCGAAATATGAGGTGCTGCTCCTCCAATTTGCGGTGGGACTCACTCTGGCCATGGAGGAGGCCCAGGACAGAAAGGTCGGATTTGGAACGGGAGGGGGAGTTGAAGTGCTGGGCCACCGGGAGATCAGGTTGGTTAATGCGGACTGTGCGGAGGTGTTGGGCGAAGCGATCGCCAAGCCTGCGCTTGGTCTCACCGATGTAGAGCTGTTGACAATATATCAAATGAAGATATATTTCCTCAATGATGTTGGATTGGTGACATCTTATCTGATGGAGGTGAATTTAGGGTGGTGAATCTGTGGATTTCAGTGGGAGAGTCCAGGAACAGAGGTCATATCACTTATGCCCCCTTCGGTCGTGGCTGACCTGACCATAGGTGTCTCCAGGGTTGGAGGACGCCTGTGCGTGACTTTGTTTAACGTGGGGAGACTGGTGAACAGACAGCCACCCCACGTGGGGTCCTGGACAGATCTGGGTCAGGATCCAGTGGCATGGAGACCAAGACGACTGGAGACCCTTTTCTGCTGCAGCCTTCATCCGCCTTCCCAGCCGTTGTGACGTTAGCTCCACTAAGGTCAGCCATCGTCCTCCGCCTGTTCCACCGTTGAGGTCTTGGTTGGATTGGCTCTTTGTCGGAGACCTCCCCCTTGACCTTACCGCCATGGGTGGCCCTACCAGGAGCATCGATAGCTCCAGACGGCATCGCTCTCAGGATCTCAGGACCACACAAGCTTCTCCACCACGACAAGGTGACAATCCACGGAGAAGAGGTCATAGCCTCAGAATTAAAGGATGTTCCTTTAGGAAGGAGATGAGGAGGAATTTCTTTAGCCAGAGGCAATGGAATTCATTGCCACAGAAGGCTGTGGAGGCCAAGTCAATGGATATTTTTAGGGCAGAGATAGGTGTCTTCTTGATTAGTACCGGTGTCGGGGGTTATGGGGTGAAGGCAGGAGAATGGGGTTAAGAGGGGAAAGATAGCTCAGCCACAACTGAATGGCAGAGTAGACTTGATGGGCCGAATGGCCTAATTCTACTCCTATTCCATGATGACATTATGACAAACACTATGAACGGTTCGATTGTAATCACGTGTTGTCTTTTCGCTGTCTGGTTTAGTTTAGTTTAGTTTAGTTTAGAGATACAGCGCGGAAACAGGCCCTTCGGCCCACCGGGTCCGTGCTGACCAGAGATCCCTGCACACTAACACTCTCCCACACCCACTAGGGACAGTTTTTATATTTACCAAGTCAATTAACCTACAAACTTTGGAGGGTGGGAGGAAACCGAAGATCTCGGAGAAAATCCACGCAGGTCACGGGGAGAATGTGCAAACTCCGTACAGGCGGCACCCGTAGTCGGGATCGAACCCAGGTCTCCGGCGCTGCATTCGCTGTAAGGCAGTGACTCTACCGCTGCGCCACCGTGACCGCCCTAAAGCACCCGTTGGCACACGACAAAACCTTTTCACTGTACCTCGGTGCACGTGACAATAAACTAAACTGAAACTGTAATAGGTAGAATGAAGAGAAAGATAAAATACCAGCGACAGATCCAGGGATAGTATTGTGGTTCAATGATGCTTTATTCATCACATTTGCACACTGCGCAGTGACATTCTGTTTATATATATATATATTACGAGACTAAGTGGGACCCGTTGGGTCCCAGCATCACACGGGAGGGCTGGTCACACAACGCAATATTCCACCTCTCCACCAATTCCAATATTGCTGGCCAGTGGGGGGGGGGGGGGGGCTTTCTGTTGCATTAGTATGAGTGTAGTGGGCCGAAGGGACTGGTTTCCAGAGGGCTAGTATGGACATTGTGGGCCAAATGGATTCTTGGGCTGGCAGCTGAGAAACTGCCTGAAATTCTGCCCAAACGGTGACAGACTCCGGGTTTTCGTGAATGTGTGTATATCCATCCTGCCGCCAGCGGGGGCAGCAGAGAGAATGGCGAATTTTTTAAAAAACATTAATAAGTCTCTGATTTTTCTTTGATGGGAAAAATCCTCATGTCCAATCCGGCGGAGGGGGACTCTGAGCGAGGTGGCCAAATATGACGGCCGTAACAGGCGGCGATCTTTCAGAAATCACGAAACAGAAAGTCAGAAAGTGGTCAAGATCTTAGTTTTATTAATATACTAGACTAAGTGGGACCCGTTGGGTCCCAGCATCACACGGGAGGGCTGGTCCTCCAAATCAATATTCCACCTCTCCACCAATTCCAATATTGTTGGCCAGTGGGGCGGTTTCTGGAGCGCTAGTATGTATGTTGTGGGTCAAAGGGACTGGCTTCCAGAGGGCTAGTATGGACATTGTGGGCTGAATGGATTCTTGGGCTGGCAGCTCAGTCACTCTGGCCGGGCAGCTCAGTCACTCAGGCTGTTGTGCACTGAAGGAACTGGTTTCCAGAGGGCTAGTATGGACATTGTGGACTGAATGGATTTTTGGACTTGCAGTTCACTAAGTCATGGGTGGTGGGGTGGCACTTCAGTCACTTATAGCTGGTGGTGGCAGTTCACTCAGTCACCCCTCTTCCCTTCTCCCCCCCACTCTGCTCCATGCCATTCCCCTCCCCCCACACGCATTCAGTCCATCTCCCCTCAATCTCCCCCATGCACTCTTAGTGGCTCTCCACACACCCACACACACACAGATACTCAGACACTCACACAGACAAACACTCAGACACACATACAGACACTCATACACAGAGACACAGTCAAACATTCACTGCAGTTGTACAGGGTCTTGGTGAGACAACACCTGGAGTATTGCGTACAGTTTTGGTCTCCAAATCTGAGGAAGGACATTATTGCCATAGAGGGAGTGCAGAGAAGGTTCACCAGACTGATTCCTGGGATGCCAGGACTGTCTTATAAAGAAAGATTGGATAGACTTGGTTTATACTCCTTAGAATTTAGGAGATTGAGAGGGGATCTTATAGAAACTTACAAAATTCTTAAGGGGTTGGACAGGCTAGATGCAGGAAGATTGTTCCTGATGTTGGGGAAGTCCAGGACAAGGGTACACAGCTTAAGGATAAGGATAAGGGGGAAATCCTTTAAAACCGAGATGAGAAAAACTTTTTTCACACAGAGAGTGGTGAATCTCTGGAACTCTCTGCCACAGAGGGTAGTTGAGGCCAGTTCATTGGCTATATTTAAAAGGGAGTTAGATGTGGCCCTTGTGGCTAAGGGGATCAGGGGGTATGGAGAGAAGGCAGGTACAGGATACAGAGTTGGATGATCAGCCATGATCATATTGAATGGCAGTGCAGGCTCGAAGGGCCGAATGGCCTACTCCTGCACCTATTGTCTATGTTTCTATGTTTCTATCCCTCTAAACCTGTCCTATCCATGTCCAAATGTTTTTCAAATGTTCATTTTAAATGAATAACATCTTCATAACTTGCCAAGATGTGATTTGGACTCAAAACCAAAAACCAAGCTTTAGAACCAATAGACATTTCTTTGCAAGCTTTAGAACCAATAGACATTTGGCAAGTTTTAGAACCAATAGACTTTTTTTGCAAGCTTTAGAACCAATAGACACTTTTTGCAAATATTTTAGAACCAATAGACACTTTTTGCAAGCATTTTAGCATTCTCATTTGAGTAGACATGTGTTCAGTATTATTCACAGATCAGGGAAACGTGACCCTCTGCCTTCCTCCATCTTGAAGAGTGAGTGAGGCACACCACTTCCTAGTTTTATAGTCCCTCCCCCTGCCTCCAGCGGGGGCAACAGAGAGAATGGGGAATTTTGTAAAAACATTAATACCTCTGTCATTTTTCATCGACGGGAAAAATCCTCGGCACATCTGCGGCGGAGGGGGCTTTGAGCGAGGTGGCCAAAAATGACGGCCGTAGGTGGTGGCGTTCTCTCGGAAATTGCAGCACAGACGGCCAAAAGCGATCAAGAACAGAGATTTAGTAATATAGATAGACAACACATGCAGTATTTTTCAATCAAAAATGAAGAGATTTTGCCCATTGCATCCACTTCAAGAGTCGGTACCCAGAACCAACTGTGAAAGATAATTTAGTCACCCACTCGCCAAGGTTTGCTTTTGAGATACCCGTATCCATTTACAAGAACATGCTTCAGTTTCCAACCTAGATGATCCCGAGGGCAATAACAGTTTGTTTCTGTTCCGGTTTTCATAATGGTGACTCATTTTTTTCCCATCCAGACTTGAACAAACATGAGACCAATCAGTTGCGACAGTCGTTATTCAATTACTCTTCATCACAAGAACACGTTGGCTTTCTGTCAATGCCTGTTGCCTTGGGAAACCATTGAGTTCCATCCAATCCCCTAAGGCTACCATGTAGTAATTGTATTTTTGTATTTACAAAACCTGCGACAGGGCTGAGGATATTTTTGATTTTATTTTTTTGCCGGCGGGAAAACATTTGTTGGATTGCAAAAGAAAATTGAAGATTAGATTCAACGTCACGGTTTTGGGTTGGTGCAGTGTACGTGGCAACAACATGGCACATTGACTTTTTTTCACTGGATGCAACATGGGGTATTCAAGAGCGAGTTCGAAAACATAGACAGTATGTGCAGGAGTAGGCCATTCGGCCCTCTGAGCCAGCACCCGCCATTCATGTACTCAGGCTGATCATCTGCAACAGTACCCCGTTCCCGCCTTCGCCCCATTTCCCCTGATTCCGCTATCTTTAAGAGCCCTATCTTGCTCTCTCTTGAAAGTATCCAGAGAACCGGACTCCACCGCCCTCTGAGGTAGAGAATTCCACAGACTCACCACTCTCTGTGAGAAAAATGTGTTTCCTCGTCTCTGTTCTAAATGGCTTACCCTTATTCTTAAACTGTGGCCTGGTTCTGGACTCCCCCAACATCGGGAACATGTTTCCTGCCTCTATCGTGTCCAATCCCTTAATAATCTTATACGTTTCAATAAGATCCCCTCTCATCCTTCTAAATTCCAGAGTGTACAAGCCCAGCCGCTCCATGCTATCACCATGTGAAAGTCACGCCATCCCGGGAATTACCTGGTGAACCTACGCTGCACTCCCTCAATAGCAAGAACTCTCCTGCGATCACGTATGGTGTCCTCGCCGCTGCGCCACCGTTGTCGTTCACGTGCGGTCCACGCGCTCGGCCTCATGGAGCTGACAAACTCGCCCTCTGCCTCCCTGAGGAGCGGCGGTTTAGTACATACTCCACCCCCGCCAGGGTGCGTGACGAAAAGTCGAAACCTTTCTCAGAATAAAGGGGAGGTCATTTAAGACTGAGGTGAGAAAAAACTTTTTCACCCAGAGAGTTGTGAATTTGTGGAATTCCCTGTCACAGAGGGCGGTGGAGGCCAAGTCACTGGGTGGATTTAAGAGAGAGATAGATAGAGCTCTAGGGGCTAGTGGAGTCAAGGGATATGGGGAGAAGGCAGCACGGGTTATTGATTGGGGACGATCAGCCATGATCACAATGAATGGCGGTGCTGGCTCGTAGGGCAGAATGGCCTCCTCCTGCACCCTATTATCTATGTTTCTATGAAAGTGCTCGCATATCAGCGGCCACCACTAATGAGGAAAATTAGTGCAGACAAACAGAGCCTGAAAGGAACAGAGGGCCAACTGAATAAATAAATCCTCGATCAATGTATGCTTCAGTTTTGATTTACCACAGTAATTCTTTCATGTCGACTCCAGGATTCCAAGTGGCATCAAACATGGGACTAGACCGAAGCTTCTTGTGATATAAGTGGAAGTATTGGACTCATTTGTGGCCCGCAAATGAAACCCGCGGAAACATAAATGAGGGAAAATAGTTGCGATGAAAAGGTGCGTACATTCTAATGGAGATTAAACAACAATAACACAGCCTGGGCACAAAGTTACTTCCTCATCAGTATTCCTCACAAGAAATCTCATTGCTTTCTACAGAGAATGAGACTGAGCTGACGCAATGCATTAATGATGAATTTTATCTTGATATATTATCCACCAGTCGGCTGTAAAGGGATCACCAGAATTCAAGATTGTGTTGTAAATACACGCTGCCACTTGCATTTGTCTATATTATGAGCTTGATAGAACTGGTGCTGTCTCCTGTTAACCCAGTCGACACACTTCCTCCAGGACACAACCAAAGCTGCTGCGGAGATGGCATGGTGGCTCAGCGGTAGAGTTGCTGCCTCACGCTCGAGAGAACCTGGTTCGATCCTGACCGCGGGTGTTTCTCTGAGCGGAGTTTGTGCCGTGCTCCCCGTGACCTGCGTGGGTTTTCTCCCGGGACCTTCATAACAAGAGGATTCCAGTATAGGAGCAAAGAGGTTCTTCTGCAGTTGTATAGGGCTCTGGTGAGACCAATCTGGAGTATTGCGTACAGTTTTGGTCTCCAATTTTGAGGAACGTTGCGCTCGCGCCTGCAAAGACTAAGTATCGTCAAGATTTTTATTCTGACCTTGCTCTCGATCGATCAATACAATGCTAGTTTATTGTCACGTTTAACGAGGTACAGTGAAACGCATTGTTCCACGTAATACCCGGTAAAATCATACAGCAGACCTCGCCTCAACAGACGAGTGTCGCCACGGTTTGTTCACCGAACTGTCGTGTCTTTTGCCTGCCGCCCCCCTCACCCACCTCTGCCGGGTCCCCCTTTCGTTCTCGACGGCCCCCATCACTCTCTGACGCTCTCCAACGCTCCCGCTCGCTCTCGGCACTTGCTGTCGGGTCCCTCCTCAGTTTCGCTCTCAGTTCAGTTTATTGCCACGTGTACCGAGGTACAGTGAAAAACACCTCTGTTGCTCACTCTTTGATTACACTCATTTGGTAGTTTAGCGGTTCGATTCTTACATATTCACTTTCTTTTCACTTTCTATCTTCTTGCTCACTCTCTTCCTCTATTTCATCTTTGTAAAAAATTAAATGAAGTTGTACAATAAATGTATTATGTCATCTGCCGCTGTTTATACTTATGTACACTGCTTCTAATAAAAATATTTTTTAAAAACTTCTGTTGCGTGCTATCCAGTCTAGCAGAAAGACAAATAAATACAGGCCCTGGTGAGACCACATCTGGAGTATTGTGTACAGTTTTGGTCTCCGAATTTGAGGAAGGACATCCTGGTGATTGAGGCAGTGCAGCGTAGGTTCACGAGATTGATCCCTGGGATGGCGGGACTGTCATATGAGGAAAGATTAAAAAGACTAGGCTTGTATTCACTGGTTTAGAAGGATGAGTAGGGGGTATCTTACAGAAACATTTAAAATTATAAAAGGACTGGACAAGCTAGATGCAGGAAACATGTTCCCAATGTTGGGCGAGTCCAGAACCAGGGGCCACAGTCTTAGAATAAAGGGGAGGTCATTTAAGACTGAGGTGAGAAAAAACTTTTTCTCCCAGAGAGTTGTGAATTTATGAATTCCCTGCCACAGAGGGCAGTGGAGGCCAAGTCACTGGATGGAGTTAGCTAGAACTCTAGGGGCTAGTGGAGTTGAGGGATATGGGGAGGAGGTAGGCACGGGTTATTGATTGGGGACGATCAGCCATGATCACAATGAATGGCGTGCTGGCTCGAAGGGCCGAATGGCCTCCTCTTGCACCTATTTTCTATATGTTTTCTATGTTTCTATTCTTACCACCCATTGTGTCAATAATTTGTCCCTCAGGTTCCTTTTAAGATGTCCCATCTCCTTTAGTCCCACCTACGTAAGTTACATCCTTCTAAAGCTGGAGAAGAAAGAGATCAGAAATGGCTTCCTGCTGAGGTAAAGTTCCTATCAGAGAGTCAGAGCCACACGTCGTGGAACAGGCCCTTCGGCCCAACTTGCCCACAGCGGCCAACATTGCCCACACCGGCCAACAGGTCCAGCTGCAGCAGTCCACCTGCCCGCGTTTGGTCCACACCTGTCCTATCCATGTACCTGTCTAACTGCTTCTTACACCTTTTCTGGGGATTGAGAGCTTTTTAGCAAACATGAATAGACTAAGGAATTGACAGGAGAAGGTGAGAAATATGAAAAAAAGCAGACTCTGAGAGCGTTAAAAGACTGGCGATGGCAAGTGTGAGCTGCAGACAGCAGAGACAGGAGAAAGTATAAGAGGGAATAACAAAATAACAGAGAATTTGTACCGAACACTTTGCATCTGTCTTCAAGTAAGAAAATAGATAAAACCTGTCCGAGTAATTCAGAAATGGCTGGTCCAGTGAGAATGAGGAACTGAAGGAACTAAGTGTTCAACTAAAACATATTTTTAGATACTTTGGTGAGGTTTGAAAGCTGACTTTGGTGAGTTTGAAAGCTGATAAATCCCAGGAATGTTATAGTCTACATTGCAACATTTTGGAGGGGATGATCCTGGGAATTGTCAAGGCTCTGATTACAATCTTCTAAAGTTCTCTTACTTTAGTTTACTTTAGTTTAGGTTAGAGATACAGCGCGGAAACAGGCCCTTCGGCCCACCGAGTCCGCTCCGACCAGCGATATATGTTGATAGAATGGAGCGACTGGGCTTGTACACGCTGGAATTCAGAAGGATGAGAGGGCATCTTATTGAAACATATAAGATTACTAGACTCAGTGGGACCTGTTGGGTTGCTTGCTGTTGCGCTAGTATGGGTGTAGCGAGCTGAAGGTACTGGTTTCCAGAGGGCTAGTATAGACATTGTGGACCGAATGAATTCTTGGGCTGGCAGCCAACTGTTGCAACGATTTTAAAAGCCAAGCCAAAGCAAAGAATTTGGCTGCAGCCATATTACAGCCGCATCGAGGAGACTCACCGTGGAGTTGACATGCGTTCAGTGTTATTCGCAGCTCAGAGAGCTGTGACCCTCTCGCTTCTTGGGTCTGGCAGAGACTGAGTGAGGGACTACACTTCCGGGTTTTATAGTCCCGCCCTCCCTGCCGCCATTGGGGGCAACAGAGAGAATGGGGAATTTTAAAAAAAACATTAATATCTCTCTGATTCTTCATCGATGGGAAAAATCCTCCGATCCCGGAAGGCAGAGCGGGGCTCTGAGCGAGGTGGCCAATAATGATGGCGGTAGGTGGCGGCGTTCTCTTGGAAATCACGCCACATCGAGCCAAAAGTGGTCAAGATCAGACTTTTAGTAATATAGATTAGGGGATTGGACACGCTAGAGGCAGGAAACATGTTCCGGATTTTGGGGGAGTCCAGAACCAGAGGCCACAGTTCAAGAGTAAGGGATAGGTCATTAAGAACCAAGATGAGGAAACACTTTATCTCACAGTGTGTGGTGAATCTGTGGAATTCTCTGCTAGAAGGCAATGGAGGCCAATTCTCTGGATGCTTTCAAGAGAGAGCTAGATCGGGCTCTTAAAGATAGCAGAGTCAGGGGATACGGGGAGAAGGCAGGAACGGGGTACTGATTGGGGATGATCAGCCATGATCACATTGAATGGCGGTGCTGGCTCGAAGGGCCGAATGGCCTACTCCTGCACCTATTGTCTATTGTCTATTGATCCCTGTACATCAGCACAACCCGACACACACTGGGGACAATTTTACATTTATACCAAGCCAAACCTGTATGTCTCTGCAGTATATTATTTTAGTTTAGAGATACAATGCGGAAACAGGCCCTTTGGCCCACAATGTCTGTGGCCAACATGATTTGGTCAGCGTTGGCTGATTGGGCCGAGGGCCGTGTTTCCGCGCTGTATCTCTAAACTAAAGACCCTTCGGCCCATCGGATCCAGGCCGACCATCCATCGTACAGACACACAGGTTTGTAGGTTAATTGGCTTCTGTAAATAGTTCCTAGTGTGCAGGGTAGAATGTCGCTGTACCGATCCATATGTGACAACAACAGTATTATTATAACTGTACTGCAGTCAATCCCACATTCCTATTTTTCCTTTTCTTATTCATTTACTTATTATCTCAAATTTGGATCAACATCCAGATTTAGATACGGTGCCTCTGGGCCCTGGTTCTATTTACATTTTATTTCCATGGAGCACATTCTGTACATATTCAAGTCTGTTCTCTGTTTACCCACTGCTGGTGCCTTGTTTTCTCTCTATCAGGCAGCTGATGACGTGCAAGGTAAACTAGCCACGCTCACCTCCCTGGAGCGGCACGGTGGCGCAGCGGGAGCGTTGCTGTCTCACAGCGCCGGAGACCCGGGTTCGATCCTGACCGCGGGTGCTGTCTGTACGGAGTTTGTACGTTCTCCCCTGGCATGAGTTTCCTCTGAGTTTAGTTTAGTTTTGTTTAGAGATACAGCACGGAAACAAGCCCTTTGGCCCACCGAGTCCACGCCGACCAATGTTTCCCCACTATCCGACACACACTCGGGACATTTTTTTTTTACACATATACCAAGCCAATTTACCTACAAACCTGTACGTCTTCGGAGTGTGGGAGGAAACCGAAGATCTCGGAGAAAACCCACGCAGATCACGGGGAGAACGCTCTCTGGCGCTGTAACATAGAAACATAGAAAATAGGTGTAGGAGTAGGCCATTCAGCCCTTCGAGCCAGCACCACCATAGAAATAATATCATGGTTGATCATCCAAAATATGTACCCCGTTCCTGTTTTCTCACCATATCTCTTGATTTCATTAGCCCTAAGAGCTATATCTAACTCTCTCTTGAAAATGTCTAGTGAATTGGCCTCACTGCCTTCTGTGGTAGCGAATTCCACAGATTTACAACTCTCTGGGTGAAGAAGTTTTTCCTCGTCTCAGTCCTAAATGGCCAACCCCTTATTCTTGAACTGTGCACCTTGGTCCTGGAATCCCCCAACATCGGGACATTGTATGATTAACAAGCCCTAACAGAACCCCCAGTTGCTAAACACTTTAACTCCCCCTCCCATTCCCACACTGACCTTTCTGTTCTGGGCCTCCTCCACTGTCAGAGTGAGGCAAATTGGAGGAGCAGCAC
>JAWMAR010000109.1:6391853-6413380 GCA_036785375.1 Leucoraja ocellata | reverse complement strand
CCATGCCATAAACGTTTGAACTTATTAATTTGTAGAGTTTAAAAACACCTCTACTACAACTGGGACTGATGGACCGAACAGTGAACATGATCTCGGCGGCCCAAAGACAATCAACCAAAAAACAGTATCTGGTCTATATCAGGAAGTGGGAGATGTACTACCATAAAAACAACATCACCTGTAGAGACATGAACATCCCGTCTGTTCTGGAATATCTGGCAGGCCTCCACTATGATGAGGGGCTCAGTTACAGTGCCATCAACTGCGCCAGAAGTGCCCTATCGACTTACCTATGGCAGGGGACAGAGCGTTACTCTGTTGGGACTCACCCACTGGTAACAAAACTTATGAGGGGAATTTTAATACTAATCCCCCAAGAACCAGGTACTCCCAAATATGGGATGTAAGTATTGTCCTGAAGATGCTCCGGAATTGGTCTCCCAGCAGCAGCTCTGTCCCTGCACAGACTGACATTAAAAACAGTCATGCTAATGGCATTGGTCACGGCACAAAGGGTACAGTCACTGCATAAACTAAAACTGGACAACATGACTTCCTCATCTGAAAATATTACGTTTCATATCTATGAGTTAGTAAAGCAGAACAGACAGGGATCAGCAGGCCTCAATATACAATTTAGGTCATACCCAACAGATGACCGTCTCTGTATAGTAAGACATTTGTCGTTATACATGGAGAAAACAAAAATCCTAAGAGGCAATGAGAAGGCAATTTTTGGTCAGCCACAAGCAACCACACAAAAGAGTGATGGTCCAGACCATCTCAAGATGGCTGAAACAGGTGCTAACACAGGCTGGGGTGGATACTAATATTTTAAAATCTCATTCCACCAGGGCTGCAGCTACATCGGCAGCGATACAGTTGGATGTACCAATGGACCAAATCCTCAAGGCAGCAGGATGGTCAGGGGGAAAAACATTCCAATTATTTTACAATAAACCAGTAATGAAACCTGGAATGTTTGCAGAAACAAATTTAAGTTCTGTAAATTAATTTAAACCCATAAAAAGGGGTTATAATTTTATGTTAATAAATTTTATGATTTCAATGTCGAATTCATGTCCAAATTATGTTAACACAATTCCTCCTACAGTCATCAAGGCAGACGTGATGCATGGACTTGTGTCCACGGCATGAAATCACAGAGCTTTAAAATCTTCACGTAGTCACTCACGTGACTCCAAAGTAAATTAGTAAGATTAAACGAGAACTTACCAGTTTGAAGTTTGATCTTTATTTTATGAGGAGTTACGATGAGGGATTACGTGCCCTCCGCTCCCACCCTTAATCATATACTTAACTGGTATCTCTTCTCTAATCTTACTGTGTTTAGTCATTATCTGTGATTTCACACCACTGCTTTGAAAAATGACACGCATGCGGCGTGGCGGGATTCTTCACGTAATCCCTCATCGTAACTCCTCATAAAATACGGATCAAACGTCAAACTGGTAAGTTCTCGTTTAATCTTACTATTTTATTGTCAAACATTCATAGCAAGAAACTCAATTAATCTGGCTTGAAGATTTTGCATATTTTAATCAAGGAGTTAAAAAATGTTCGCTGAGCCAGATGTACACAAATGAGTCTACAACGAGCCCGAGTCTACTTGCAGAGAGAACGCATGATGCATTAATTGAAAATTAAAAACAGACCTTAATTTGTTCCCTGAGGTTCATATTAATACTTTATCTAATCCAAATAACTGGCACCAGAGATCAAAACTAAAGGGATTTATTTAGTCTCTTAGACTTTAGAGATACAGTGTGAAAACGGGCTCATCAGCCCACCGAATCCACGCCGACCTGTGATCACCCCGTACACTAACACTATCCCACACACACTGGGGATGAATTACAATTTTACAAAAGCCAATTAGCATTGAAACATAGAAAATAGGTGCAGGAGTAGGCCATTTGGCCCTTCAATAGATAACAGACAATATGTGCAGGAGTAGGCCATTTGGCCCTTCGTGCCAGCACCCACATTCACTGTGATCATGGCTGATCATCCATAATCAGTACCCCGTTCCTGCCTTCTCCCCATATCCCCTGACTCCGCTATCTTTAAGAGCCCTATCTAGCTCTCTCTTGAAAGTATCCAGAGAACCGGACTCCACCGCCTTCTGATGCAGAGAATTACACAGACTCACAACTCTCTGTGTGAAAAAGGTTTTCCTCATCTCCTAAATGGCTTACTCCTTATTCTTAAACTGTGGCCCTGGTTCTGGACTCCCCCAACATTTGGGAACATGTTTCCTGCCTCTAGCGTGTCAAACCCCTTAATCTATATTACTAAAAGTCTGATCTTGACCACTTCCTGTTGTTCTGTATATTGATTTTAGAAAAAACGCTGCCACTTGCGGCTGTGATTTTTTGGCCATCTTACACAGAGTCCCCATCCACTGCGCAGGATGAGAGGATTGTTCCCATCGATGAAAAATAAAAGAACCATTAGTGTTTAAAAAATGTTGAGATTCTCTCTCCTGAAGGCCAAGTGTGGAGGAGCCTCAGTTCTTGGCAAGATGGGGGAGCGAGAGGTCGCAATTCTCAGTCTGAGCTGTGAATAACACTGAACACATGTCTACTAAACTATGAGTGGTTTTACTGGCCTGTCAGTGCCCTTAATGTGGTTTGAATATGTAGTTTGAAAATGCTAAAGCTGTGTTGTCTTTGGTTTGAAAGTGCTAAAGCAAGCTGCCTTGCCTTTGGTTTTGAAAGTGCTATCAGGAACAATCTTCTTGCATCTAGCCAGTCCAACCTGTTGTACAGGGTCTTGGTGAGACCACACCTGGAGTATTGCGTACAGTTTTGGTCTCCTAATCTGAGGAAAGACATTCTTGCCATAGAGGGAGTACAGAGAAGGTTCACCAGACTGATTCCTGTGATGTCAGGACTTTCATATGAAGAAAGACTGGATAGACTATGCTTGTACTCGTTAGAATTTAGAAGATTGAGGGGATCTTATAGAAACTTACAAAATTCATAAGGGTTTGGACAGGCTAGATGCAGGAAGATTGTTCCCGATGTTGGGGAAGTCCAGAACAAGGAGTCACAGTTTAAGGATAAGGGGAAAATCTTTTAGGACTGAGATGAGAAAAACATTTTTCACACAGAGAGTGGTGAATCTGTGGAATTCTCTGCCACAGGAGGTAGTTGAGGCCAGGTCATTGGCTATATTTAAGAGGGAGTTAGATGTGGCCCTTGTGGCTAAGGGGATCAGGGGGTATGGAGAGAAGGCAGGTACAGGGTACTGAGTTGGATGATCAGCCATGATCATATTGAATGGCGGTGCAGGCTCGAAGGGCCGAATGGCCTATTACTGCACCTATTTTCTATGGTTCTATGTTTCTAACCCCTTAAGAATGTTATAAGTTTCTATAAGATTCCCCCTCAATCTTCTAAATTCTAGCGAATACAAGCCGAGTCTATCATGTCTTTCTTCATACGAAAGTTTTGGGTCAGTCTGAAGGAAAGTCTCAACCCGAAAATTTGCCCATTCCTTCTCTCCAGAGATGCTGCCTGTCCCGCTGAGTTACTCCAGCTTTTTGTGTCTATCTCAATGTCTCTCTATCCCAGTCTGTCTACAAGCCTGTTAAACATTGCTATTGCATCTGCTTCCACTTGCATCCTTTAGTTCATCACTCTATGGGGGCGCTGGTCTGTAGGGGGCGCTGTTCTGGCAGCAGCCATGTCAGCAGCGTGTCAGGTCGCCTGCCCCGTGGCCTAACATCAAGGATCGGCGCGGCCTTTCCCGGAGACACGCCCGGGGGCTTCAGCGGCGGGAGCAGCGCGGACTCTCGGCGTGGAGCGGGTGAGCCCTCGCTGGGGCTCGCTGGAGGGGAGTGCTCCGTTTCGCTGGCCCGGGGCTGCCGGCAGCCTGAAGCCGCGGTCTGCAGAGCTCCAGCTGGCGCGGCGTCTACAGCCCGGGATCCCTCGTGGGGAAGAAGAAGCCATCACTGCCGGCCCGCGGCCAACTTCTACCGCGGGAGTGCCATGGACTTACCATCACCCCTGGAGGGGAGCTTCGACCGCCGGCCCTGCAGTCTACGGTGCTTCTGGCTGCGGCGGAGACTTTAAATCTCGACCGCCGGCCTGCGGCCCACACCATCTTAAAGCCGCGGTCTCCGGTGAGGAAGAGACGATCCTGGACTGGACTCTGGACTCTGGTCCTGTCCACGGAGGGGGGGGGGCGGAAATGGAGGAGGACTGGCCAAATTTTGTGCCTTCCACCACAGTGATGAATGCTGTGGTGGATGTTTGTGTTAGTTTTATTGTGGTTGTGTGTTGTTTATTATTGTACTGCTGCTGACAACCCAAATTTCCCCCGACCCTGGTTGTGTGGCAATAAATTATATTAATCTAAATCTGATGATTCGGGTCGAGGCCCTTCCTCTGCTCTTCAAATGCATTGAGCAAAGGTTGTGGCGTGGAAAGCAGAGACAAATCTGTTGAAGGAGAAGGAATCAAAATGAGGAGATTTCCTCATTTTATTTTTAACAGGGCTGTAATCTGTTCTCAGGCAATCTTAATCAATGCTCAGCTTCATTTCATAGCCTTGATTTGGCCATATGTTGCTACCACTGAATGTCCCTCTAGGCAGATCCACACTCTGTGTGGAAAGGCGTGCTGCTGACTGAATAATCATTTGGATTGCAAGCAGAGCAGAGCGGAGTAAGCAAAATTGTCGTTAACAAGAGGTGAGTGAAATCACGAGAGGAATAGATCGGGTGGATGCACTTGCCCACCAGAGTGGGTTGAATCGAGGATCAGAGCACATAGGTTTAAGGTGAAAGATTTAATAGACAATAGACAATAGGCAATAGAAAATAGCTACAGGGGTAGACCATTCGGTCCTTCGAGGGTAGGCCATTTGGAACGGAGATGAGGAAAAACCTTTTCAGCCAGAGAGTTGTGAATCTGTGGAATTCTCTGCCACAGAAGGCAGTGGAGGCCAATTCTCTGGATGCTTTCAAGAAAAAGTTAGATAGAGCTCTTAAAGATAGCAGAGTCAGGGGATATGGGGAGAAGGCAGGAACGGGGTACTGATTGGGGATGATCAGCTGTGATCACAGTGAATGGCAGTGCTGGCTCGAAGGGCCGAATGGCCTACTCCTGCACCTGTTGTCTATTGTCTATTGGTAAACATGACAATAAACTAGACTGAAACTGAAATTATTGTGTACTTATGGCAGACGTGGATAGATTCTTGATTAGTACGGGTGACGGGTTATGCTAAGAAGGCAGGAGAATGGGGTTAGGAGGGAGAGATAGATCATGATTGAATGAGACTGGATGGGCCGAATGGACTGATTCTGCTCCTATTTCTTATTGACTCCAAAGATGTACAGGTTTGTAGGCTAATTGGCTTTGGTTAAATTGTAAATTGTCCCTACTGCGTGTAGGATAGGGTTGAAGAAGGAACTGCAGATGCTGGAAAATTGAAGGTAGACAAAAGTGCTGGAGAAACTCAGCGGGTACATCAGCATCTATGGAGCGAAGGAAATAGGCAACGATTTGGGACAAAACCCTTCTTCAGACTGATGTTGGGTGGGGAGAAGAAAGGAAAAAGGAAGAGGAGGAGCCCGAGGGCTGAGGGAGAACTGAGAAGGGCTACCGGAAATTGGAGAATTCAATGTTTATGCCAATAGGGTGCAGACTGCTCACTATCCTGTAGGATAGGGTTAGTGTGCGGGGATCGCTGGTCGGCACGGACCTTGTGGGACGAAGGGCCTGTTTCTGCGCTGTAACTCTAAAGCGGGGCTTCTCGGACTCGGACGAGTGCAACTGTGGAGAGGTACATACAGATAACAGCCCACCTACTGACTTGCGGCGAAGAGGCATGCACTGCGGATCTCCGCTGAGGCACAGACGTGGCTCCGGCTGTGGCAAAGCGATGGCAGAACGTTGCCTGACACACGAGTGAAACTCTAAAGTGTAAAGCCTGAAGCAAAGACCAGTGAGATTCCCCTCCCCCGCACTGAACCGCGCTCCATGTAACATTGCTGAGGTTCACTCTCTGTACAACTCTGTCCGAGGTCCCTGAGGCGTAACTATCCTCTTTGACCTCCCCATCTTCCACAGAGATGAAACCTATCTGTAATGGAGAATGTTTAACTCTTGGGAAAAAGTCCCATTGTAATTTATTGAAACATGACACGGTGCTTTGCATAACAATTAAGAGGTTGTTTTTTTTTTCCCAAAATAAAATCAATGGTCAATTTTCATTCTTGGAGGAGATTTCAAAGTCACGCCACAAAACTTCTACAAAGCCAAGGAGAAAAGGGGAGAGATTTTTCATTGGGCTTAAGGGCCTGTCCCACTTACGCGACATTGGCTCGCTAATTACGCGACCTCGTGGTCGCTTGAGGCGTACGGGCACCGTATGGCCGTGCGTGGGCCGGTCCCACTTAGAAGCGCGGAGTTGCGCGGGGCAGGTCCCGACATCACGCGGGGATCCGAAATTCCAGCAGTGACCGAAGTCTTCGCGCGCCAATGCCTGTCGGCACGCAGGCGCATTGTGGTCGTACGCAGCGTCTTGATGGAAAGACAATACATGATTACAATCGTGCAATTTAGTGAATGGTTCCATGATGGTACTGGCTAGAATTTAGAAGATTGAGGGGGGATCTAATACCCCTATTATAGGGGTAACTTTTTCACACAGAGTGTTGTGGGTGAATGGAACAAGCTGCCAGAGGAGGTAGTTGAGGCTGGGACTACCCATCGTTTAAGAAACAGTTAGACAGGTACATGTATCGGACAGGTTTAGAGGGATATGGACCTAGCGCAGGCAGGTGGGACTAGTGTAGCTGGGACATGTTGGCCAGTGTGGGCAAGTTGGGCAAGTTTCCACACTGTATCACTCCAAAGGCAGTGCCTTTACCACCTCATGCAGCTGAGGAAATTCAGAGTCTCTCTGAGGATCCTTCAATCCTTCTACTCTGGTGCTGTAGAAAGCATCCTGTCCGGAAACATCTCGGTCTGGTTTGGGAACAGCTCTGCCCAGGACAAGAAGGCTCTGCAGAGAGTAGTGCGTTCGGCCGAACGCACCATGGGAACTACACTCGCCCCCCTGCAGGACCTAGACACTAGGAGGTGCAGATCCAGAGCCAGCAAGATCATGGGGGACCCCTTCCACCCCAGCAACGGACTGTTCCAGCTGCTACGGTCAGGCAAGTGCCTCCGCTGTAATGCAGCCAAAACAGAGAGGATGAGATGGAGTTTCTTCCCACAGGCCGTCAGGACTGTAAACTCTGATCTAAGCACGGCGTAAATATTATTGCGTCTTCTTTTTTTAAGGCAAGGCAAGGCAAGGCAATGCAACTTTATTTATATAGCACATTTCATACACGAGGCAGACTCAAGGTGCTTCACATAAAAACATGTCATACAATAAAATGAAATAATAAAATGAAATAAAATAGAACTAAAAGAAAAGAAAAGCAAAATTAAACATGCATTATAAAAAGTGCAAAAGTTATAAGTTCAATGTAGTTAAGATTAAGGGACTGAAGTTTAGGGGTAACATGAGGGGGAACTTCTTTACTCAGAGAGTGGTAGCTGTGTGGAATGAGTTTCCAGTGAAGGTGGTGGAGGCAGGTTCGTTTTTATCATTTAAAAATAAATTGGACAGTTATATGGATGGGAAGGGAATGGAGGGTTATGGTCTGAGCGCAGGTATATGGGACTAGGGGAGATTACATGTTCGGCATGGACTAGAAGGGTCGAGATGGCCTGTTTCCGTGCCGTAATTGTTATATGGTTATATGGTTATTTAGCTGAAAGCTAAAGTAAACATAAAAGTTTTCAGTCTTGTTTTAAAAGTGGTCAAAGTTGAGGCAAGTCTTAAATCTTCAAGAAGTTTATTCCAGCTATTTGTTGCATAGTAACTAAATCCTGCTTTCCCATGTTTTGTATTTACTATGGGAATCACTAACAGATTGGTTTCAGAAGATCTTAGAAGGCTTATATATTGGAATACGCGTAAATACTGGTTCTGTTCTGTTGTTCTGCACAATCCCACAAGCATTGCCGCTTTCATTTCTCTGTACATCTTGTATGTGTATGTGACAAATAACGTTGACTTGCCTTGACTCGACCCTCTCTGGCTCTATACAGGAGAACAGTCTCACATGTGGGGGAGAAGGTGTGTGCGGGGAATATTGTTCACGGCAGCATGAATTGTTTGAGATAAACCAGCGAGTGTTTACTGGGGCCTGGGGCGTGAGATTAATTAATTTTACTGGGCATAGCAATTAGCAAGGGGACAGTCTGGTGTCAAGTGCTCACACTGAGGTGCGGATAACAGCAGTGAGAGTGTGCAGGAGGTTTCCCATTGCATGCAGCCACACAGCCAGCGGACACAGTGGAAGAAAGGCTCAAGACCACAGCTGTGTGTAAAGCTGGAAACGAGAGATTAAATTGGCTTCACCAGTTAGTTACCTCTCAAGGCTGAATATTACCCACTCCAGTTGATAGACAGATGCTGCCATGGAATTGTTCCAACCCACAGCTGGAGGGAGAGACAGGCAGACACTAAATGCTGGAGTAACTCAGCGGGACTGGCAGCGTCCCTGGAGAGAAGGAATGGATGACGTTTCAGGACGAGACCCTCCTTCAGTATGAAGAAAGGTCTCGACCTGAAACATAGGAACATAGAAACATAGAAATTAGGTGCAGGAGTAGGCCATTCGGCCCTTCGAGCCTGCACCGCCATTCAATATGATCATGGCTGATCATCCAACTCAGTATCCCTGCCTTCTCTCCATACCCCCTGATCCCCTTAGCCACAAGGGCCACATCTAACTCCCTCTTAAATATAGCCAATGAACTGTGGCCTCGACTACCCTCTGCGGCAGAGAGTTCCAGAGATTCACCACTCTCTGTGTGAAAAAAGTTCTTCTCATCTCGGTTTTAAAGGATTTCCCCCTTATCCTTAAGCTGTGACCCCTTGTCCTGGACTTTGTAACAGGATTCCTATTAAATCCCTCTTGCCATAGAGGGAGTACAGAGAAGGTTCACCAGACTGATTCCTGGGATGTCAGGACTTTCATATGAAGAAAGACTGGATAGACTCGGCTTGTACTCGCTAAAATTTAGAAGATTGAGGGGGGATCTTATAGAAACGTACAAAATTTTTAAGGGGTTGGACAGGCAGGAAGATTGTTCCCGATGTTGGGGAAGTCCAGAACAAGGGGTCACAGTTTAAGGATAAAGGGGAAATCTTTTAGGACCGAGATGAGGAAATCATTTTTCACACAGAGAGTGGTGAATCTCTGGAACTCTCTGCCACAGAAGGTAGTTGAGGCCAGTTCATTGGCTATATTTAAGAGGGAGTTAGATGTGGCCCTTGTGGCTAAAGGGATCAGGGGGTATGGAGAGAAGGCAGGTACGGGATACTGAGTTGGATGATCAGCCATGATCATATTGAATAGCAGTGCAGGCTCGAAGGGCCTAATGGCCTACTCCTGCACCTAATTTCTATGTTTCTTAATCTTTTTCCGAAACGTAACAGGATTCCTATTAAATCTTTTCCCCTTCACCTTGAACCCATGTCCTCTGGTCCTCGATTCCCCTACTCTGGGCAAGAGACTCTGTGCATCTTCCCGATCTATTCCTCTCATGATTCTGTACATCTCTATGAGGTCACCCCTCTATAAGGTAACCGAGTTACTCCAGCATGTAGTGTCGAACTCCGATTTAAATCAGCATCTTCAGTTCTTTCTTACACATAGAGGGAGAGACACATGTGTGGCACGGTGGCGCAGCGGTAGAGTTGCTGCCTTACAGAGCTTACAGCGCCGGAGACCCCGGTTCTCCCGGAGAGGAGCGCAATCTTTTGGTAAAATGGCTTGGGAAAGAATCCTCGGAGCAGGCGACAAGAATTAAGGCTGTCAACATGAGGAATCCAAAAGCAGGTTTGAAGATGGCTTGTAAGAGGCTGGAAGAAACTTATGGTTCACCCGAGTCTATTGAGCATGCCCCCTTTACCAAGCTTGAAAACTTTCCCAGGATCACTATCAAGGAGCCATACAAGCTACGTGAGCTCGGGGACCTTCTGTCAGAAATCGAAGCGGCAAAGGTTGATGGGTATCTACCTGGGTTGTCTTACCTTGATACCTCCAGGGGAGTTGCACCGATTGTTGAGAAGCTTCCTTTGCGGCGGTGGCCTGAGTCCGGGGTTCGGCCGCGGGCCAGCAGCTGCTTCTGCAGAACTAGTGGGCGGCAGCTTCAACCACCCCGGGCCGCGGTGTTTGAGCCGCGGGACTGTTCTTAACATCGCCCTGGGGGGGGGGGGGCATCGCCCCAGCGCAGAGGGAGAAGAGGAGGGAAGAGACTGCGACCTAAGACTTTTGCCTCCATCACAGTGGGGAGATGCTGGGTGGGCTCACTGTGGTGGATGTTGGTGTGTGTTTGTTGTTGTTTTATTGTATGGTATTGTATGTATTGTGTGTGTGGCTGCTGCAATTTCGTTCAGACTTCTGAGTGACAATAAAAGGCTATCTATCTATCTATCTATAACATCCAGGAAAAGTGGACTGAATTTGGATCCAATTATAAACGCTGCCACCGCATCTCTTTCCCCCCATTTAAAGTGTTTGCCGACTTTATCCGTGCGGAGGCAAAAACCAGAACGGATCCCAGCTACAATCTTTGCTTCTCTCATCCAGCATTCGTCCAGAGGGATAACACAGAGAGACATGGTAAAACTCTCGTCTCTGTCCACAGGACACAAGCATCTCCAACATCTCCTGAGACACAGAAATCCAGTGACCCATCCAATCCAAGAAATCCAGTGACCCATCCGAACAGGTGCTGTCTTTAGGGAGTTTGTACGTTTCTCCCCGTGACCTGCGTGGGTTTTTTTTCCAAGATCTTCGGTTTCCTCCCACACTCCAAAGACATCCAGTTTTTTTAGGGTAGTTGGCTTGGTATAAATGTAAATTGTCCCTAGTGTGTGTAGGACAGTGTTAGTGTGCAGGGATCACCAGTCGGCCTGGGCTCGGTGGGCCGATTGGTCTGTTTCCACGCTGTCTAAACTAAACTAAACTAAGCTGAACAAAACACTGGACTAACTCAGCGGGTCTGGAGAAAAGGAATAGGTGATGTTTCGTGCCGAGACCTTTTCCGATCCAAAACGCCACCTGTTCCTTTTATCCAGAGATGCTGTCTGAGTTACTCCAGCTTTTTGTGCCTATCTTTGCTTTAAACCAGCATCTGCAGTTCCTTCCTACACAGCAATAGGGAGAGGTTGAGCAGGCTGGGACTCTGTTCCTTGGACCTATCCATGCTGAGTCTGAAGACAGGTCCTGACCTGAAACGCCACCTATCCATGTTCTCCAGAGATGCTGCCTGACCCACTGAGTTACTCCAGCACTCTGTGTCCCTTTAGTTTAGTTTTTTGTCACATGTACCGAGGTCTAGTGAAAAGCTTTTTGTTGCGTGCTAACCAGCCAACTGAAAAACAATACACGATTACAATCGTGCCGTTTACAGTATATAGATACATGATAAGGGAATAACATTTAGTTCAAGTTAAACCCAGTAAAGTCCGATCATAGTTAGTCCGAGTGTCACCATTGAGGTAGATAGTAGTTCAGCACTGCTCTCTGGTTGTGGTGGGATGATTCAGTTGCCTGATAATCTAAGTTGCTCGTTCTAAGCTTCCCTCCAGTCTAGTTTCAGTAAAAACACTGAATCAAACACTTGAACATCTAATCTTTATTTTAATAAAACCGTAATTACAGTTCAACTACTGTACATATCCCACCTCGGTTTAGATCCTCGTATCTGCCCGATCAAGCCCTCTAGGCCTCGCTCAAACAGAGACACTCCAGAAGGTCACGCAGTCCCAAGTGTTCTCCCAGAAGATCAACGCTGGACCTCGTGGTAGTGGACTTTTATAGGTCCCGGGACCTCGAGGGGCCGAATCACATGGGGGTGGTCTCTTCACAATCCAATTACAGATATCAATTAATCCCATACAATACAGACATTTCCCAAACCTAATAATACAGCAGCTTGATACGTTGTATTCAAACCGGACTTCAAAAGGAAGCCAACTTAGAAACATTCACCCTGATCTGCCAGAAACCCAGACAAGGCTCAACACCTCATCCAATCAACACTCGGCAAAGTAGAACTCTGCAACATTATTTAGATTCAGATTCAGATTCAATTTTAATTGTCATTGTCAGTGTACAGTACAGAGACAACGAAATGCATTTAGCATCTCCCTTGAAGAGCGACATAGCAAACGATTTGAATAAAAAAAAATAATAAGTGTCCGGGGGGGGGGGGGGGGGGGGGGGGTGGTGATTGGCAGTCACCGAGGTACGTTGTTTAGTAAAGTGAAGAAGCTGTTCCTCGACCTGCTGGTTCGGCAACGGAGAGACCTGTAGCGCCTCCCGGATGGTAGGAGGGTAAACAGTCCATGGTTGGGGTGAGAGCAGTCCTTGGCGATGCTGAGCGCCCTCCGCAGGCAGCGCTTGCTTTGGACAGACTCAATGGAGGGGAGCGTGGAACAATTATTTACAAGGTGTATGTCTGGTTTGCAGCCATCCAATCCATTCTATGCATTTTGCACCTAATTGACAGGGTCTGCAGATGTTCTTAGTCTTTTCTTGCAAATTGTCTCTAGGCAGTAGACACCCTGGCACCACTCCTCAGCTTGTCCCAATTCTCCATAGAGCAATTCCAAATTGTCCAAATCTCCCAGCAGCCCTGAAGCTTTTACCCCCATTTTAAAGTCCTAGCCGCTCCAATCTGGCGAGGATTAACAATAACAGCTGGGAAGAAACTGTCCCTGAATTTGGAGGTGTGCGTTTGTTTTCACACTTCTGTACCTCTTGCCTGATGGGAGAGGGGAGAAGGGAGTGGCCGGGGTGCGACTGGTCCTTGATTATGCTGCTGAACGAACCGGCTGAAGGTAAGTTTTGTAACATACCTACACTATGCAGCCCAAGATATCTAACTGGACTAGTCACGTTAGGCCCATATCCCTCTAAATGTTTTCCATCCATGTACCTATAGTCAAGAGTGTTTTATTGTCGTGTGTCACGAAGAAGGGTCTTGACCTGAAGCATCACCCATTTCTCCTCTCCAGAGATGCTGCCTGACCCGCTGAGTTACTCCAGCATTTTGTGTCTGTCTTCCATGTAAACCAGCATCTGCAGTTCATCCTGCACAATGAAACTCTTACTTGTGGCAACACAACAGGAATGTAAACATAGTACTCTGCCTCAGTGGGCGGTGGAGGCCGGTTCTCTGGATACTTTCAAGAGAGAGCTAGATTGGGCTCTTCAAAATAGCGGAGTCAGGGGATATGGGGAGAAGGCAGGAACGGGGTACTGATTGTGGATGATCAGCCATGATCACATTGAATGGTGGTGCTGGCTCGAAGCGCCGAATGGCCTACTCCTGCACCTATTGTCTATTGTCTACTGTCTACTCTGCAAAACCCATAATAAACAAACAAAAGTATATATATATATATATATAGAAATGTATATATAGTAGAAATAGAGAAGTGATTAGTACAGGCGTCGGGGGTTATGGGGAGAAGGCAGGAGAATAGGGTTAGGAGGGAGAGATAGATAGATCAGCCATGATTGAATGGTGGAGGAGACTTGATGGGCCGAATGGCCTAATTCTACTCCTATCACATGATCTTATGTGTGTGTTTCAAAGGTCAGCTTATTGTCACGTGTAGCAATGAAGTGATATGGGAATTACCATGCAGCCATATTAAAAATAGCAACAAGACACACAACTACATAAAAGTTAACATAAACATCCGCCACAGCGGATATCCCACATTCCCCACTGTGATGGAAGTCCAATGAAGGCTCTTTATTCTCCCGCGGTGTTGGTCTCTGATGACTCTGGCTGCCTTTTGGAGGCAGCGACTCCGGTAAATCCCTTTGACGGTGGGGAGGTCAAGTCACTGGATGGATTTAAGAGAGGGTTAGATAGAGCTCTAGGGGCTAGTGGAGTCAAGGGATATGGGGAGAAGGCAGGCACGGGTTATTAATTGGGGACGATCAGCCATGATCACAATGAATGGCGGTGCTGGCTCAAAGGGCCGAATGGCCTCTTCCTGCACCTAGTGTCTATGTTTCTATGTTTCTGTTCAGTCTGAAGAAGGGTTTCGGCCCGAAACGTTGCCTATTTCCTTCGCTCCATGCAAAGAGTTGAACAATCTCCACTATAGGAAATAGGCAACGTTTCGGGCCGAAACCCTTCCGGGTTTCGGCCCGAAACGTTACCTATTTCCTTCACTCCATAGATGCTGCTGCACCCGCTGAGTTTCTCCAGCAATTTTGTGTACCGTCTATCTTTCTATGTTTACCTGTGATGACCAGTCTAAATATCTTTTAAAACAGCTGGTAAAGCTGCTGCCTCACAGCACCGGAGACCCGGCTTTGATC
The DNA here is from genome assembly GCA_036785375.1 of Leucoraja ocellata. Lineage (NCBI taxonomy): Eukaryota > Metazoa > Chordata > Chondrichthyes > Rajiformes > Rajidae > Leucoraja > Leucoraja ocellata. The sequence continues at coordinate 6,398,928 of JAWMAR010000109.1, read as the reverse complement.
CTGACCTTGGGTCCTGTCTGTGCGGAGTTTGCACGTTACCCCTGTGACCCGCCTGGCTTTTCACCGGCTGCTTTGGTTTCCTCCCACACTCCAAAGACGCGCAGGGGTTTGTAGGACTATTGGCTTCGGGAAGATATAAAATTAACCCGAGTGTGCAAAGGACCATGCTACTTACTGTACGGGGTGATCGCTGGTCAGCGCGGGCTCGTTGGGGCCGACGGGCGTGTTTCCGCGCTGTATCTCTAAACTAAAGACCCATCGGTTCCAGGCCGACCATCCATCGTACAGACACACAGGTTTGTAGGTTAATTGGCTTCTGTAAATAGTTCCTAGTGTGCAGGGTAGAATGTTACTGTACCGAGGCATATGTGACAACAACAGTATTATTATAACTGTACTGCAGTCAATCCCACATTCCTATTTTTCCTTTTCTTATTCATTTACTTATTATCTCAAATTTGGATCAACATCCAGATTTAGATACGGTGCCTCTGGGCCCTGGTTCTATTTACATTGTATTTCCATGAAGCCCATTCTGTACATATTCAAGTCTGTTCTCTGTTTACCCACTGCTGGTGCCTTGTTTTCTCTCTATCAGGCAGCTGAGGACGTGCAAGGTAAACTAGCCACGCTCACCTCCCTGGAGCGGCACGGTGGCACAGCGGGAGCGTTGCTGCCTCACAGCGCCGGAGACCCGGGTTCGATCCTGACCACGGGTGCTGTCTGTACGGAGTTTGCACGTTCTCCACGGGTATGGGGTTCCTAAGAGTTTATTTTAGTTTAGTTTAGAGGTACAGCTCAGAAACAAGCCTTTCGGCCCACCGAGCCCGTGCCCGGCCAATGTTTCCCGGCTCATTAACACTATCCTGCACACACTAAGGGACTAGTTTATTTTACATTTACAATAGTCAATAGTCAATAGTCAATTTAATTGTCATTTGGACCCCTTGAGGTCCAAACGAAATGCGTTTACCGAAGCCAATTTACCTACAAACCTGTACGCACGTCTTTGGAGAGTGGGAGGAAACCGAAGATCTCGGCAAAAATCCCCGCAGGTCACGGGGAGAGCGTGCAAACTCCGTACAGACAGCAGCTGTAGTCGGGATCGAATCCCGGTCTGTGGTGCTGTAAGTGCAGTAATGCCCCTGTCTGACTTAGGAAACCTGAACGGAAACCTCTGGGAGACTTTGCGCCACACCCAAGGTTTCCGTGCGGTTCCCGGAGGTTGCAGGTGGTTGCCAGAGGTTGCAGGTAGTGGAAGCAGGTTGGGAGACTGACAAAAACCTCCGGGAACCGCACGGAAACCTTGGGTGTGGCACAAAGTCTCCAGAGGTTTCCGTTCGGGTTTCCTAAGTGGGACAGGGGCATATCAACTCTACCGCTGCGCCACCGTGACCGCCCAGTTTAGGTGCTCCGGTTTCCTCCCACACGACAAAGACGTGCAGGTTTGTAGGTTAATCGGCTTCTGTGAATTGTGACTTGTCCCTAGTGTGAGTTAGGATACTGCTGGTGTGTGGGGGGATCGCTGGTCGGGTGCGGACACGGTGGGCCGAAGGGCCTGTTTCCACGCTGTATCTCTAAACTAAACTGAAGCTTAAATATTCCATCCCTCTGCTCCAAGGCAGCCATGCGAACATAGAACATAAACCAGTGTACAGTACAGCAAAAACAACAGGCCCTTCGGCCCACAATGTCCATACTGAACTTAATGACAGGTATACTATTCCCTGCCTGCACGTTGATCCATATCCCTCCATTTCCTGCATATATAAAATCCTCTTAAATACCACTATCATATCTGCCTCCACCACCACCTTCAAGGATAGCGTTGCCAACGGTCCCGTATTAGCCGGGACATTCCGTATTCCTCTAGATGCAGGAAGATTGTTCCCAATGTTGGGGAAGTCAGGACAAGGGGGTCACAGCTTAAGGATAAGTGGGGAAATCCTTTAAAACCGAGATGAGAAGAACTTTTTTCACACAGAGAGTGGTGAATCTCTGGAACTCTCTGCCACAGAGGGTAGTTGAGGCAGTTCATTGGCTATATTTAAGAGGGAGTTAGATGTGGCCCTTGTGGCTAAGGGGATCAGGGGTATGGAGAGAAGGCAGGTACGGGATACTGAGTTGGATGATCAGCCATGATCATATTGAATGGCGGTGCAGGCTCGAAGGGCCGAATGGCCTACTCCTGCACCTAATTTCTATGTTTCTATGTTTTCTATGTATATTGGGGCTAAATTGGTTTGTCCCGTACGGGACCGCCTTGTCCCGTATTTGACCGCTACTACTCGGGTCGAGGGGACTTGTCGGGTCGGAGCGCCGCGTCCGGCCCCCGCCTCACCCGTCCCGACGTAGTGCAGCCCATGGAGTGCAGCAGCAGCAGCAGCAGCAGCAGCAGCGCCTCGCCCGTGGCCCCGTCGGTCGGTCGGTCAGCCCGGCCAGCTGTCCGACCTTCGGACCTTCGCTTACCGCCGACACCACCACCACCCCTCCTTCTCACGGCCGATCATCGGTTCACGAGTTGGACGGGGCGCCGGACTTTGCGCGGCCCGGACCAAATAGACAATAGACAATAGGTGTATTCGGGCCAGCACCGACCTTCGAACCAGCACCGCCATTCAATGTGATCATGGCTGATCATCCCCAATCAGTACCCCGTTCCTGCCTTCTTCCCAGTATCCCCTGACTCCGCTATTTTTAAGAGCCTATCCAGCTCTCTCCTGAAAGCATCCAGAGAACCGGCCTCGCACCAGCCCTCTGAGGCAGAGAATTCCACAGACTCACAACTCTCTGTGTGAAAGGTTTTTCCTCATCTCCGTTCTAAATGGCTTACCCCTTATTCTTAAACTGTTGTCCCTGGTTCTGGACTCCCCCAAACATCGGGAACATGTTTCCTGCCTCTAGCGTGTCCAAATCCTTAACAATCTTATATGTTTCAATAAGATTCCCTCTCATCTCTCTAAACTCCAGAGTGTACAAGCCCAGCTGCTCCATTCTCTCAGCATATGACAGTCCCGCCATCCCGGGGAATTAACCTTGTAAACCTACGCTGCACTCCCTCAATAGGCAAGAATGCAAGAATGTGCAAATGTGCTTCCTGAATTTGGGAGACCAAAATTGAGGGGGAGAGAGAGAGGGAAGAGAGAGAGAGAGGGAGCGAGAGAGAGAGGGAGAGTGAGAGAGAGAGAGAGGGTCAGAAAAAGAGAGAAAGGAGAGAAAGAGAGAGAAAGAGAGAGAGAGTAGCGAGAGAGAGAGGAGAGGAGAGAGAGATGAGAGAGAGAGAGAGAGAGAGAAGAGAAAAAGGCAGAGGTGGAAGAAAGAGAGAGGGGGGTGAGAGAGAGAGAGAAAGAAATAGAAAGATAGAGAGGGAGGGAGAGTCGGAGAGGGACAGACAAAGAGAAGAGAGAGTGAGGCGAAAGACAGAGAGGGGCAGAAAGAGAGAGAGAGGGAGAGCATGAGGCAAAGGGAAATGAACACGTTGAGGCTGAGAAATGCAGGTCAGGACTGCTGCTGAATCTAAAGACCAACAAGCCACCCAAGAGGATTGTCGTCCACTGGTAATCTGCGGATAAAGGATGCTCAATATATACTTTACATTGATGGCTTTTTTGTTGTGTTTGGGGAATCAACGGTTAGGATGCTGAGGGTAGGGAGTTACCAAGGGCCAAGCTGATGCACTGAGACACTGGGGAGACGGAGTGCTGCACCAGCTGTGCATCTCTCTCAATTCACTGATTAATAAGTGAATGTCCTTCAGAGCAGCAGAAGCAGCAGAAATCACAATGCACAATACAGCAAAGTTGCCGCTCTCTTGAAGCCAAATACATGAATATCTAAGTTGTATTCCCTTGTCGTAATTGCCATGCTACATGCTTGTGTGTGTATGTGTGTGTGTGTGAGTGGGTGTGTGTGTGTGTGTGTGTGAGTGTGTGTGCGTGTGTGTGTGTGTGTGTGCGTGTGTGTGTAGTGTGTGTGTGTGTGTGCGTTGTGTGTGCGTGTGTGTGTAGCGTGTGTAGTGCGTGTGTGTGTGTATGTGTGTTGTGCGTTTGTGTGTGTGTGTGTGTGCGTGTGTGTGCGTGTGTGTGTATGTGTGTGTGCGTTTTGTGTGTGTGTGTGTGTGTGCGTGTGTGTGTGTGTGTATGTGTATGGGTCTGTGTGAGTTGTTGTGTGTGTGTGTATGTGTGTGTGCGTTTGTGTGTGTGTGTGTGTGCGTGTGTGTGTGTGTGTGTATGGGTCTGTGTGAGTGTATGTGAGTGTATGTGGTGCATTGTGTGCGTGTGTGTGTGTGCGTGTGTGCGTGTGTGTGTATGTGTGTGTGCGTTTGTGTGTGTGTGTATGTGTGTATGAGTGTGTGTGAGTGCATGAATGTGTGCTTGAGTTTGTGTGTGTGCATGGGTGTGAGTGTGTTTGTGTGTGTGTCCATCTGTGTGTCTTGTGAGCGTGTGTGTGTGTGAGTATGTGTCGGTGTGTTTATGTGTGTCAGTGTGTTTTGTGTGGCTGGTTGTGTGTGTGTGCATCTGTGTTTGTGTGTGTGTGGCGAGTGTATGGGTATGTAATATGTGGGTGTGTTTGAAGTATGTACGTATGTGTATGTGTGAGAATGTGTGGTATATGCATTTGTGTATAGATGTGTTATTAGTAAGTGTATAAGTGGCCTTCAAATGGGGGTGGTTGGAGAAAGCATCCTGTTTGCCTGCTAGATTTTCACTTTACGGGAAAAATGTTCCCGATGTTGGGGTGAGTTCAGAACCATGGGTTACAGTTTAAAAATAAGGGGGGTTGGGGGGGGGGCAGTTAGGACTTGAGATGAGGACAAACCTTCTTCACAACAGAGAGTTGTGAATCTGTGGAATTCCTCTGCCACAGAAGGCAGTGCAGGCCAATTCACTGGATGTTTTCAAGAGAGAGTTACATTTAGTTCTTGGGGCCTAATGACATCAAGGGATATGGGGAAAAAACAGGTACTGATTTTATATGAACAGCCATGATCATATTGATTGGCAGTGCTGGCTCAAAGGGCCGAATGGCCTGTTCCTGCACACTATTGTCTATGTTTCTATGCGAGTATATATGGCAATAAAAACTCGATCACTTGATTTTAAAGCATCCATGCATGGTGGAGGTGTAATGTGGTCATAGAGTGATACAGTGTGAAAACAGGCCCTTCAGTGCAACCTGCCTACACCTGCCAACATGTCCCAGCTACGCCACCTTGCTTTTGGTCCATATCCCTCCAAACCTGTTCTATCCATGTATCAGTCTAACTGTTTCTTAAATGTTGGGATGCTATCCCTGCCTCAACTACCTCCTCTGGCAGCTTGTTTCCATACACCCACCACCCTTTGTGTTGGAAAAAGTTCCCCTTTAAAAAGTTACCTCTTAAAAAATACTTCAAACAAAAGTCATTGAAATCATACTTCCACAATGCACTAAAACATGATTTGAATACATCAAATTTAAAAAACGTCCCTACAGTGGGAGGGGGGTCACCATCCTCCCGCACCCTCCCCCACACTCGGTTGCCTCCACAACCCTCGCCAATGTACCCCCAAAGCCAGTGATCAGTGATTGCTCAGCCCCCCCCCCCCCCCCCACTTTCAAAAACTCCCCGCGGTCCCTAAAACCATATAACCATATAACAATTACAGCACGGAAACAGGCCATCTCGACCCTACAAGTTCCGTGCCGAACAACTTTTTTTCCTCCTTAGTCCCACCTGCCTGCACTCATACCATAACCCTCCCATTCCACTTCTCATCCATATGCCTATCCTATTATTTTTTAAATGATACCAATGAACCTGCCGACACCACTTCCAACTGGAAGCTCATTCCACACCGCTACTCACTCTCTGAGTAAAGAAGTTCCCCCTCATGTTACCCCTAAACTTCTGTCCCTTGATTCTCAAGTCATGTCCCCTTGTTTGAATCTTCCCTATTCTCAAAGGGGAAAAGCTTGTCCACATCACCATTGCGTACAGTTTTGGTCCTCCAAATCTGAGGAAGGACATTATTGCCATAGGAGGGGAGTGCGCAGAGACGGGTTTCACCAGACTGATTCTTGGGATGTCAGGACTGTCTTATGAAGAAAGACTGGATTAGGACTTGGTTTTATACTTCTCTAGAATTTAGAAGATTGAGAGGGGGATCTTATAGAAACTTACAAAATTCTTTAAGGGGTTGGACAGGCTAGATGCAGGAAGATTGTTTCCCGATGTTGGGGAAGTCCAGGACCCAGGGGGTCACAGCTAAGGATAAAGGGGGAAATCCTTTAAAACCGAGATGAGAAGAACTTTTTTCACACAGAGAGTGGTGAATCTCTGGAACTCTCTGCCACAGAGGGTAGTTAGAGGCCAGTTCATTGGCTATATTTAAGAGAGGAGTTAGATGTGGTCCTTGTGGCTAAGGGGATCAGGGGGTATGGAGAGAAGGCAGGTACGGGATACTGAGTTGGATGATCAGCCCATGATCATATTGAATGGCGGTGCAGGCTCGAAGGGCCGAATGGCCTACTCCTGCACCTAATTTCTATGTTTTCTATGTTTCTATCAACTGTCTATCCCTCTCATCATTTTAAAGACCCTCTAATCAAGTCCCCCCCTTAACCTTCTGCGCTCCAGAGAATAAAGACCTAACTTATTCAACCTATCTCTGTAACTTAGTTGTTGAAACCCAGGCAACATTCTAGTAAATCTCCTCTGTACTCTCTCTATTTTGTTGGACATCCTTCCTATAATTGGGCAACCAAAATTGTACACCATACTCCAGATTTGGTCTCACCAATGCCTTGTACAATTTTAACATTACATCCCAGCTTCTATACTCTGGTCCTGGTTCTATACTCTGGCCCCTGGTTCAGACAGAGAGCATTTCCAGATGTGAGCGGGGAACTGAGGCCAGTTGTCTGCGATGGTCCTGGATCCCAATGCTCAGCGCTTCGTATTTCGGAGTTGGCTAACTGTTATTGATTTGAAATTAGCTTGATTTGTAATTAGTTGACAAAACCTTAATTTATTAATCTGGAATATCCAGGGGGATGGGATAAGTGTTATATTAAAATGACTGTCATAGCATAC
>JAWMAR010000109.1:6358283-6391653 GCA_036785375.1 Leucoraja ocellata | reverse complement strand
ACCATGGTGTATTGTCTATCTGTAGTCTAACATGCTGGTGATATAACCCAGTACAATATGACTTTAGGCCATGGAATGCACCCAACATTTCCAGGTAGTTTATGCCCAGTGTGAGTAATAAAGATGCCTCCTGAGCAGTCCATCTACCTCCACAGCTGGTGATGGTATTGGTGGCACCTAACCAAGTGCACTGGCATCAGTTTGTAGTACCATGCAAAGGTTACTGACAATGATTGGATTGGAACAAAGCTAGATGTTATCTATCCACCATTTTATTCCATTTTAGCCTGATTGGTAGTTTCATAGGTCTGTCAAAGTGACCTGCATTAATTTAGAGTGCTTGTATTTTTGCTCTCTGTAAGTTTTGGTAATGTAGAGGTCTAAATTGTGTGGCTGGAAAGGCAGCCACCATTTGCCAATTACTTTTGCTACCAATCTGGTGGATGGTTTGCTGAGGTCAATAAGGTTATGCAAGCCTCTATTAAATCTCTAGCCTTTCCCTTAGGCATAGTCACCAACATGTGAACTGGGTCAATGGTGAAACCCCAAATAGTCCATAGTAGTGGAAGGTGTTAGTTTAGATTTAACTGGATGGATAATAAATCCCAGCTTTTCAAATAACTGTTTTGTGGCTGTTACACTTTGTTTGGCCAATTCCAAAGTTTTGCCCACAATGAGTATGTCATCTAAATATGCCATGACCATGTGTTTATGTTTCCGCAGAAACGCTAGGGCTGGTTTCAAAATTTTTGTGAACAGCCTGGGGGCTGATGATAACCCATTTGGCAGTGCTTTATACTGCCACAGTTGTCCCATCCAGTTGAACTTTAAGTAACATCTGTGGTCACCTCGTATAGGCACTGAATAGTAAGCATCTTTTAAATCGATGCTGGCCATGAAGTAACCTTTGGAAATTAATTGTTTAGCAGTAACAAAGGTTTCCATTTTGAAGTGAATATATTGTACAAATGTATTCAATTTTGTCAGATCTATGCTGATGCGACAACCACCATCTTTTTTGTTTTTGATAGGTTCTTCGCTGCTGTTGTTGCGCTGGTGTCTGGATTTTCGGTTTGGTTGGCGTTGGAGGTCCCCGCATCTTCCAAGAAGGCCGGCCTGGGCCATGGCCTAAAAAGACTCATGTTTGAGTACCGGGCCTTCGAGCTTTCACCAGTTCTGCTGGTGGGTGCTTAGGGGTGCTGTCTTTGGCTGTAGTGTTTGTTGGAGTCTTTTATTAGTCCAGTAGGTTCTCTTGCTCCTGCATCCCTTGCACACTTGTCTTTCCTTCTGCGGACCCCTCTGATGAGGTAGAAGCACTGTGCAGCCCTTGAAGAGGTACTGCTGTGGGTTTATCATAGGGCCCACAGTGACCCGACTTCATCTCCCGGAGCCTGTCACGTTGGAGCAAATGCTCCACACACCGCTCCATCCGGCTCCAGCGCTCACGGTCGCTGGCCGCCCGCGGTTGTTCAAAGTCGGACTCCTCTGAGTCCACGACCTTGTTTGTTTTTGTGTCTAACCTTACCGCCCGGCCGCGTGGATCTGGCCGGTGCGGAGGCGACATCGGGCACAGCTGATCCCACTATCGGTGATCTGAGTGCCGCTGGCTGCTGCTGGCTGCCCGCTGCTCCGCGGTCCTCCCTCGCCAGCTTTGTCCTTGCGGCCCTTCCGTGGAGTGGATCTGGCCGGTGCGGAAAGCGACACCGGGCACAGCTGATCCCATCTAGCCCACCAGCTTTGTCGCAGCTCGTTGGTTTCTCCACCTGTAATTAGCATGGTAAAAACACAAAAAGACCGCAGCTCTTACCTGCAGGTCCAAGTTAAAATTGTCGCTACGGGGGAATGTCGTTCCACCCCGTCTCCTGCCGTTTTTGACTTGTCCAAAAAGTCCACGGCCCCATTTGAATAGTGGTGTTCTGGCCGGTGCGGGACCAAAAGTCGGCACAGCTGATCCCTTATGACAAGTGTGCAAGGGGTGCAGGAACAAGAGAACCTACTGGACTAATCCCTTGTGCCTTCAGCTGCTGCTGGCTCCCGCAACTTTGCGGCCCTCCCCAGCCAGCTTTACTCGCAGCACTTGTGGACACATATTTTGTCCAGCTTCCCCCCCGTGTAAAAACAGCGCGGGGACAAAAACTACCGCAGAGTAAATCACTTACCTGCAGGTCGCGGTTTCAAACTTACCGCTGCGGGTGAACGCTCCGCCCCACCTGTCGTTTCGCAAGCGTGAAGCGATATGACATGCATGCGTCCTGGCGGGGTTCTTCACATAGTCACTCACCTGACTCCGAAGTAAAATGGGGGCACTAATGCATTTGTTCCTTTCGTGTTCGCCAGATATCTTTAGTACAGGATCTCGGTACATGGTGGAACATACTCGAAGGGTCTTAAATGTCATACACTGTGGAAACAGGCCCATCAACCCAAATAGCCCACACCGGCATATGTCCCCCATCTACACTAGTCCCCCTGCCTGCGTTTGGTCCATATCTCTCTTAACCTCTCCAATCCATGTACCTGTCTAAATGTTGAGTTTAATTTAGTTTAGAGATACAGAAACAGTTAAAACAGGTCCTTCGGCCCACCGAGTCCATGCCGACCAGTGATCCCTGTACATTAACCGTTTCTTAAATGTTGCGATAGTCCCAGACTCAACTACCTGCTCCCACAGCTTGTTCCATACATTGTGTGACATATCAGATTCGTATTAAATGTTCCCCCCCCCCCCCCCCCTCCCCCCACCTTAAACCTATGTCCTCTGGTCCTCGATTCCTCTACTCTGGGCAAGAGACTGTGTGTCGATAATTTAAAGTTTTGAAAGTGTGTCGATAGTTTAGAGCTGCCTTGCCTAATTTGAGCTGCCATGCCTGAATTAGAGCTGCCATGCCTAATTAGAGCTGCCATGCCTAATTAGATCTGCTTATCTCTTTTGGTACCGAGGTACTGATTTCCACAAGAAATTGTAGCGAATTGTGGAAACGGCCCACAGATGGACCATCCATCCTTTCTCTCCATAGATGCTGCCTGTCCCGCTGAGTTACTCCAGCATTTTGTATCTATCTCCGTTCTATAGACCCTATTTACACTCCACGCTGCCTCGGCAAGGCCAGCAGCATAATCAAGGACGGGTCACTCCCTCTTCTCCCCTCTCCCATCAGGCCAAAAGGTACAGAAGTGTGAAAACGCACACTTCCAGGTTCAGGGACAGTTTCTTCCCAGCTGTTATCAGGCAACTGAATCATCCCACCACAACCAGAGAGCAGTGCTGAACTACTATCTACCTCATTGGTGACCCTCGGACTATCCTTGATCGGACTTTGCTGGCTTTACCTTGCACTAAACGTTATTCCCTTATCATGTATCTGTACACTGTAAATGGCTCGATTGTAACCATGCATTGCCTCTCTGCTGACTGGTTAGCACGCAACAAAAGCTTTTCACTGTATCTCTGTACACGTGACAATAAACTAAAGTGAGGTGAGGGGTTTGTTTGCTGGGTATGTAGATTGTGATGGGGAGGTGGGTGAAAAGGGAGTAGTGTCTCTAATATTCCCTGTGGATTGTCACCTTGTCATGGTGGAGAAGCGTGTGTGGTCCTGAGATCCTGAGAGCGATGCCGTCTGGAGCTATTGATGCTCCTGGTAGGGCCACCCATGGCGGTAAGGTCGAGGGGGAGGTCTCTGACAAAGAGCCAATCCAACCAAGACCTCAACGGTGGAACAGGCGGAGGACGATGGCTGACCTTAGTGGAGCTAACGTCACAACGGCTGGGAAGGCGGATGAAGGCTGCAGCAGAAAAGGGTCTCCGGTCGTCTTGGACTCCACGCCACTGGATCCTGACCCAGATCTGTCAAGGACCCCACGTGGGGTGGCTGTCTGTGCACCAGTCTCCCCACGTTAAACAAAGTCACGCACAGGCCTCCTCCAACATTGGAGACACCCATGGTCAGCCACGACTGAGGGGGGCATAAGAAGAAATTCAATATCAGCCTTCAGTTAAAATTTATACTGATGCCGTTATTTCCAGAACATGTCACCACATCGCTGACCGCTCATGACCAAGCTGTCACCATCTCCATCCAAGACCGCGATAAATTGCAGAGGGTTGTGGAAGCAACCCAGACCATCACACAAACCAGTCTCCCTTCATTGACTCCATCTTGATTCCATTGAAGGGGGCGCTGTTCTGGCGGCAGCCATGGCAGCAGCGCATCAGCCTTTTATTTTTAGTATGTTTTAAAGTGTGTATTTAGTGGGGTTTTTTGTGTTTTGTGTGGGTGGTGTAAGGGGGAAACCGCTTCGGTCGCCTCCCCCGTGGCCTACCATCAAGGATCGGCGAGGTCTTTCCCGGAGATGTGCCCGGGGCTTCAGCAGCAGGCGCAGCGTGGACTCGGCGTGGAGCGGGTGAGCCCTCGCTGGGGCTCGCTGGAGGGGAGTGCTCCGTTTCACTGGCCCGGGGCAGCCGGCAGCCTGAAGTCGCAGCCTGAAGCCGCGGTCTGCAGAGTTCCAGCTGGCGCGGCGTCTACAGCCCGGGATCCCTCGTGGGGGACCCGGGGGAAGAAGAAGCCGCCATTGCCGGCCCGCGGATAACTTCTACCGCGGGCCCGTCATGGACTTACCATCACCCCTGGAGGGGAGCTTTGACCGTCGGCCCTGCAGTCTACGGTGCTTCTGGCTGCGGCGGGGACTTTAAATCTCAACCGCCGGCCTGCGGCCTACACCATCTTGAAGCCGCGGTCTCCGGTGAGGAAAGACCGATCCTGGACTGGACTCTGGACTCTGGTCTTGTCCACGGGGGGGGGGGGGGGGGGGGGGGGGAATGGAGGAGGACGGCCAAAATTTTTTGTGCCTTCCACCACAGTGATGAATGCTGTGGTGGATGTTTATGTTACATGTTGTGTCCTGGTTATGCATTTTATTATTTTGTTAACCCATCTTTATGCTTTGTATGGAACTGATTTTTAAATTATGTAAAGCACTTTGGGGTCAATGAAAATTGACTATAAATGTGCTATATAAATAAACTTATTATTATTATTATTATTATTATTATTATTATTATTATTATTATTATTATTATTATTATTATTATTATTATTATTATTATTATTATTATTATCTTCACCACACTGCCTCGGCAAGGCCAGCGGCACAATTAATGACCAATCTCGCCCTCTTCTCAGGCAAGAGGTACAGACGTGAAAACGCACACCTCCAGATTCAGGGACTGTTTCTTCCCAGCTGTTACCAGGCAACTGGACCATCCCATCTCCAACTAGAGAGCGGTCCTGGCCTCCCATCTACCTCATTGAAGACCCTTGGAATATCTTTACTTGGACTTTACTTCACTTGACCTTGCACTAAACGTTATTCCCTTCATCCTGTATCTGTACACTGTGGACGGCTCGATTGTAATCATGTACAGTCTTTCTGCTGACTGGAGAGCACGCAACAAAAAAGCTTTTTATTGTACCTCCATACACCCAGCAATAAACTAAACTAAACTAAACTAAACTAAACTAAACTAAACTAAACTAAACTAAACTAAACTAAACCAAACTAAACTAAACTAAACTAAACTAAACTAAACTAAACTAAACTAAACTAAACTAAACTAAACTAAACTAAACTAAACCAAACTAAACACTATACAGTAATCCAAAGGGTTCATTGCACAATACCAAATCCAGAATTGCCTTTTCCCTGGTAGGTTAAACTACAAGCTGCTCCAAGAATTCATCTCAGAGGCACTCTACAAATTCCCTCTCATGGGGTCCTGTACCAATCTGATGTTCCCAGTCTACCTACACATTGAAATCCCCCATGACCACCATAATATTACGCTTGGGAGACATGTGACCCAGCGGTCTCTCAATATCGATGTCTCTAACGTCGAGTAAACATTGCTTTACCTCTCTCTACGTCTCCCCCCCCCCCCTTCCCCCCCCCCCCCCTCCCCCCCCCACCCCACAGTTCTCCGACTGTCCTCCTGATTAATTTTTCTGACATTTCCGATATCTCCTCTGATATTTCCTCATTGGAACTCTTACCCCTCCCCCTCTCGGGCTAACAATGAACCATTCTACATTTCCCCGAGCGTCAGCTGCTTTGATCTGTCATTTTCACTCAGTACCCTTCCATACCTCCAGTCTTCCTCTCCCCCCTGACTCTCAGTCCCAAGAAGGGTCTCGACCCGAAACATCGCCCATTCCTTCTCTCCAGAGATGCTGCCTGTCCCGCTGAGTTACTCCAGCTCCTTGTATCTGTCTTCTTTTTAAATACTGTTATAATACCTGAGGGGGGGTGGGGGGGTCTTGTAGAAACATATAAAATTATAAAAGGACTGGACAAGCTAGATACAGGAAACATGTTCCCAATGTTGGGTGAGTCCAGAACCAGGGGCCACAGTCTTAGAATAAAGGGGAGGCCATTTAAGACTGAGGTGAGAAAAAACCTTTTCACCCAGAGAGTTGTGAATTTGTGGAATTCCCTGCCACAGAGGGAAGTGGAGGCCAAGTCACTGGATGGATTTAAGAGAGAGTTAGATAGAGCTCTAGGGGCTAGTGGAGTCAAGGGATATGGGGAGAAGGCAGGCACGGGTTATTGATTGGCCATGATCACAATGAATGGCGGTGCTGGTACAAAGGGCAGAATGGCCTCCTCCAGCGCCTATTTTCTATGTTTCTATGTTACAAGCCTCAACCACCTCCTCTGGCAGCTCATTCCATCTACCCACCACTTATTCATAAATTCATAACTTCAAGGAACAGAATTAGGCCATTCGGCCCATCAAGTCTATTCCGCCATTCAATCATGGCCGATCTCTCAACCCCATTCTCCTGCCTTCTCCCCATAACCCCAGACACCTTTACCCTGTGTCAAGCCACATACTTTCTCACAGAAATTATATGTCAAGTCACATGTTATACTAAAAATGTCTGCTATAAAATTACAATATTTAAGGACCTATAGGAACAAATTTAAACCACGTTTCCATTTTGATGACAAAGAAAATGTTAAAAAAGCGTTTGCGACCAGCATAACATTGCCTTTCTTAAGGGCCTGTCCCACCTAGGCGATTATTTAGGCGATTACCGCCACTGTCATAGCCGTTAAGGATCGCCGATAAAACAGCGGCTATACGCCCCTACAACATACAAACATGATCTATAATATAAATTTAACGTACAACTGTGAATCCAAAAATATTCTAATAACATTAAAATTTAAAGTGTCTGTAATATAACTTTAATGGCATTCACCGATGCCATCACCGGCAACTAGCTACGTCATCCTGGCGACATCCTTCTAGGGCCTGTCCCACTTGGCGATTTTTTCGGCGACTGCCAGCAACATTGAATGAAGTTTCGGGTCACTGAAAAATTTGTGGCGTGCTGCGGCGTGATGACGCGGCGTAACGCGGCTTGATGAGGCGGTGGCGCCACGTGATGACGTATTGCGCGCGGTGCGTTTTCAAGTGTTGCAACAGTTATTTTGTCGCCGCTAGGTTTTGAAATCTTTTGGCGACACTGATATGACGCCGGCAGTCGCCGAAAAAAATCGGCATGTGTGACAGGCCCTTATGGTTAGGGTTAGGGTCAGTACCTACATCATGCAACGTCAGGCTACCCCCATTGGCGTCAAGACAATGGTAGTCGAAAAGGTTTGACCGTTTCAAAATTCCGCGGCGACCAGAAAGACTCAACGACTCTTTGGGCGACTTGAGGAGATCCAAGAACAAGTCCAGAACAAGGATAATGGGGAAATCTTTTAGGACCGAGATGAGAAAAACATTTTTCACACAGAGTGGTGAATCTGTGGAATTCAGATTCAGATTCAATTTTAATTGTCATTGTCAGTGTACAGTACAGAGACAACAAAATGCATTTAGCATCTCCCTTGAAGAGCGACATAGCAAACGATTTGAATAAAAAATAATAAGTGTCCGGGGGGGGGGGGGGGGGGGGGTGGTGATTGGCAGTCACCGAGGTGCGTTGTTGAGTAGAGTGACAGCCGCCGGAAAGAAGCTGTTCCTCGACCTGCTGGTTCGGCAACGGAGAGACCTGTAGCGCCTCCCGGATGGTAGGAGGGTAAACAGTCCATGGTTGGGGTGAGAGCAGTCCTTGGCGATGCTGAGTGCCCTCCGCAGACAGCGCTTGCTTTGGACAGACTCAATGGAGGGGAGCGTGGAACCGGTGATGCGTTGGGCAATTTTCACCACCCTCTGCAATGCCTTCCGGTCGGAGACAGAGCAGTTGCCATACCATACTGTGATGCAGTTGGTAAGGATGCTCTCGATGGTGCAGCGGTAGAAGTTCACCAGGATCTGAGGAGACAGATGGACCTTCTTCAGTCTCCTCAGGAAGAAGAGACGCTGGTGAGCCTTCTTGATCAGAGTAGAGGTATTGTGGGTCCAAGAGAGGTCATCGGAGATGTTGACTCCCAGGAACCTGAAGCTGGAAACACGTTCCACCTCCGTCCCGTTAATGTGGATGGGGGTGTGCGTGCCGCCTCTGGACTTCCTGAAGTCTACAATGAGCTCCTTGGTCTTCTTGGAGTTAATTCTCCGCCACAGAAGGTAGTTGAGGCCACAGTTCATTTGTTATATTTAAGAGGGAGTTAGATGTGGCCCTTGTGGCTAAAGGGATCAGGGGGTATGGAGAGAAGGCAGGTACGGGATACCGAGTTGGATGATCAGCCATGATCATATTGAGTGGCGGTGCAGGTTCGAAGGGCCGAATGGCCTACTCCTGCACCTATTTTCTATGTTTCTATCGTACAGGTGACAGCCCGGCGACCATGTGGCGACAGCTTAGTCGCCTGTAGTCTCCTGAAAAAAATCGCCTAAGTGGGACAGTTCCTTTACATGCCGATTGTATCTCCCGATGTAATTTGTAGCCCACAAGCAAAACACTACGCGGAATAACAGTGGCGGTGAGGATTGAACCGTCAGTGAAGAAGCGGCTCTATCAGCAGTGTCGCTGAACCGTGCCATTATTCGGCACAATGGAACATTCAATGGACACAGATAGCGCCAACAATTTGGGCTGGAGGTTTCTCCAGGTGAAACGTCAACCGTGGGAAAGATAAATGGAAACAAAATAAAAGCGCAGAGATTGAGGACTGGAAGTAAAAGCGTTGGTCTATCACCTGCTACAAAGGCGCTCAGGCATGGCGGCTTCATATTAGTGTACCTAGTGAGGCACGAACTGTACTAACGTTCGAGGAAAATGGAATATCAGCTTAATAGCTGATAGACCACAATTTACAGAGGCTGTTCCGTGTCGTTTAGTTTAGTTTAGTTTAGTTTAGAGATACAGCGCGGAAACAGGCCCTTCAGCCCATCAAGTCTGCGCCGAGCAGCAATCCCCGCATACTAACCCACTACTGACAATTGTTTTTTACATTTACCACCAAGCCAATTAACCTACAAACCTGCACGACTTTGGAGTGTGTGGGAGGAAACCGAAGATCTCGGAGAAATCCCACGCAGGTCACGGGGAGAACGTACAAACTCCGTACAGACAGCACCCGTAGTCGCAATCGAACCCGGTCTCTGGCGCTGTGAGGCAGCAACTCTACCGCTGCGCCACCGTGCGCCGCCCATAATTAGTCCGGCACTTCGTATCTTCTTCCAGTAGAATATCTCTGAGCATCTACTGAGCATTTCTGCTTAATTAAGACGTGCCAGGCAAACAAAAGCAGCCACCATGCCTCCACATTCTCAAGCCATGATGATCGGACTTTACTAATCTACACTGAGCAGTCTTAAATAAGCTCCCCCTGGGACAATGTTTTGGAAATGTTCGCCACACACACATTGCAAACTGTCTTCATCTTTTTGGGAAATATTAATCTAATAATTCCTTCTGGTGCATGTATTGAGTGACAAGTATTGACTAATAATAGCTTTTAATTAAATCAGCCTTGGTAGGGGAGCAATATTAATCAACACTTGTTTACAGGGCCATGGAGTGTGTGCCATATGGATTATGCTTGGGGTGGCATCAGGTAAAATTCATTCATTTGTTCTATATCTCTCCACATCGCCGTCTCTGTCTCCCGTTTCCCCCTCCCCCCCCCCGACTCTCAGCCCGAAGAATTGTCTCGACCCGAAACGCCACCTATTCCTTCTCTCCGGAGATGCAGCCTGACCCGCTGAGTTACTCCAGCTTTTTGTGTCCACATTTGGTAAACTGAGGCTAGGCCCGATGGAAGGCTTAGCCCTGAGATAGCGAAACTGTCTGTAGAACATAGAAGATAGATTAGTATGGGTGTCGCAGGCAATGAGGAGAAGGCAGGAGATGGGAGGGAGAGGTACAACAGCCAAGATTGAAGGGTGGAGTAGACTTGATGGGCTGAATGGCCTAATTCTACTTCTATCACATGATCTTATGATTTTATTAACATTGGGGTGGCACGGTGGCGCACTAGTAGAGTCACTGCCTTACATAACGCTAGGTACCATGGATGGGTATGTGCCAAATGGACACATACACACACACACACGCACACACACGCACGCACGCACGCACGCACACACATACACACACACACACGCACACACGCACACACGCGCACACGCGCACACGCGCACACACACACACACACACATACACACACATACATACACACACACACACACACACACACACACACGCACACGCACACGCACATACACACGCACACGCACACGCACATGCACACGCACACGCACGCACGCGCACACACGTAAATTGCCCCTAGTGTGTGTAGGATAGTGTTAATATGCAGCGATCGGTGCAGACTCGGTGGGGCCAGTCTCAAGGGCCTGTTTCCGCGCTAATTCTCTAAACTAAACAAAACTATACTAAACCTTCTGAACTAAACTTAAGAAAATAGCCTGAAGAAGTGCCTCGATCTGAAATGTCACCCATTCCTTCTCACCAGAGATGCTGCCTGTCCCGCTGAGTTACTGCAGCATTTTCTGTCTTTCAACTAAACCGTTGATGTATTGAGGCCATTGATACATTTCCGACAGGACAAAAGGACACAGAGTGCTGGCGTAACTCAGCGGGTCAGGCAGCACCTCTGGAGAACATGGGCTGACGACATTTTGGATCGAGACCCTTCTTCAGACGACCTGTAAATCCTGCAGCAAAGGCTATAGATTATGGCAGCAACGCGATCTAAATTTCCACTCAATAACACCATCCTGCAAGCCTTCGATCAATATGGAGCCAACAATTTAGTTACAGTGTAGTTAACAATGGAGTTAATTTCCTACAAACAAAGAGCATATATAGTTTAGTTTCGTTTAGAGATACAGCATGGAAACAGGCCCTTTGGCCACTGAGTCCGCGCCGACCAGCGATCCCCGCTCATTAACACTATCCTACACACACTGGGGACAATTTGCAATTATACCGTGCAAACCGTGCAACCCACACAGGTCTTGTTTTTCTTCGCTAATACAACGTTCATGCTAATTAGCATCATTAATTGCTATCAAACATTAATAGCTATCAAACTTACCTGACCATTTGATAACAATATAACTAATTTCCTCCCCTGTGGGTTTAACAGATTTTTTTTCCCCTTTCCATTTGTAACCGGTGACATCTGCCAATGATTCCTAGAAGCAGCTAATCTTCTGTGAGACTTTTATCTCGACAAATTGGCGCGTGCGTGCGTCACTTTTATCTCGACATCTCGACGCGTGCGTGACGCGTGAATGATGTCGCGCAATGACGTGCAAATAACGCCCAAGTGGGACAGGCCCTTCACAGCGAATGCAGCGCCGGAGACCCAGGTTCGATTCGACTATGGGCGCAGTCTGTAGCGAGTTTGTACGTTCTCCCCGTAGTGTTAGTGTGCGGTGTTCTCCGGATGGTGTGGACTCGGTGGGCCAAAGGGCCTGTTTCCGCACTGTATCTCTAAACTAAACTAAACTAAATTCATGAACTTTAAATAGACAGACTACTAGGTTCACCAGACTGATTCCTGGGACGGCAGGACTTTCATATGAAGAAAGACTGGATAGACTCGGCTTGTACTCGCTAGAATTTATAAGATTGAGGGGGGATCTTATAGAAACTTACAAAATTCTTAAGGGGTTGGACAGGCTAGATGCAGGAAGATTGTTCCCGATGTTGGGGAAATCCAGGACAAGGGGTCACAGGCAAAATTCTTAAGGGGTTGGACAGGCTTGCACTAAACGTTATTCCCTTATCATGTAAATGGCTCGATTGTAATCATGCATTGCCTTTCCGCTGACTGGTTAGCATGCAACAAAAGCTTTTCACTGTACCTCTGTACACGTGACAATAAACTAAAGTGAGGTGAGGGGTTTGTTTGCTGGATATGTAGATTGTGATGGGGAGGTGGGTGAGAAGGGAGTAGTGGCTCTAATATTCCCCGTGGATTGTCACCTTGTCGTGGTGGAGAAGCTTGTGTGGACCTGAGACCCTGAGAGTGATGCCGTCTGGAGCTACGCTCCTGGTAGGGCCACCCATGGCGGTAAGGTCGAGGGGGAAGTCTCTGATAAAGAGCGATCCAACCAAGACCTCAACGGTGGAACAGGCGGAGGACGACGGCTGACCTTAGTGGAGCTAACGTCACAACGGCTGGGAAGGCGGATGAAGGCTGCAGCAGAAAAGGGTCTCCGGTCGTCTTGGACTCCATGCCACTGGATCCTGACCCAGATCTGTCAAGGACCTGTCTGTGCACCAGTCTCCCCACGTTAAACAAAGTCACGCACAGGCGTCCTCCAACCCTGGAGACACCCATGGTCAGCCATGACCGAAGGGAGCCTAAGAAGAAGTAGTAGAAGAAGAAGAAGAATAGGGTGGTGAATCTGTGGAATTCAGGTCAGGTCATTGGGTATTTTTAAGGCAGAGATCAATACATTATTGATTAGTATGGGTGTCAGTGGTTGTAGGGAGAAGGCAGGAGAATGAGGTGAGGGGAAGATAGATCAGCCATGATTGAATGGCGGAGTAGACTTGATGGGCCGAATGGCCTAACTCTGCTTCTATCCCTTTTGAATGCCTTCAGTTTAAGAAGTGAGAGGGCAGGTGAGGGGATGAATTATGATCAAATTGTACTCATCATTTTGTATCGAACAGTATTTACTACATGACCTCCAATGAGTTAGGAGGAGGCTATAAATACACTGTAGTCCTCATTACATAGACGGTTAAATATACAAGGGTGTTTTAATGCACTATGCTCCAGTGCACTTTATCCCTGATGCTTAAATACGTATTTAGGTGTTCCATTCCAGAGACAGACAGATGTAATGAGCACCCGACTGCTTTTCTAAACACAAACAGCAATAACAAGTTCAAAGAATATGGCACATACTGTCATCATTAGATCATAAATTTATAGTCATAGAGTGATTCAGTGTGGAAACAAGCCCTTCGACCCAACTTGCCCGCACCGCCAACATGTCCCAGCTACACTAGTCCCACCTGCCTGCGTTTGGTCACTCCATACCTGTCCTATCCATGTATTTGTCTAATTGTTTCTTAAACATTAGGATAGTCCCAGCCTCAACTACCTCCTCTGGCAGTTCGTTCCATACACCCACCACCATCTGTGTGAAAAAAGTTACCCCCTCAGATACCTATTAAATCTTTTCCCCTTCACCTTAAACCTATGTCCTCTGGTCCTCGATTCCCCTACTCTGGGCAAGAGATTGTGCATCTACCCGATCTATTCCTCTCATGGATAGGACAGGTTTGGAGGGATTTGAACCAAATGCTGGCAGGTGCTACTAGTGTAGTTTAGTTTAGTTTACTTTAGAGATACAGCGCAGAAACAGGCCCTTCGGCCCACCGGGTCCGCGCCGACCAGCGATCCCCGCACATTAGCATCCATTGAGTCTGTCCAAAGCAAGCGCTGTCTGTGGAGGGCGCTCAGCATCGCCAAGGACTGCTCTCACCCCAACCATGGACTGTTTACCCTCCTACCATCCGGGAGGCGCTACAGGTCTCTCCGTTGCCGAACCAGCAGGTCGAGGAACAGCTTCTTTCTGGCGGCTGTCACTCTACTCAACAACGTACCTCGGTGACTGCCAATCACCACCCCCCCCCCCCCCCCCCCCCCCCCCGGACACTTATTATTTTTTTAATTCAAATCTCGTTTGCTATGTCGCTCTTCAAGGGAGATGCTAAATGCATTTCGTTGTCTCTGTACTGTACACTGACAATGACAATTTTACTTCGGAGTCACGTGAGTGATTCCGTGAAGACCCCAGCTCCAGTGCGCATGCGGCATAATCGCACAGCGTGCAGAACGCAGCCAGCGGGAGTCGGGCAGCTCCCGCATCCAGGGACGAAAGGTAAGTACTTACCTTAATCGGGCCTTGTGTTATTTGCTCCAGGGGGAGCAAAGTGAGGCATGGTGAGCGGGCCCCGTTTCGACTCCAGCGTGGGGCCGACAGTGACGGGGAAAAGGCGCTACCCGGACCGCAAACGCTGCGGACCGCTGCAAGGAGCTACGCTAATGCCGGTCCGCTGAACAGCTGTTTGGTAACGGCAGCGGACCGGCGGGGAATTTTAAAAACCCGACCGGCAGCCCTGCAGACTCCTGACTAGGAGAATCGCCGCCCGGGAACCGCCACAATGCCGCCTGGAAAACGGCAGGCAGCCTCTACATGCAGGTAAGGGGAAAAATCTTACCAATTTACAGGTTTACAGGAGCCAACTTCCTCCAAAACTGGCACAGGTTGAAGACAGCAAGAACAAGAGTATCTGTCTCCCCAAGCCAGAGGAGGTCATGGAATTTACCTCCAGGACTGAATGCCAAGGGAGCTGACTCCTACCCCAGTGCTATTGCACTAGCCATCTCCCTTGTCGAGGGATTGATGCAACAGCGGAGTTTGAGCTATGCCTCCTCCAATTTAGCGCACCCTTTTGCTCCCTTTTTAGAGGCTAGCTAAGGAGGCCAGGGCTGGGCTGGCTTAAGCGCTGGGCAGGCGGACGAGAACAGCAGTATGCCAGGGGAGCAGGATCAGGAAGAGCTACTGGGTGTCGTGGGCCACTACATGGCTCCTCCACGCGACCATCTTCCCAACAAAAGCCCTGCAGGAGCAGGCCTTTCCAGAGGCAAATCCGCAGGCAGCTGGGTCTAGTAGACTCGCAGACAAGCAGCGAATTCTACAGAAGGTCAAGATGTTACCACCTTTGCTCGCCTTTTTCCACGGATTATATTCTCCCAGGATAAGGACTATCCCTTTGCACTACCAGGGTGCTGACGCCTAAGATGTTCCCATATTTGGGATACTCGACTGAACAATGGTGCATATAGACCTGCCCGCAACCCCGAATATATGGGGCTATGCAAACCGCTGCTGCGGGAAGAGAGGCAGCTAAACCTGTGCGCCTCATGAAGGCAGGCTATGGGACGAGCAGGACATCGCATCCAACACCCAGCTGGCAGCACCCCTCGGCATCCACCAGCGATATCAAACAAGGACTGGTGAAAGCCTGGTGACCGCTTCACATCCCCCATAGTTCTTTTTAGACGGGGCCCAGAGCGGAGCCGTGGGAAGATGCGCCGCCCCACCGACAGCACCAGCATACCAGCAAACTACGCCTTCATGAAAAACAACAAGCATGGAGGTAGGTAGTCTGGTTCCTCCCAGTTTACACTAAAACAAGGGTGTTCTACTAACTGCATGGGGGGGGGGCATTTACACTTGTGGATAAAGCATGGGATGCTGTCACAAATAACTAAAATATACTCAACAGTATTAGAGGATAAAAACGAATTCAAATTGGGCATATTACCGCCAGTTCAGCAATGCGCCCAAAGGGCATTTTCTCCCTCTAAGAAAAGAGAAGTGAGAAGGCAAGCTGAACTAGAAAGGCTCATTACGAAACGGATCATGGGAGTAAACATGAGCCATTGGAATTTGTATCGAATATATTCACCAAAACTATAAAAAATGGTGAATGTAGCATCATCATTGATCTAATATCACTAAATAAATCTGTTGAGTATATCCACTTTAAGATGGAGACGGGGTTTTGTCACTGCCAGACATCTGATCTCCCTAGGATACCTATGGGGAGCATTGATATGGAAGATGCTAACTATCTTATACCCATACACTAGGATCATTATAGATACCTAAAAGTATTTACCTGGATCATGGATATCCCGGTTAGGGCAACCATGGGAGCATATAGCATTTCATATGGTCTAAACCTCAGCCCTAAACTATTATAAATGGCCATGAAAATATTAAGAAAACAAGCATAATCATGGCACATATTGGATGATATCCTCATATTAGGGGAAACAAAGGAATTAGCTGTGGAGCAGTTCTAGCTACGAAACAGCTCCCTAAAGCTGAGGTTCATCCCACGCCCAGATAAACCAGAATTGAAGCGTTACTACCAAGGATTATCTGGGCTTCAATAATAATTCCGTCCATATGACTGTTACTTTGCCAAGATACTTGGGTCACTATAAACAAATCATGAATGTACCCACTGAAGCTATATCACAATTAAGGTGGTGGGCAGACATATATTTGGCATAGTTTTCAGCCCTATTATCATCACCAATCCCAACTTGGTTATTTTAAAAACCAATGCCAGTACTTTAGGCTGGGGAGCAACTAAACTCCATATCCAGCACAGGTAACAGATGGACCAAGTCACAAACATCGTTACTACACATACCAGGCATCAACTTCGTGGGACTGGTGATCGCCTATTGGGCTAAAAAGCATATCCATTTCAAATGCAGCACGTACATATGTGGTTACGGATTGATAATACTATGGTGGTGGCTTATATCAACCATATGGGGAGCATAATGATCATTATTGTGCAACAAATTGGTCAAACAAATCTGGCAATGGTGTGTCAAAAGACATTTTAACTATCAGCTGCCTATGTCCTAGGAAGCTAGAACACAGTGGGAGACACCATGTCACGGGGTAAAATTTATGATTACATTGAATAGATGTCAAACCCAAAATATCTGCTAAAGTTATTAAGCAGTTTGAACGCCAGATATCAATTGGTTGCACAAGACGGAATCACCAGTAACCTATGTATGTGACTAAGGAACCAGATTAGAGGCAGCAGCGATAGATGCCTACACGCTGGAAGGGGGAATTTTGCTTTGCCTTCCTCCCTTCTGCCTCATCAGACGGGCACCTTACAATACAGATGGGATCTGTCTCCGAGATATTGATCGTGCCCGACCGGCCTACACAGCCATGGTTCCCAGTTCATTACGACACGGTGGGCGAGTCACCTATGGATTTCCCTAGTGGACCATGGTTGCTGACTCAACCCAGTATCAGGCACAAGCCACCCATGCCAGGGGAACATCAAACTCCTGGGTGCAGGTTTTGAATAGACCTTACCAGGGACTGGGATTATCCAAAGGAACCATTACCACCATGTCGGCATCCCTGCGAACAGTCACTAAAAGCTAACATGGGTAAAATACTGCCACGACGCAGGGACAACATCCCGAACTATTCAACCACTGACGTATTGAAGTTCCTGGAACATCTACACCATGACTAAAAAGTAAGTTACAGTGCTGTAAATACAGCATGGAGCGCCTTATCTGTTTATCTAAAACAGCATGTCAACAGAGCATGGGATCCCATCCACTGAAGGTAAACTTATGAAGGGCAACTATGATATAAGCCCCAAACACCCAGGTATATACCCATGTATGGGATATTGGTGTGATATTGACATATCTCAGAGAATGGCACCAGCCAGATCCCTCAGCTTGCTTAATCTATGTTTTAAAAAACGCTCATGCTTATGGCTCTTGTACACGCTCACAGAGACCGGTCACTCCATAAACTAGACTGGATAACATGGTGATTACCCCAGACGCATCACGTTCATATTTAGGTCTGGTAAAATCTAACTCGCAGGTATATCGGACTACGCGAGATTATGAGTTCGGCACGAACTAGTAGGGTCGAGATCGCCTGTGTTTTCCGTGCTGTAGTCGTTATATGGCTATATGGACCAGGAACGCCCTATTCACTGGTGGGATTCCGGGCCTACCCACCAGAGTCCAGGTTGAGTGTGGTGACCCATCTACTACTATATATAGACACAACCCACAATCTTAGAGGGAGATGAAAGCCTATGGGTCAACCACAGTAACCCAAGACGGGGTACGAGCCAAACCACTCCAGGTGGCTCAAACAGGTACTGAAAGCTGCCGGAATAGATAATAATACATTTAATCCCATTCCACTAGGGCAGCATTGGTATCAGCGGCTGAACGAATGGACGTTCCAGTTGACCACATTTTCAATACAACAGAATGGTCAAGGGAACGGCGTTCAGAACATTTTTTATTATAAACCGTTGATAAACCTGATTTAATTGCAGGAGAATATTACAAACTGCAATATTAATTTAAGCTCAGAGGAGCTCTTTTATGTTGTTATTGTTAACAAATACCTTTCTGTTTCTTTTGAAAGCAGATCAACTGGTGATTACGATAACACTTCCTCCCTCATAAACTTCGGCAGTGAGTGAAATAAAAACTGTTACACGGTTTGAAATCACAGACCTTTGAAGTCTTCACGGAATCACTCACGTGACTCCGAAGTAAAATAGTAAGATTAAACGAGTACTTACCAGTACGAAGTTTGATCAGTATTTTATGAGGAGTTACGGTGAGGGATTAAGTGCCCGCCGCTCCCACCCTCATTATACAGATCAAACTAGTAAACTGATGTCTCGTGATCTTTACTATCTTACTTCAAATATTGTGTCTATTCTGTGATTTCACACCGCTGCTTCGAAGTATGCCGCATGCGCACTGGAGCTGGGGTCTTCACTTAATCCCTCACCGTAACTCCTCATAAAATACTGATCAAACTTCGTACTGGTAAGTACTCGTTTAATCTTACTATTAAAATTGAATCTGAATCTGAATCTGAATCCCACTAGGGAAATTTTTTTATTTGCCAAGCCAATTAACCAACAAACCTGTACGTGTTTGGAGTGTGTGGGAGGAAACCGAAGGTCTCGGAGAAAACCCACGCAGGTCACGGGGAGAACGTACAAACTCCGTACAGACAGCACCCGTAGTCGGGATCGAACCCGGGTCTCCGGCGCTGTGTTCGCTGTAAGGCAACAACTCTACCGCTGCGCCACCGTGACCACCCTAAAATGTTCCAGTGTAGCTGGGCCATGTTGGCCGGTGTGGGCAAGTTGGGCCGAAGGGCCTGTTTCCACGCTGTATATGACCCTAAGACTATCTGCCCATTCCCCCGCATTCTCCCCATAAACCCTTGACGCCCGTACTAATCAAAAATCTATCTCTGCCTTAGAAATATCCATGTGAGTTCCCTCTTGTGACTCCACGCCTTGACTGCTGTGTAGATCCTGTTGCATGCAGGTCAGAGCTGTTTCGTTTCAACAGGATTTGCACAGGGAATTAGAAGAGGGCGCTGTCCTGTGCGCGGCTGCCCAGCCAGCAGCTGTCCGTCTTTTCACCGTTTTATTTTTATTTTTAGTTAGTTAAAGTGTTTTGTTTGGAGGTCTAGACTTTTTTGTGTGTGGGGGGGGGGAAGGGGAAGGGGAAGGGGGGAAACTGCCTTTCAGGGTCCCTACCTGGTCGGAGAGGCAGCTTTTCTCTGGGTTGCAGCTTCGACCCGTCCTCGCGGCCTACCAGCGGGCCTGGAGCGGCATTTCCTGTCGCGGACCGCCCAGAACCTCGGCTTCGGCGGCGGCGCAGCGCTGGAGCGCTATCGTGGAGCGGGCGATGCCTTGCCTGGGTCACCGCGCTGGAGCTTTGTTGAGCCGAGACTGCCGAGATCAACATCGCGGAGCTGCGGGAATGTGGAGCGGCCAGCTGCGGGCGGCGGCGCTGAACTTTACACCGGGAGCCTGGGATCTCGCGACGAGATCACCAGTTGTGGAGCTCCATCCGGCGCGGCCTTGTCGGCTTCCGAAGCCGCGGCCTCCAGTACGGAAGCGGCCGTTCCAGGTGTCCCAGGCCGCTGTGAGGACTCTCCCGACGCCGGAGCAACACACCACGGCAAGAACGGCCAGGAACATCGGGCCTCCGTAGAGGCCTTTGTGTTTAAGACTCTCATTGGTGTTATGTCTGTTTTCTTTTTTTGTGCTGCAAAATGGCAAAAAGCAATTTCACTTCATTCCACCTCGGTGTATGTGAATGTGACTAATAAAATACCTTTGATACCTTTGAATGGAACAGTTTCTTCCCAGCTGTTACCAGGCAACTGAACCGTCCTCTCACGAACTAATGAGTGGTCGGTCCTGAGCTCCCATCGACCTCATTGGAGACCTTCAAACAAATCTTTGATGGGCTTTATCTTGCATTAAATGTTATATACGTTTTTCTTGTATCTGTAATAATAATCTTATTTATATAGCACATTTTTAGTCAACTTGCATTGACCCCAAGTGCTTCACATAATTACATTACATTTACACACAGGCAAAGGTGGGTGAAGTGTCTTGCCCCAAGGACACAACAACAGTATGCACTCCAAGCGGGATTCGAACCGGCTACCTTCCGGTCGCCAGCCGAACACTTAGCCCATTGCACCATCTGTCGTCCCCTGTACACTGTGGACGGCTTGATCGGAATCATGTAATCTGTTTGCTGACTGGATAGCACGCAATAAAAAAGGCTTTGTCCTGTACCTTTCAATTTTTCCCAGTGCTGAAAAAACTGAACGCAAACTGAACTAAACACTAAAGTCATCATCTCCGGAGAAAAAGAATAGGCGACTTTTCAGGAATTAACTGGCTCGTTGGTCTGGGGGTATGATACTCGCTTAGGGTGCGAGAGGTCCCGGGTTCCAATCCCGGATGAGCCAATATTTGAGCTAGATAGACTCGGCTTGTACGCGCTAGAATTTAGAAGATTGGGGGGGGGGGGGGGGGGGATCTTATAGAAACTTACAAAATTCTTAAGGGGTTGGACAGGCTAGATGCAGGAAGATTGTTCCCGATGTTGGGGAAGTCCAGGACAAGGGGTCACAGTTTAAGGATAAGGGGGAAATCTTTTAGGGCCGAGATGAGAAAATCATTTTTTACACAGAGAGTGGTGAATCTGTGGAATTCTCTGCCACAGAAGGTAGTTGAGGCCAAATGTGCTGCTATCCCATCTTTAATAACTGATTCTAGCAGTTTCCCCACTACCGATGTTTGACTAACTGGTCTGTAATTCCCCGTTTTCTCTCTCCCTCCCTTTTTAAAAAGTGGGGTCACACTAGCTACCCGCCAATCCCCAGGAACTACTCCAGAATCTAAAGAGTTTTGAAAAATTATCACTAATGCATCCACTATTTCTGGGGCTACTTCTTTAAGTACTCTGGGATGCAGCCTATCTGGCCCTGGGGATTTATCGGCCTTTAATCCATTCAATTTACCTAACACCACTTCCCGGCTAACCTGGATTTCACTCAGATCCTCCATCTCATTTGACCCCCGGTCCCCTGCTATTTCCGGCAGATTATTTATGTCTTTCTTAGTGAAGACAGAACCAAAGTAGTTATTCAATTGGTCTGCCATGACCTTGTGCCCCATGATCAATTCACCTGTTTCTGACTGTAAGGGACCTACATTTGTTTTAACTAATCTTTTCCTCTTCACATATCTATAAATACTTTTGCAGCCAGTTTTTATGTTCCTGACAGTTTTCTTTCATAATCTATTTTCCCTTTCCTAATTAAGCCTTTTGTCCTCCTCTGCTAGACTGAATTTCTCCCAGTCCTCCGGTATGCTGCTTTTTCTGGCTAATTTGTACGCTTCATCTTTTGTTTTGATACTATCCCTGATTTCCCTTGTTATCCACAGATGCACTACCTTCCCTAATTTATTCTTTTGCCAAACTGGGATGAACAATTGTTGTAGTTCATCCATGCAGTCTTTAAATGCCTTCCATTGCATATCCACCGTCAACCCTTTAAGAATCATTTGCCATTCTATCTTAACCAATTCACATTTCATACCCTTGAAGTTACCTTTCTTTAAGTTCAGAACCCTTCTTTCTGAATTAACAATCACACTCCATCCTAATGAAGAACTCAACCATATTATGGTCACTACTTGCCCAAGGGGGCACGTACAACAAGACTGCTAACTAACCCTTCCTCATTACTCAATACCCAGTCTAGAATAGCCTGCTCTCTCGTTGGTTCTTCTACATGTTGGTTTAGAAAACTATCCTGCATACATTCCAAGAAATCCTCTTCCTCAGCACCCTTGCCAATTTGATTCACCCAATCTATATGTAGATTGAAGGCACCCATTATAACTGTTTTTACCTTTGTTGCACGCATTTCTAATTTCCTGTTTGATGCCATCCCCAACTTCACTACTACTGTTAGGTGGCCTGTACACAACACCCACTAGTGTTTCCTGCCCCATAATGTTTCACAGCTCTACCCATACCGATTATGTGCAGATAGTCATTAATAACTATCTGCACATTCAACTCATCCACCTTATTACGAATGCTCCTTGCATTGAGACACAAAGCCTTCAGGTTTGTTTTTACAACACTCTTACCCCTTATACTATTATACTGAAAAGTGGCCCTTTTTGATTTTTGCCCTGGATTTGTCTGCCTACCACTTTTACTTTTCATCTTGCGACCTATTGCTTCTACCCTCATTTTACACCCCTCTGTCTCTACGCTCACACATTTAAGAAACCCTTTCCCTTAACTCCATTCTCGACTATCCCATTTGACATCCCACCCCCCTTATTCAGTTAGTGTTAATGTGTGGGGATCGCTGGTCGGTGCGGATCCGGTGAAGGGCCTGTTTCCACGCTGTATCTCTAAACTAAACTAATCCAGAGATGCTGCCTGATCAGCTGAGTTTAGTTTAGTTTGTGTGTAAGAGAGAACTGCAGAGGCTGGTAATATCGAAGGTAGACACTAAATGCTGGTGGCAGGACAGGCAGCGTCTCTGGAGAGATGGAATGGGCGGCATTTCGGGTCGAGACCCTTCTTCAGACTGATGGCAGGGGAGGGGGCGGGATAGAGATAGAATGTAGACGGAGACAGTAAGACTGGTGGGTGAACTGGGAAGGGGGAGGGAAAGGAGAAAGAAAACAAGGGCTATCTGAAGTTAGAGAAGTCGATGTTCATACTGCTGGGGTGTAAACTGCCCGAGCGAAATATGAGGTGCTGTTCCTCCAATTTGCACTGGGCCTCACTCTGACAGTGGAGGAGGCCCAGGACAGAAAGGTCAGATTGGGAATGGGAGGGGGAGTTGAAGTGCTGAGCCACCGGGAGATCAGGTTGTTTAAGACGCACTGAGTGGAGGTGTTTAGAGAAACGATCGCCGAGTTTAGTTTAGTTTAGATTAATTTAGAGATACACCGAGTCGATGCCGACCAGCTATCTATGCAAACTAACACCACCTGACACACTCCAGGGACAATCTTATCATCTTATAAAGCAAATTAACCTACAAACCTGTACGTCTATGGTGTGTGGGAGGAAACTGGAACTCCCAGAGAAAACCCACGTGGTCACAGGGAGACCCACTGCAACCAGAAAGTTAACAGCCAGAGAGTTGTGAATCTGTGGAATTCTCTGCCTCTTAAGGCAGTGGAGACAGATTCACTGGATGCATTCACAAGAGAGATAGATAGAGCTCTTAGGGCTAGTGGAATCAAGGGATATAGGGAGAAGGCAGGAACAAAGTGCTGATTGTGGATGGTCAGCCATGATCATATTCAATGGCGGTGCTGGCTCGAAGGGCCGAATGGCCTACTACTACAACTATTGTCCATGTATCTATGTAGCACCCGTGGTCAGGATCGAACCCGGGTCTCTGGCACCGTAAAGCGGCAACTCTACTGCCGTGCCACCGCGCCGCCCCTGATTGGATTTAATACAGTTGTTCTAACCTGATTTCATAAAAGGTTCTCTGAAGATTTTTAGTTTAGTTTTAGTGATACACCACGGAAACGGGCCCTTCGGCCCACTGAGTCCGCACCCACCAACGATCCCCTGTCCCACTGAGGCGATTATTTTGGCAACCACAGGCGACTAGGCTGTTGCCACATGGTCGTGGGGTGATGCCTGTACGGTCGTGTGTAGTCTCCTCAAGTCGCCTAAAGAGTCGTAACGTTTTTCTGGGTCGCCGCTGGATTTTGAAATGTTCAAAACTTTTTGCCGACTGTGGGTTTGACGTAGCTTGTCCTATCCTGACGTTGGTTGTCGCCGGGTGCCGACTTTGGTGAATTTCATTGGCGACTACCTAAGTCAACCGGTGACAGGTACCGGCAACTGAACTGTCTTCAGTTGTCGCCGACAGGGTCAATGCTTGTCATAGGAGCTTTTCGGTTTTTCGGTGACCTGCTAAGACTATGACAGTTGCCGATAAAAATCGCCTAAGTGGGACAGGTCCATAACACTATCCGACACACGGAACAATTTTTACATTTACCAAGCCAATTAACCTACAAACCTGCACGTGGGAGGAAAGCAGAGATCTCAGAGGAAACCCAGGCAGGTCACGGGGAGAACGTGCAAACTCCCTACAGACATCATGAAATACACTCTGAAGATGACTTTTAATCACCGCTCCCTACACAACTGTTCTCACAAGGAATATCACCACAGTCAACTCCTCTTCTAGTTTGAACCAATCTGTACATGTTGAGCCGGAGTATTGGCACTGAGCTTAGGGGAATTGAATAAGGTCATTTTCATAAATTATACAAGTAGAATTAGGCCATTCGGCCCATCTAGTCTACTCCACCATTCAATCATAGCTAATATATCTCTCCCTCCAAACCCCATTCTCCTGCCTTCTCCCCATAACCCCTGACACCCGTACTAATCAAGAATCTATCTATGTCTGACTTGGCCTCTACAGCCTTCTGTGACAAAGAATTCCACAGATTCACCACCCTCTGACTGAAGAAACTTCACCTCATCTTCTTCCTAAAAAAACATCCTTTAATTCTGATGCTACGACCTCTAGTCCTAGACTCTCCCACTAGTGGAAACATCCTCTCCACATCCACTCTATCCAGGCCTTTCTCTATTCCGTCTCTTTCAATGAGGTCCCCCCCCTCATTCTTCTAAACTCCAGCGAGTACAGGCCCAGTGACGACAAACACTCATCATAGGTTAACCCACTCATTCCTGGGATCAATCTTGTAAACCTCCTCTGGACCCTCTCCAGAACCGGCACATCCTTCCTCAGACATGGTGCCCAGAATTGCCCACAATATTCCAAATGCGGCCTGACCAGGGCCTTGTGTAGGAGTACATGACATCCCTGTTTTTGTACACAAGCCCTCTTGAAAGAAATGCTGAGAATGTAGGTGGCCACATTGTGAGGCAGAATGTATTAATGGGATGTACACATCATATATCAGCGTTACACTGGCAAATACTCTGGGAGATAAGCTGAATAAATATATTCCTACCGATTATATAAGGTGCCTTTTATTGGAGGGAAACAAGATGGGGAGGGACAACTGTGGTCTTGTATCAGCATCTCAGGGGAAATAAATCATGGAATGTTAACGTTTGTTGAAGATCTCTTGTTGAGTCAGTCGATCGCCTTGTACAATGTTCTTTTAATTTACATTTGTCCTCATCTCTTTGTATCTGTTGTGCTGTAGCATTGATATTGGAGACCTTTGAAAGCAGCGGTTGCAGATGCATAGGGTGGTCATAAAGGCTTTTGCCAATTAGGCCTTCATCGGTCTGAAGAAGGGTCTCGACCTGAAACGTCACCCATTCCTTCTATTCAGAGATGCTGCCTGACCCGCTGACTAAAGGGCCTGTCCCACCAGCATATGACTGCATGCAGCAAGCGTGACCTAACGTGGTCGTTTGAGCCGCACGTCATCGCGGGGCCGGAGCCGTATGGAGTTGTGCGGAGCTGGCCCCGACATCGCGCGGGGCTCCGAAAATCTGACATTGTCCAAATATTCCGCGCGGCAACGGCCTGCCGGCCCGCAGCCGACTCGATGCCGTACGCACCGCTTCAACGCCGTACGTCACGCGCGAATTTCCCGCAGACTTCGCTCGAACTTCACGTCACTCACTCGACCTCCACACGGCCCCCGCTACCGGTTTGGTCGCGCTTGCCGCATGCAGCCGCTGGCACGTGGAACAGGCCCTTTACTCCAGTTTTTTGTGTTTTATTTTCAGTGTAAACCAGCATCTGCAATTCTTTCCTTCACCTTCAGTCTAGTTTAGTTGGAAGGTCATGTTGCAGTTGTATAATAGAAACATAGAAACATAGACAATAGGTGCAGGAGTAGAGGCCATTCGGCCCTTCGAGCCTGCACCGCCATTCAATATGATCATGGCTGATCATCCAACTCAGTATCCTGTACCTGCCTTCTCTCCATACCCCCTGATCCCTTTAGCCACAAGGGTCACATCTAACTCCCTCTTAAATATAGCCAATGAACTGTGGCCTCAACTACCTTCTGTGGCAGAGAATTCCACAGATTCACCACTCTCTGTGTGAAAAATGTTTTTCTCATCTCGGTTTTAAAAGACTTCCCCCTTATCCTTAAACTGTGACCCCTTGTCCTGGACTTCCCCAACATCGGGAACAATCTTCCTGCATCTAGTCTGTCCAACCCCTTAAGAATTTTGTAAGATGTTGGTGAGGCCACATTTAGAGAATTGCGTTCAGTTCTAACTCCCTGTTGGATTGCATGCTTGTCGTGGTCAGTCGGGGAGCTTGTGTGTCTCAGTGACCCCTAGAGCTAGACCAGTGGGAGATTCATCTCCTGTTAGGGTCTCCCATGCTGGACGGGTCGAAGGGTAGAGGGGAGATGAAGAGCGATCCACTGGTCCTCCAGGTTGGAGGTTGAGCACAGGGCTAACAACCCTGTATCGTAAAAGAAATAAGTAACGGAAACAGCAACTGAAGGAATCAACACTACTGAGTGGAGGACCTTTGTTGCTGCCCTACAGGCCAGGAGACAGAATAGGCAGTAAGTCAGTCAGTAAGTTCAGTTCTGGGAACCATGTTATAGGAAAGATGTCATCAAGATTAAAGGCCGATAAATCCCCAGGCCCAGATAGGCTGCATCCCAGAGTACTTAAGGAAGTAGCTCCAGAAATAGTGGATGCATTAGTAATAATCTTTCAAATCTCTTTAGATTCTGGAGTAGTTCCTGAAGATTGGCGGGTAGCAAACGTAACCCCACTTTTTAAGAAGGGAGGGAGAGAGAAAATGGGGAATTACAGACCAGTTAGTCTAACATCGGTAGTGGGGAAACTGCTAGAGTCAGTTATTAAAGATGGGATAGCAGCACATTTAGAAAGTGGTGAAATCATTGGACAAAGTCAGCATGGATTTACGAAAGGTAAATCATGTCTGACGAATCTTATAGAATTTTTCGAGGATGTAACTAGTAGCGTGGATAGGGGAGAACCAGTGGATGTGGTGTATCTGGACTTCCAGAAGGCTTTCGACAAGGTCCCACATAAGAGATTAGTATACAAACTTAAAGTACATGGCATTGGGGGTTCAGTATTGATGTGGATAGAGAACTGGCTGGCAAACAGGAAGCAAAGAGTAGGAGTAAACGGGTTCTTTTCACAATGGCAGGCAGTGACTAGTGGGTTACCGCAAGGCTCAGTGCTGGGACCCCAGCTATTTACAATATATACTAATGATCTGGATGAGGGAATTGAAGGCAATATCTCCAAGTTTGCGGATGACACTAAGCTGGGGGCAGTGTTAGCTGTGAGGAGGATGCTAGGAGACTGCAAGGTGACTTGGATAGGCTGGGTGAGTGGGCAAATGTTTGGCAGATGCAGTATAATGTGGATAAATGTGAGGTTATCCATTTTGGTGGCAAAAACAGGAAAGCAGACTATTATCTAAATGGTGGCCGACTAGGAAAAGGGGAGATGCAGCGAGACCTGGGTGTCATGGTACACCAGTCATTGAAACTACGCATGCAGTGAAGAAAGCGAATGGTATGTTAGCTTTCATAGCAAAAGGATTTGAGTATAGGAGCAGGGAGGTTCTACTGCAGTTGTACAGGGTCTTGGTGAGACCACACCTGGAGTATTGAGTACAGTTTTGGTCTCCAAATCTGAGGAAGGACATTATTGCCATAGAGGGAGTGCAGAGAGGGTTCACCAGACTGATTCCTGGGATGTCAGGACTGTCTTATGAAGAAAGACTGGATAGAATTGGTTTATACTCTCTAGAATTTAGGAGATTGAGAGGGGATCTTATAGAAACTTACAAAATTCTTAAGGGGTTGGACAGATAAGTTTTTTTTTGGCCTTCCATCACAGTTATGTGATGGATGTTTATGTTAAATGTAATTATGTTGTGTCTGGGGTCTATTTGTGTGTAATGCATGGCTGCAGAAACGGCATTTCGTTTGGACCTCCAGGGGTCCAAATGACAATTAAATTGACTCTTGAATCTCTTGACTCTCTTGAGGTTAGATGCAGGAAGATTGTTCCTGATGTTGGGGAAGTCCAGGACAAGGGGTCACAGCTTAAGGATAAGGGGGAAATCCTTTAAAACCGAGATGAGAAGAACTTTTTTTACACAGAGAGTGGTGAATCTCTGGAACTCTCTGCCGCAGAGGGTAGTCGAGGCCAGTTCATTGGCTATATTTAAGAGGGAGTTAGATGTGGCCCTTGTGGCTAAGAAGGCAGGTACGGGATACTGAGTTGGATGGTCAGCCATGATCATATTGAATGGCCTACTCCTGCACCTAATTTCTATGTTTCTATGTTTCTAAGAGAAGATTTATGAGGATGTTGCCAGGACTAGAGGGTGTGAGCTATAGGGAGAGGTTGAGTAGACTGGGACTCTATTCCTTGGAGCTCAGGAGGATGAGGGGTGACCTTATAGAGGTGTATAAGGGCATGAGAGGAATAGATCGGGTAGACACACAGAATCTCTTGCCCAGAGTAGGGGGATCGAGGACTAGAGGGCACAGGTTCAAGGTGAAGGGGAAAAGATTTAATAGGAATCTGAGGGGTAACATTTTCACACAAAGGGTGGTGGGTGTATGGAACGAGCTGCCAGAGGAGGCAGTTGAGGCTGGGACTATCCCAACATTTAAGAAACAGTTAGACAGGTACATGGATGGGATAGGTTTGGAGGGATATGCATCAAATGCTGGCAGGTGGGACTAGTGTAGATGGGACATGTTGGCCGGTGTGGGCAAGTTGGGCCGAAGGGCCTGTTTCCACGCTGTATCACTCTATGACTCTAATTTAGATTATTGCCACGTTTAGTGAGGTACAGTGAAAAGCTTTTTGTTGCGTGCTATCCAGTCAGCGGAAAGACAATACATGATTACAATCGAGCATTTAGTGTATAGTTCCATGATAGTACTCGCTGGAATTTAGAAGATTGAGAGGGGATCTTATAGAAACGTACAAAATTCTTAAGTGGTTGGACAGGCTAGATGTAGGAAGATTGTTCCCGATGTTGGGGAAGTCCAGGACAAGGGGTCACAGCTTAAGGATAAAGGGGAAATCTTTTAGGACTGAGATGAGAAAAAAAAGAAGGGAATTACTCCTAATTTGAAGAAGGACATCCTTGTGATTGAGGCAGTGCAGCGTAGGTTCACCAGATTGATCC
Source organism: Leucoraja ocellata (assembly GCA_036785375.1). Classification (NCBI taxonomy): domain Eukaryota; kingdom Metazoa; phylum Chordata; class Chondrichthyes; order Rajiformes; family Rajidae; genus Leucoraja; species Leucoraja ocellata. Next base: position 6,362,069 of record JAWMAR010000109.1, on the reverse strand, counting down.
CTGGGATGGCGGGACTGTCATACGAGGAAAGATTGAAAAGACTAGGCTTGTATTCACTGGAGTTTAGAAGGATGAGGGGGAATCTTATAGAAACATATAAAATTATAAAAGGACTGGACAAGCTAGATGCAGGAAAAATGTTCCCAATGTTGGGCGAGTCCAGAACCAGGGGCCACAGTCTTAGAATAAAGGGGAGGTCATTTAAGACTGAGGTGAGAAAAAAAGATTTCACCCAGAGAGTTGTGAATTTGTGGAATTCCCTGCCACAGAGGGCAGTGGAGACCAAGTCACTGGATGGATTTAAGAGAGAGTTAGATAGAGCTCTAGGGGCTAGTGGAGTCAAGGGATATGGGGAGAAGGCAGGCACGGGTAATTGATGGGGGACGATCAGCCATGATCACAATGAATGGCGGTGCTGGCTCGAAGGGCCGAATGGCCTCCTCCTGTACCTATTTTCTATGTTTCTATGTTTCTATGACCAGTCTGCCTGTCTCCCGATTACATTTTATCTGTGTTTGCTTTGTTGTCACCTTCTCCGAGCTAACACTGATATATTCTATGTTTTCCATGATCTGCATCTCTCTTGATGTGTTGTTTTTACACCTTACCCTTCCTTATCTCACTCTTCCCCGGACTGTCAGTCTGAAGAAGGGTCTCGACCCGAGATGTCACCCATTCCTTCTATCCAGAGATGCTGCCTGACCTGCTGAGTTACTCCACCCAGCATTTTGTGTCTAGACCCGGGTTCGATCCCGACTATGGGCGCCTTCTGTACGGAATTTGCACGTTCTCCCCGTGACCTGCGTGGGTTTTCTCCAAGATCTTCGGTTTCCTCCCACACTCCAAAGACGTACAGGTTTGTAGGTTAATTGGCTTGGGTTGCTATAAGTGTAGACACATAGAAACATAGAAAATAGGTGCAGGAGTAGGCCATTCGGCCCTTCGAGCCCGCACCGCCATTCAATATGATCATAGCTGATCATCCAACTCAGTATCCTGTACCTGCCTTCTCTCCATACCCCCTGATCCCTTTAGCCACAAGGGCCACATCTAACTCCCTCTTAAATATAGCCAATGAACTGTGGCCTCAACTACTTTCTGTGGCAGAGAGTTCCAGAGATTCACCACTCTCTGTGTAAAAAATGTTTTTCTCATCTCGGTCCTAAAAGATTTCCCCATTATCCTTAAACTGTGACCCCTAGTTCTGGACTTCCCCAACATCGGGAACAATCTTCCTGCATCTAGCCTGTCCAACCCCTTAAGAATTTTGTAAGTTTCTATAAGATCCCCCCTCAATCTTCTAAATTCTAGCGCGTACAAGCTGAGTCTATCCAGTCTTTCTTCATATGAAAGTCCTGACATCCCAGGAATCAGTCTGGTGAACCTTCTCTGTACTCCCTCTATGGCAAGAATGTCTTTCCTCAGATTAGATGTACATTGTCCCTAGTGGGTGAAGGATAGTGTTAGTGTGCGGGGGTCTCTGGTCAGCATGGACTCGGTGGGCCGAAGGGCCTGTTTCTGCGCTGTATCTCTAAACTAAACTAAACTAAACTAAACTAAACTGCCAGAACAACATCATCAGTTCACACTGTTCATTCAGCAACAGATGGGGATGAATATTCATCTTGCACCTCACGTCTACCAATAGGTCCCTCGTGCATTAGAGAGAGAGTGGGAGAGAGAGAGAGAGAATTGGCGAGGGAGAGAGAGAGAGGGGATGGGGAGGGATAGAGAATTGGAGAGAGAGGGAGGGAGGGAGGGAGAGATGGAAGGAGAGAGGGAGAGGGAGAGAGGGGGAGAAGGAGAGAGGGGGAGAGGGAGAGGGAGAGAGAGAGGGAGAGAGGGGGAATTGGAGAGGGAGGGAGGGATGGAAAGAGATGGAGAGAGGGGGAGAGAAGGGGAGAGAGGGAGAGAGGGAGAGAGAGGGAGAGAGATAGAGAGGGGGAGTGAGAGAGAGAGAGGGGGAGAGAAGGGGAGAGAGGGAGAGAGGGAGAGAGAGGGAGAGAGATAGAGAGGGGGAGTGAGAGAGAGAGAGGGGGAGAGGGAGAGCGCGAGAGAAGGGGAGGGAGAGGGGGAGAGAGGGAGAGGGAGGGAGAGAGGGAGAACGAGGGAAAGAGCAGATGAGGGAAGGGAGAGAGAGGGAGAGAGGGATAGGGGTGAGGGAGGGAGAAATGGAGAGAGGGAAGGAGAGGGAAAGAGAGGGGGAGAGGCAGAGAGAGAGATAGAGAGAAGAGTACAAGAAAGACTTGTGTGTTTCGGGAGGTTGCCAAAGAATAAGCATGTTGCCGCGGGGTGAAACGATACTGATCCACTGTGACGGCTCGGTGCAGGGACAGGGCGGAGGCAGAAACATCCCACCCCTGGTCATTCCTTCTTCTCCCCGCTCCCATCGGGCAGAAGGTGAAGGAGCTTGACGTCGCGCACCACCAGACTCAGGAACAGCTTCTTCCCCTCCGTTATCAGGCTTCTGAACATCCCTTCCACAGGCTAGGGTGCTGTCCGATTCACCTCTACCCCATTGCGGACACTGGACTTTGTCTCTGTAACTGATGCGCTACAATGCTGAGAACTATATTCACAGACTCTATGCATCATAGAGGACACAGGCAGGGGCTCTATGAGGCATAGAGTAAAACAGCGTGGAGACGGGCCCTTCGGCCCAACTTGCCCATGCCAGCCAACATCTCCCATCTACACTAGTCCCAGCTTCCTGCATTTGGCCCATTTCCCTCTCAATAAGGCACTCTGTTTTTTCTTTATTTTTATTTTTATTTTGTAAAGAGCAAGAAAGAGAGAAAGTGAAAGGAGTAGTGAATGTGTAAACCCCTAAATTAACAAATAGTGTAGTCAAAGAGTGACTAGGTAAAAACCTCAAAAAGAATAAGACAGAAACGAAAAATAATTAAAAAAAAAGGACCAAAACGTGTTCAAGATTCAAGAGAGTTTATTGTCATGTGTCCCTGATAGGACAATGAAATTCTTGCTTTGCTTCAGCACAACAGAACATAGTAGGCATTGACTACAGAACAGATCAGTGTGTCCATATACCATTATATAAATATATACACACATATAACATATAACCATATAACAATTACAGCACGGAAACAGGCCATCTCGGCCCCACAAGTCCGTGCCGAACAACTTTTGTCCCTTAGTCCCACCTGCCTGCACTCATACCATAACCCTCCATTCCCTTCTCATCCATATGCCTATCCAATTTATTTTTAAATGATACCAACGAACCTGCCTCCACCACTTCCACTGGAAGCTCATTCCACACCGCCACCATTCCCTGAGTAAAGAAGTTCCCCCTCATGTTACCCCTAAACTTCTGTCCCTTAATTCTCAAGTCATGTCCTCTTGTTTGAATCTTCCCTATTCTCAAAGGGAAAAGCTTGTCCACATCAACTCTGTCTATCCCTCTCATCATTTTAAAGACCTCTATCAAGTCCCCCCTTAACCTTCTGCGCTCCAGAGAATAAAGACCTAACATTCACATGAATAAATAAAACAGATAAAGTGCAAATACAGATAATGGGCTATTAATGTTCAGAGTTTTGTCCGAGCCAAGTTTAATAGCCTGATGGCTGTGGGGAAGTAGCTATTCCTGAACCTGGTTGCTGCAGTCTTCAGGTTCCTGTACCTTCTACCTGAAGGTTGCGGGGAGATGAGTGCATGGCCAGGATGGTGTGTGGGTCCTTGATGATACTGCCAGCCTTTTTGAGGCAGCGACTGCGTAAATCCCCTCGATGGAAGGAAGGTCAGAGCCGATGATGGACTGGG
>JAWMAR010000109.1:6310783-6353283 GCA_036785375.1 Leucoraja ocellata | reverse complement strand
TAAAAACAGTTTTTATCCACGAGTAGTTGTTCTACTCAACAGCCAAAAATCTGTAGCCTCCTTTTGATCTGGTATTTTGTTGGTTCACATGCTTGATCAATGGTGTTTTATCATGAATGTTTTATTATTATTAATGTTTAGTGTTTTCTGAGTCATTTGTAACTGTCACTGTATGTCATGTTGTTACTTGTGGGCGGAGCACCAAGGCAAATTCCTTGTATGTGAATACTTGGCCAATAAACTTACTTGCTTACTTATTAGGCATCATGAAAAAATGGCGACTTGGAGTGGCTAATTAACTATTTTAACTATAATAACTATCTTGTCAAGCTTGAAAGGGTTCGGAGAAGATTTACCAGGATGTTGTCAGGTCTTGAGGGACTGAGCTATAGGGAGAGGTTGGGCAAGCCAGGGCTTTATTCCTTGGAGCGCAGGAAGATGAGGGGTGATCCTATAGAGGCGTATAAAATCTTGAGAGGAATAGATCGGGTAGACGCACAGAGTCTCTTGCCCAGAGTAGGGGAATCGAGGACCAGAGGACATAGGTTTAAGGTAAAGGGGAAAGATTTAATGGTAACTATTTTTATACAAAGGGTGGTGGGTGTATGGAACGAGCTGCCAGAGGAGGTAGTTGAGGCTGGGACTATCACAACATTTAAGAAACAGTTAGACAGGTACATGGATAGGACAGGTTTGGAGGGATATGGACCAAGCGCAGGCAGGTGGGACCAGTGTAGCTGGGACATGTTGGCCGGTGTGGGCAAGTCGGGCTGAAGGGCCTGTTTCCACACTGTATCACTCTATGACTCGGACTCTATAACTGACACACCCTCCTGAATTGAATCCATTCCCCATGCACTCCACAAAACTGAGATATATAGAAAAATAGATAGATTGATTGATTCGAAAAGCTGGAGTAACTCAACGGGACAGGCAGCATCTCTGGAGAGAAGGAATGGGTGACGTTTTGGGTCGAGGCCCTTCTTCTGACTGAAAGTCTCCATCATGGACCGGTTTGGCTCAGCCACCAAGCACGACACCTGGAGGCTGCAGCGAATCGTCCGATCAGCAGAGAAGGTTATTGGCTGCAACCTTCCCTCCATTGATGAACTGTACACTGCAAGGGCCAGGAAGCGAGCGGGCAAGATCATCTCTGACCCCTCTCACCCTGGCCACAAACTCTTTGAATCACTTCCCTCTGGAAGGCGACTCCGGACTGTCTAAGCTGCCACAGTCAGATATAAAAATCGCCCCCCTCATCATCCTGCGCTCCAATGAATAGAGTCCTAACTTGCCCAACCTCCCCCTATAGCTCAGGCCCTCGAGTCCTCGCAACATCCACGTACATCTTCTCCGCACCATTTGGTGACGAGACACATCTTCGCTGTAGTTTCCCGATTGCTTTCCCTTCGAATTTTCAAAGCCTTCGCTGAGTTATACCGCCCAACTCGTGATTGTACACGGAATCATAGTCTTACTGCACGTTGTGCCCCACTCCTATATATAAATACAACAATGGGAGATGGCACTTGCCTACATTGATTAATGCAGGTAACTTAGAGAGATGGACCACCACAGGTACAGATGGGCTTGTGATGTGACTGTGCTGCTGACTCAGGCAGCTACTTTAATTGTCACCAACAAGTTGTTCAAGGTGGAACAGCTGTGCTGACACAGCACCCTGGAAGAGTTTGAACAAAGACACTGTGCTTATACACCACACAGGTTTACAAAGATCTGTGCCTTTATCAGGGACAAACGGAATCAAAGCTTCATAACAAAGCATTAGATCAGGGGTCGCCATTTTTGGACACACATTCATGCGCACGCACTCACACACGCACAAATAACAGACGCGCACGCACACGTGCACGCGCACAAACTCACGCACAAATAACACGCATGCATGCACACACATGCTCACATGCACATATACACACGCGTGCACACACACGCATAAATAAGACACGTGCGTGCACACACACACTCATGCATACGCACACACACACACACAAATACATTCACGCAAACACACATATACTCACACTCATACACACACGCTCACACACACGCATACACACGCACATGCTCACACGCGCAGGCACACACACACACACACACACTCACACACACACACGCACACACACACACACACACACACACACACACACACACACACGCACACACACACTCACACACACACACGCACACACACATGCATAAATAACACACGTGCGTACACACTCATGCATGATACGTGCCAGCAGCCTCCACCTACAGCCCGGTATCTTTTTGTTTTTTTGTTTTTTTAGTTCTGTTGATGTGTGTTTTTTATGATTTTGTTAATGTTTTTATGTGGGGGAAGAGGGCACGGTGCGGGGGATACCGTCCTTCAGCCGCTTCCTGGATACCGTCCTTCAGCCGCTTCCCCCCCCCCCCTCCCCCCACAGCGGCCTACCTACCTGGATTGGCGCGGCCTTTCCTGCCGGGATCGACCGGAGCTCCAGCAGCGGCGGGACAGCGCTGGAACATCGCGGAGCTGGCGATGCCTTACCGGGGGTCGCCGTCTGGAGCCCGGAGTGCTGGACCTGCTGCACCAACATCATGGAGCTGCGGTTTGCGGAGTTCCCAACGCGGGCGGCGCTGATGGACAGCGCGGGGTCCTGTGACTCTGCCCAGCTCGGCCTGTGGACTCGGGAGCTGCAGACTCCGGCAGCGGGAGACGGCTGATCAAGGAGGTCCGGGCCGCTGAGGAGGAGGATGTTCACCGTCGGGGTTCGGCGTCGGCGTTCCACCAGCCCGGCGTGAGGGCCTGAACATCGGGCCACCCGGGGCGGCGACTGCGGGCGCTCGGAAGGCCCCGACCACGGATGAACATCTGGGAAGATCGGAGGGGAGGCTGGCTGGACTATGGTGCCATCCTCACCTTGGTGCCGCTGTGTTGTGTTGTGTCGTGGACTTTCTGTGTTTGTGCTTTTCTTTTTTTAATTCAATTCAATTTTATTTTTAATATGTTTTATTATTTATTATTTATTTATTTTTATGATACTGCCTGTAAGGGAAATTCATTGCATTGTCTCTAATTGAGACAATGACAATATATTTGAATACAATACAATACAATGCATGCGCACACACACGCAAATACATGCGTGCGCACACATACAGACACACGCTTACACGCATATGCTCACACGCGCACACACACATGCACAAATAACACACGCGTGCACACACACCCTCATGCATGCTCACATACACACACACATACACACAAATACATGCACGCAAACACACACATACACACACTCACACACACGCACGCACACACATCCACGCACACACGCTCGCACACATACACATGCACACATACAAACAGCCAAGTCAATGGATATTTTTAAGGCAGAGATAGATCAATTCTTAAAAATCTTCTTAAAATCTTAAAAATAGTGGAGTCCGGGTTATAAATAGCGGTGTCAGCGTCGTAGGGCCACATCTAACTCCCTCTTAAATATAACCAATGATCACATTGAATGGCGGTGCTGGCTCGAAGGGCCGAATGGCCTACTCCTGCACCTATTGTCTATTATCTATTAATTAGTAGGGCTGTAAGTAGTTATGTGGAGAAGGCAGGAGGATGGGGTTGGAAGGGAGAGATAGATCAGTCATGATTGAATGGTGTAGACTTGATGGGCTGAATGGCCTTATTCTTATTACTTATGACCATTTTGGTTCTAGTTTCTCAGTGCCAGCGATGTTGCTTCAAGCTAACTTCCATATCCCTGCCACTCACTGTACTTACAGTATGCATGTGTCAATAAACTCAACTTGACTTGATTTGACCCATTGTTACTGGAACACCAGTGTTGATGTACTTAGGGTGGCACGATGGTGCAGCGGTAGAGTTGCTGCCTACAGTACCAGAGACCCGGGTTCGATCCTGACTACGGGAGCTGTCCGTACGGAGTTTGTACCTTCTTCCCCGTGACCTGCGTGGGTTTTCTCCGGGTGCTCCGGTTTCCTCCCACACTCCAAAGACGTACAGGTTTCTAGGTTAATTTGCTTCGGTAAAAATTGTAAATTGTCCCTGGTTGGTGTAGGATAGTGTTGGTGTGTGGGGTGATCGCTGGTCAGTGTGGACTCGGTGGGCTGAAGGGCCTGTTTCCACGCTGTATCTCTCCACTAAACTAAACTGAACTGAACCCGCTGAGTTACTCCGGTCTATCTTTTGTGTCTATCTTTAATTTGCTCCTTCGGAAATGTTCTATAAAGATGAATGAATGAATGTATGTATGAATGATTTGAATGAATGGATGAATGCATGAATGAATGAATGAATGAAACTTTATGAGCCAAGTATGTATACATACAAGGAATTTGCCTTGGTGCTTTGCTCGCAAGGATAAAAGCACGATATACAGCAGACAATTAAAAATAAAACATTATAATTTAAACATGTAAAGAATTTAGTACCTGAGTAAAAAGAGGCTACAGGCTTTTGGCTGTTGATTAGAACTACAGCTCGTGGGAAAGCAAAAACCACCAATATTATAGAAAACGCTCTTTCTCCCATTTTTCCCTCCCCAGCCACCCATCCATGTTTTTTTATTTATCTAATAACTTGAACTATATTTTTGACAATCTCCTGTGTTCATCGCAGGGACAAAAATTCAGCGGAATTGCTGGCAAGAACTCTCATCCCTTTATCTGTCAACCTTCCAACCCCTTCTCATTATTCTGATCCAAATCTCCAGAGGATTTCACCAACTAGTTATCTTGCAGATAAGGGCTTCCAAACATGACCTCCAATTCAGCTGTAACGCTTTCAAATGAGCAAACCAAGAGGGTTTTTAAAAATAAACCATATACATCTCTGCATTGTAGTTTAAATGTCCACAGGGACTGTTCGAATTTAGTCCCCTTTGCACTGAATTTGTGCTGTTCTTGTGTTTATTCAATAGCTAGGCTTCCAGAGTGCCATTCTTAACTATACATGAAGACAAGGCTTTAGTACTACAAGAAACATGCTTTAATTCTTAATGCGATGCTATTATATGTTACGGGTGATCGAGCCTCAGGCAGATTCGTTGAGGCAAGGGTAAAACCTGGTATGGATTTCACAGAGCAGTGGCTTTACTCAAAATCAAGTCTAGACGAGACACATTCAGTTGCAACAAAGAATCACTCGGGTGGAAATACGTCCACCATTTTGTACGTTGAATATTTTTTCAAGGTTTCAAGGTCATAGAAATAGAGAGACATAGAAACATAGACAATAGGTGCAGGAGTAGGCCATTCGGCCCTTCGAGCCTGCACCGCCATTCAATATGATCAATATACCTTCTCTGTTGCTGCTCCGGCACTCTGGAACACCCTGCCGTTGCACATCAGACAGGCCCCCTCACTGTCCATCTTCAAATCCAGTGTTAAAACACATTTGTACTCCCTGGCTTTTGACCATGCCTGAGGCTTTGCTTCTGTTTGTGGTGTTTTTGATGTTTCTTTATTTTACATGTCTTTTCCTACTATTTCTTTTGATTGTTATTTTTGGTGTGTATTAACTTTTTTGTCAATGATTAGTGATGTACAGCACTTTGTTGCAGCTATGTTTGTTTTTAAAGTGCTCTATAAATAAAATTATTATTATTATTATTATTATGGCTGATCATCCAACTCAGTATCCTGTACCTGCCTTCTCTCCATACCCCCTGATCCCTTTAGCCACAAGGGCCACATCTAACTCCCTCTTAAATATAGCCAATGAACTGTGTGGCCTCAACTACCTTCTGTGGCAGAGAATTCACCACTCTCGCTGTAAAAAATGTTTTCCACATCTCGGTCCTAAAGGATTTCCCCCCTTATCCTTAAACTGTGACCCCTTGTTCTGGACTTCCCCAACATCGGGAACAATCTTCCTGCATCTAGCCTGTCCAACCATTTAAGAATTTTGTAAGTTTCTATAAGATCCCCCCCTCAATCTACTACATTCTAGATTACCGATTAAGCCACAGTGAAATTTGAGTATAGTGTGTAAGGGCAGCATGGAAGCTGGCCCTTTGCCTGCCCTAGTCCACGCCGACTATCGATCGGCACAGTGGAGCGGCTGTAGAGTTGCTGCTTTACAGCGCCAGGGACCCGGGTTCAATCACGACTGCAGGTGCTGTCTGTACGGAGTCTGCACGTTCTCCCTGTGACCGCGAGGGTGTACTCCCGTCAATAGACAACACACAATAGGTGCAGGAGTAAACCATTTGGCCCTTCGAGCCAGCACCGCCTTTCACAGTGATCATGGCTGACCATCCACAACCAGTACCCCGTTCCTGCCTTCTCCCCATATCCCCTGACTCCGCTATCTTTAAGAGCTCTATCTAGCTCTCTCTTGAAAGCATCCAGAGAACCGGCCTCCACCGCCCTCTGAGGCAGAGAATTCCACAGATTCACAACTCTCTGGGTGAAAAAGTGTTTCCTCGTCTCCGTTCTAAATGGCTTACTCCTTATACTTAAACTGTGGGCCCCTGGTTCTATACTCCCCCAACATCGGGAACATGTTTCCTGCCTCAGAAGGATGCTAATGTCCAAACCCTTAATAATCTTATATGTTTCAATAAGATCCCCTCTCATCCGTCTAAATTCCAGAGTGTACAATCCCAGCCGCTCCATTCTCTCAGCATATGACCGTCCCGCCATCCCGTGAATTAACCTTGTAAACCTATGCTGGGCTCCCTCAATAGCAAGAATGGCCTTCCTCAAATTTGGAGACCAAAACTGCACACAATACTCCAGGTGTGATCTCATTAGGGCCCTGTACAACTGCAGGGACCTCTTTGCTCCTTCGATTCCTGAGAATTCCACAGATTCACAACTCTCCGGGTGAAAAGGTTTTTCCTCATTTCTGTCCTAAATGGCCTACAGCTTATTCTTAAACTGTGACCCCTGGTTCTGGACTCCCCCAACATGGAGAACATTCGGGGCAATTTACAGAGGGCAATTAACCTACAAATTTGCACGCCTTTGGGACACAGGGGGGATGTAGGAGCACCTGGAGGAAACCCACCTGGTCACAGGGCGAACGTGCAAACTCCACACAAACAGCACCCGAGGTCAGGATCGAACCCAGGTCTCTGGTGCTGTGAGGCAGCTGCTCTACCAGTTGAGCCACTGGTCTGTCCATGTACTAAAGGATGTAACATCACATGAGGTCATAAGGAATAGAATTAGGCCATTCGGCCCACCATTCAATCATGGCTGATCTATCTCCCTCTCCAAACTCTTTCTCTCTGTTTCTTTCTCTCTCTCCCCCTGTCTCTCTCTCTCTCTCTCTCTCTCTCTCTCTCTCTCTCTCTCTCTCTCTCTCTCTCTCTCTCTCTCTCTCTCTCTCTCTCTCTCTCTCTCTCTCTCTCTCTCTCTCTCTCTCCCTCTCTCTCTCTCTCTCTCTCTCTCTCTCTCTCTTTCTCTCTCTTTTACTTTCTCTTCGTCTCTCCCCCTCTCTTTCTCGATCTTTTTCTTCTTTTCCTTTTTCTCAATTCAATTCAATTCAATTTAAAAACTTTATTGGCATGATAAAAAAAAATTGTTATATTGCCAAAGTATAAAACATGACATACATGTTTAAAATGCATAAGTATAAATACAAGTCTACAGTGCATGGATAGATATGTCCCTGTACATAAACTCACAATACGCCTATAGCCCTTTATTGATGCTACACGTTCTTGTAGCTGTAAGCAGTACAACACAATAGCAAGTTTAGCAAGTCAGTGTTAATTTCTTAGTGTTAGTTAATGTCGATTAGTGTGTGCGTACATATGTGCATGTTGGTCATTCACCGTCTCTCAGGTTGGGGCATGCTGTTACGTATTGTGCACCAAGATGTGCCGTATTTCCTTCACCAAGGATTATTCTTAGTTTTGATGTATCATCTAGTTCTTTAAAATCAGGGGTTGCCTCACTGAGTTTGTCAAAGTCTGCTTTCCTTGTTTTGTCAAATGTTTTGCATTTTAGGAGGAAGTTACACCTCTGTTTCAACCTCATCTGTCAAACAGTGGCCGCATATTCTGTGTTCTCTTGGTTGCCAGAATCTCTTCTGTTTTCCTTTTTCAACTGCCAAATAGTGGTCACTTAACCTGTATTTGGTGAGTGTCTGTCTCTGCTCTATGTCTCTAACAGTTGAGAGACAGTTTGCCAATTTATAATCTCTTTTTAGGGAACGGTAACATTCTAATCTGCTTTGGCTTTTGGTTTCTTTATCCCAATGTTCCAAGTACGTTTCATTACATTGTTTGATAATTTGGTTCACTCTAACTGGTGATTGGGGGTCAGTATTGATCTGGGGCCAGTCAGGGTTTAAATGGATAGGGTTTAACTGGATAGGGGTTGTTAGTCTCAGTAGTAACTGACACAGGGAACTCTTTTCTGGGTTCCCCTCTTGTGTTTGAAGGGCTTTAAACTGGAGGGTATCTGGGGGGCTAGATTTAAGGTGATTCCAAACATTTAGTGCTCTTTTTTGGATATTTATTATCAGTGGGTATCTGCCTAGTTCAGCCCTGCATGCGTTTGTTGCTGTTTTCCTTTGGATACGGAGGGTGTTCCAACAAAATTCCACATGCAGGGCCTCCGTTGTATGTTTTTCCCATTTACTATAACTATGGTGACTGAGCAGACTCCATACTTCACTACCATAAAGCACAATAGGCTGGATTACACTGTCACATATATGAAGGCAGATTTTAATTGGGGTTTGGATGTTGTAGAATCTTCTTTTTATTGCATACAGAGCTCTTCGAGCTTTCTCTTTTAGTGCATTCACTGCCATATTGAAGCTCCCTGATGCTGAAACAGTTAGTCCAAGGTAAGTATAGCTCATAGTGTGTTCGATAACAATACCATTGAGAGTAAATTTGTATTTATCTTCCTGACATCTGGGTCTTTTCTGAAAAATCATGATGTTGGTTTTCTTTAGATTTCCTGCCAGGGCCCAATGTTGGCAGCACCCATCAAGTAGGTCCAACTGTTGCTGTAGTCCCTGTTCTGTGGGGGACAGCAGAACCAAGTCATCCGCATAAAACAGGGATTTTACCTCTCCGTCCAGAAGACAGAGGCCCGGCGCTGTGCTCTGGTCCAACTTTACTGCCAAATCGTTGATATATACATTAAACAGTGTCGGGCTCAGATTGCAGCCTTGCCAGTCGCCTCTTCTATGGGCGAAGAGATCAGTGCATTTGTTCCCAATATTAACGCCACATTTATTATTCAGATACATTGATTGGATAAGGTCATACACCTTTCCTCCTATACCACAGCCGAGGAGTTTGTAATAGAGCCCCTTCATGCCAAATGTAGTCAAATGCTTTCTCAAAGTCAATAAAACAGGCAAATATTTTCCCATTTTTTGCTTGGTGTACATGTTTTTCAATGAGAGTGTGGAGGGTATAAATGTGGTCGGTGGTACTGTGTTTTGGGAGGAAGCCAATTTGCTTTTTACTGAGAATGTTGTGTTTGTTAAGGAAATCCTGCATTCTGTTATTTATGATACTGCAGAATAACTTCCCTAGGCAGCTACTGACACAGATGCCACGATAATTATTTGGGTCTAATTTGTTTCCACTCTTATAAATGGGTGAAATAAGCCCTTGACACCAAATATCAGGGACATAATCTGATCGTAGTATGATGTTGAACAGCCTAAGCACGATGTCCTGCATCTCCGGAGTGCTGTACTTGAGCATGTCATTGTTGATGCTGTCTGGACCACAGGCTTTCTTTGAGTGGAGAGATTTTATTTTTATGGTCAGTTCTTCCAAAGTAATTGGGGAATCAAGAGGGTTTTGATAATCTATAATTACTGTTTCTAGTGTTTGGAGTTTTTCTTTGATATGGGAATAATTTGAGTTTATTTTATTTATTGGGGTGTCTTTATATAGATTTTTGAAGTGTGCTCTCCAGATATCACCGTCTTGAATTGGTATTGTTTGTAGTTTCGTTGTGCTCAGGTTATTCCACATATCCCAAAATTGGTTTTGATTTATGGAATTTTCAATTTTTTCAAGTCTCTTGTGAGTGTAGTTTTGTCTTTTGTTCCTAATCGTGTGTTTATCCCTTTTAAGAGTTTCATTATATCTAATACGTAAGTCTGGGTTGTTTGGTTGACGGTGTTTTTGGTTCGATATTTTCCTCAGGTCTCTTCTGACATGTTTACACTCATGGTCGAACCATTTTTCATGGCTGTGTTTTTTGATAATGTTTCTCTTGTTTCACGAGGTCAGCTTTGATGGCTGCCTTGTGAAAGATCATGTTAATGTCATTTATAGCCATGTTTACACCATCTCTAGTAGTCTCATATGGGTTTGTCTTGAATTTCAGTATTTTATCCGTCTCTGTCTCTCTGTATGTCTGTCTCTCTCTCTCTCTCTTTTTCTTTCTATAACTTGGCAAACCCCCCCCCACTCATGTTTAACACTGCATCTTCGGTTGCTGAAGAAACATCACCCTCCCTTTTCTCACCACAGATTGTTTTTATCACAGGTTTCCAGCATTCTTGTACTTCTCCATCCACATAAACAGAGGTTATAAGATTGCAGACAGATACAAAATGCTGGAGTAACTCAGCAGGACAGGCAGCATCTCTGGAGAGAAGGAATGGGAGACGTTTCGGGTCGAGATTCTTCTTCGGACCCGAGATGCTGCCCGTCCCGCTGAGTTACTCCAGCATTTTGTGTCTATCTTCAGTTTAAACCATCACCTGCAGTTCCTTCCGACACTTATAAAATCGCAGCTCTCTGCAACGCAACATTTACTTCCCATTAAACAAAGATTGTACAGGTAGGACTGCCAAAACAGATCTTGTTATTTGGTCAATGTGTTTTTGCGACGTTTATAGGAAGACTTACCCTTCTGCAACGGTCGTTGTATCTCAATCAGCATGTGTAGCAATGCTTCACACCCAATTAAACACTCCTTGAAGTGTAGTCTATGTTGTAAAATAGCAAATGAGGCAACCAACAGCAAAGCTCTTAGTGTGTTGAGGAATCAATATTGTCAGGGAATAAGAATTTCTGGAGATAAAGAGGGACATAAAGTCAAGAGTCAAGGGTGGTGGGGCCTCGTTGGCAGTGGGAGCCTTGTCGGTGGTGGGGCCTCGTTGGCAGTGGGAGCCTCGTCGGTGGTGGGGCCTTGTCGGTGGTGGAGCCTTGTCGGTGGTGGGGCCTTGTCGGTGGTGGGGCCTTGTCGGTGGTGGGGCCTTGTCGGTGGTGGGGCCTTGTCGGTGGTGGGGCCTTGTCGGTGGTGGGGCCTTGTCGGTGGTGGGGCCTTGTCGGTGGTGGAGCCTTGTCGGTGGTGGAGCCTTGTCGGTGGTGGGGCCTTGTCGGTGGTGGGGCCTTGTCGGTGGTGGAGCCTTGTCGGTGGTGGGGCCTTGTCGGTGGTGGGGCCTTGTCGGTGGTGGAGCCTTGTCGGTGGTGGGGCCTTGTCGGTGGTGGGGCCTTGTCGGTGGTGGAGCCTTGTCGGTGGTGGAGCCTTGTCGGTGGTGGGGCCTTGTCGGTGGTGGAGCCTTGTCGGTGGTGGAGCCTTGTCGGTGGTGGAGCCTTGTCGGTGGTGGGGCCTTGTCGGTGGTGGGGCCTTGTCGGTGGTGGGGCCTTGTCGGTGGTGGGGCCTTGTCGGTGGTGGGGCCTTGTCGGTGGTGGAGCCTCGTTGGCAGTGGGAGCCTCGGTGCGATGGGGCCTCGCAATCGACCCACGATCAGCGGTCGATGGGCGTGAGGGAGGGGAAGACAATGGAGGACCTGGCGTGGGGGGATGGTGGGAGAACAAAGCGGGACCCGGTGTGGGGGAGGGGAAGGGGGGCACTCGAGTTTTAGAATCCTTGGCCCAGGGGATGAGCCTGGGTTTGTTTGTTTGTTTGTGTATTTGTCCCTTCCGGTTAAGGCGCTGTGCACACAGTAGCCAGCCAGCCAACAGTCGCTTGTCTCTTTCTATGTTTTCACTTTTAATTTAATTTTAATTTCAAGTATTCATGTACCTTGATGTATGTTGCGACTGTCAGCAGGCAATTTCCTTCCAGGGATGAATAAAGTTCTATCGTAAGGTACAGTTTTATTGCCAAATGTCCCAGATCGAACAAGTCAAGTCAAGTCAAATTTTATTTCTATAGCACATTTAAAAAACCACTATCGTTGACCAAAGTGCTTTACATTGGTGGAGGTACTAACGTTATACAACAGTGGTTCATAGATTAAGTACAAACATAAATATAGCCCTGCCCCAGAGGACGTCAAGAAAGGTTTGAGGATAAAGAGGAGTTCAGGCGGGCTGAGTGGGCCCAACTTGCCTGGGTTTGGCCAATATCCCTCTGTACCTTTCCAATCTTGTGATAGGATAGGTTATGCCTAAATCTATCTATTATATAAAACTGTGTGGCTGCTGCCTGCCGACCGGCTGCCTTTCTGCCTTTTGATTCGTTCCATCGTGTGATGTCACAATGCCCAATACTCGCAGATGTCCAATCGGAATGCCCAATGCTCGCAGATGTCCAATCGGAATGGATCCAATTACATGTACGGCTGCCGGCTGCCTTTCTTCCTTTGATTCCCTGCCACGCCGAATCCAGACGCACAATCGCCGAGATCTTTTCCATTTCGGTAGAGATTTCACTTTTCTTTCTAAGTATCCACTCCTCATTACATTTCATCGTGTTTATGCACACTTTTTAAATCAAATCCTTCTCCCCCCCCCCCACTCACTCATTTTGTCGCCTCCTGCTGGCCAGCGACCATAACGGCTGCTGGCGCCCGCATCTCGCCTAAAAGACGCCATTTAAAAACAGGCGCACTGCTGATTCCTGAGCCGCTTGAGTTGGAGGACCACATCTCCCGTGGGGGCTACGGGTAGGGAACGGCTGCGTTGGGGGAGCAGACCCAACGGGTCTGCACTTGGTCTAGTATTTCTTAAATGTTGCGATAGTATCTGCTTCAACTACCTCCTCCGGCTGCTCATTCCACACACCCACTACTCTTTGTGTAACAAAAGTTATACCTCAGGTGAGGGGGTAAAGATTAAATCTTTACCCCATCACCTTAAACCTATGTCCTTTGGTTCTCGATTCCCTACTGGGCAAAATACTCTGTGCGTTTACCCGATTTACTCCTCTTATGATTTAATGTTGATCGCTAAGATCACCTCCTGCACTCCAAGCAATAGAGTCCCAGCCTACCCCTCAGGACTGCCTTATGAAGAAAGACTGGATAGACTTGGTTTATACTTTCTAGAATTTAGGAGATTGAGAGGGGATCTCATAGAAACGTACAAAATTCTTAAGGGGTTGGACAGGCTAGATGCAGGAAGATTGTTCCCAATGTTGGGGAAGTCCAGGACAAGGGGTCACAACTTAAGGATAAGGGGGAAATCCTTTAAAACCGAGATGAGGAGAGCCTTTTTCACACAGAGAGTGGTGAATCTCTGGAACTCTCTGCCACAGAGGGTCGTCGAGGCCAGTTCATTGGCTATATTTAAGAGGGATTTAGATGTGGCCCTTGTGGCCAAGGGGATCAGAGGGTATGGAGAGAAGGCAGGTACGGGATACTGAGTTGGATGATCAGCCATGATCATATTGAATGGCGGTGCAGGCTCGAAGGGCCGAATTGTCTACTCCTGCACCTATTTTCTATGTTTCTATGTTTCTATGTTTCTATGTTTCTACCCCATCTCCACCTTATATCTCAAACCCTCTAGTCCTGGCAACATTCTCATAAATCTTTTCTGCACCCTTTCCAGCTTGACGACATCTTTCCTATAACATGGTTCCTAAAACTGAACACAATACTCTAAATGGGGACTTGTCGCTTTACCTCCCTCCTCGACTCCATTCGAGGACCCAAGCAGTCTTTCCAGGTGCGGCAGAGGTTCACCTGCATCTCCTCCGACCTCATCTATTGCATCCGCTGCTCTAGGTGTCAGCTGCTCTACATCGGTGAGACCAAGCGCAGGCTTGGCGATCTCTTCGCCCAACAGCTCCGCTCGGTTCGCAATAATAATAATAATAAATTTTATTTATGGGCGCCTTTCAAGAGTCTCAAGGACACCTTACAAAAATTTAGCAGGTAGAGGAAAAACATGTAAGGGGAATGAACCTGATCTCCCGGTGGCTCAGCCCTTTAACTCCCCCTCCCATTCCCAATCCGACCTTTCTGTCCTGGGCCTCCTTCATGGCCAGAGTGAGTCCCACCGCAAATTGGAGGAGCAGCACCTCATATTTCGCTTGGGCAGTTTACACCCCAACGGTATGAACATTGACTTCTCCAATTTCAGGTAGTCCCTGCTTTCTCCCTCCTTCCCCTCCCCTTCCCAGCTCTTCCCACAGCCCACTGCCTCCGCCTCTTCCTTTCTTCTTCCCGCCCCGCCCCTTCCCCCCCCCCCACCCCCCATCAGTCTGAAGAAGGGTCTCGACCCAAAACATCGCCTATTTCCTTCGTTCCATAGATGCTGCTGCACCCGCTGAGTTTCTCCAGCATTTTTGTCTACCTTCGATTTTCCAGCATCTGCAGTCCCTTAACCATATAACCATATAACAATTACAGCACGGAAACAGGCCATCTCGACCCTTCTAGCCCGTGCCGAACACGTATTCACCCCTAGTCCCATCTACCTGTGCTCAGACCATAACCCTCCATTCCCTTCCCGTCCATATAACTATCCAATTTATTTTTAAATGATAAAAACGAACCTGCCTCCACCACCTTCACTGGAAGCTCATTCCACACAGCCACCACTCTCTGAGTAAAGAAGTTCCCCCTCATGTTACCCCTAAACTTCAGTCCCTTAATTCTCAAGTCATGTCCCCTTGTTTGAATCTTCCCTACTCTCAGTGGGAAAAGCTTTTCCACGTCAGCTCTGTCTATCCCTCTTGTCATTTTAAAAACCTCTATCAAGTCCCCCCTTAACCTTCTGCGCTCCAAAGAATAAAGCCCTAACTTGTTCAGTCCATTCTCAAACTCCTGGATCCCGCTGCTCTACAACACTCCCCACAGCCATGCCATTCACTGGGTACATTCTGCCCATGTCAGGGTCCCCAAAATGCCACACCTCACGTTTCTCCGCGTTAAATTCTCTGTGTGTGAAAGAAATGTGGAGTCATTCAGTCAGTCCGGCAAGCGTCCATGTGGTGTGCCAATCGCCCAATCCATCGCCGGTACTGACCTCCCCACCATCGAAGAGTTCTACCAGAGTCGCTGCCACAACATGGCACGGAGCATCATCAGAGACCCACACACCACCCTGGCCACGCACTCATTTCACTCCTGCCATCAAGAAGAAGGTATAGGGTGATTTCACGAAAGGTCACTGGAGCGTAGATCCGCACCCACGTGACCGAAAATCTGAAGTGGAGTACATGTCCCAGAGACAAAATCTCCCAGAGTATCATAAAGGACATTTCCCACCCCGGACACTCCCTGTTTGAACTGTTGCCGTCAGGCAGACGGTACAGATCTACAAGGACAAGGACGAACAGACTTAAAAACAGTTTTTACCCCACTGCTATAAAAGCACTAAATGTAGCCGCCAAGGAACGCAGGGGCAATACATACTAAGGGACTGTGGTACACTGTGAAATCGACAGAAGGATGGAGGGTTGGGTGTTTATGCGTGCTATTTTCGTGATATTTATTTAGTTGTTTATCTTTTAATATTTTACCTTGTATGTATCGTTTGCTTTTAGAAATGTTTGAATGGTGCACTGACTGGCTGACATTTTTAAATTTCGTTGTACATGGTTCATGTTACAATGACAATAAAGAAACTATTCTATTCTATGCTATACATCCGGTACATGTTAGTGAATGTGAAAACACGCACTTTCACACCCGTTAAAAACATCGAAAACGGCCAGTTTTTGAGCTGCAATTTACTGTGCCAGTCAGGGTGACCGTGAGGCACAGCTACCTAAATCTACAGTCCAAAAAAAAGATAGAAACTAAGGTAAATTCAAGAGGGAGCTGAAGGTGCAAATCCAGCGGAAGTGATCAGTGGACATTTGCCGTGGAGATTTAAAGATCCAAAATACCGGGAATTATCGCGTTTGCTCACTGCATTTCATCAAAAGTAAGGCATTATTGACTTGTTTAATCTTTATTGATGAAATGCAGCGAGCAAACGCGATAATTCCCGATATTTTGGATCTTTAAATCTCCACGCTCGCATGCACACACTCACAAACGCGCGCGTGCGAGGCTTCGGAGGCTCAATCCAGCGCTAATTGCAGCTCTGCTCTGCTCTTCTATAATCTTTGACTCTGCCTGGCTCACCAGGTTAACTACAGCCCTGTCTGGACTGACGGGCCACCAGCGCTGCTTCTCCGCGCTGGCCATATTTCCCGCAAGTCCAGGAAGGGTTGTAAGCTCACCTGGCGGGACAGGCAGAGTTAACTCAGTTTAGTGCTGCTTCTCCTTGCTGGCCCGTCTGACTGCCGACCGAAGATCCTAGATCCCATAGCGGAGGTTCCTTGCTGCCGACCTCTCTGGCCACCCGTGGGGGAGGGGGGGTACTCGGGAGGGGGCAGGACACGGGAGGGGGCAGGACAGCGCCGGAGACCCGGCCGGGATCGATCCTGGCCAAAGATTATAGAGGAGCTCCTCACGTCTCCCTCCTCCAATCACCGCGCTCTATCCTCAGTCCCATCCCCCCCCCTGCTACTTTCTCCAATCATCGTGCTCTATCCTCAGTCCCGCCTCCCCCTCCCCCCTCCTACTTCCTCCAATCATCGCGCTGAATCATGTCCCGTTGCCTGCCGACCGACATCTCCCTCCTCCAATCGGCGCCCTCGATCATCAGATTTTAAAATCCGGATTATAAAAACTTGGGGGGGATGTCCCCACCTCTCAAGACATGGAGGGGACGTGACCCCTCTGGCCCCCCCGGGTTTTCCGCCCCTGGGTAGAAGGGCCTGAAAACTGTAACGTCCAGGTTCAGGAACAGCTGCTTCCCTGCAGCGATCAGGTTGTTAAACACTGCAACCTCCAAATAAACTCTGAACTAAATAGACTTGGGGACATTGTTTTTGTATTTTAGCACCGTTATGTTATGTTTCTAAGTATGAGTGTGTGTGTGTGTGTGTGTGTGTGTGTGTGTGTGTGTGTGTGTGTGTGTGTGTGTGTGTGTGTGTGTGTGTGTGTGTGTGTGTGTGTGTGTGTGTATGTGTGTGTGTGTGTGTGTGTGTGTATGTGTGCAAGTGTGAGTGTGTGTGTGTGTGTGTGTGTGTGTGTGTGTGTGTGTGTGTGTGTGTGTGTGTGTGTATGTGTGTGTGTGTGTGTGTGTGTGTATGTGTGCAAGTGTGAGTGTGTGTGAGTGTGTGTGTGTGTGTGTGTGTGTGTGTGTGTGTATGTGTGTGTGTGTGTGTGTGTGTGTATGTGTGCAAGTGTGAGTGTGTGTGTGTGTGTGTGTGTGTGTGTGTGTGTGTGTGTGTGTGTGTGTGTGTGTGTGTGTGTATGTGTGTGTGTGTGTGTGTGTGTGTATGTGTGCAAGTGTGAGTGTGTGTGTGTGTGTGTGTGTGTGTGTGTGTGTATGTGTGTGTGTGTGTGTGTGTGTGTATGTGTGCAAGTGTGAGTGTGTGTGTGTGTGTGTGTGTGTGTGTGTGTGTGTGTGTGTGTGTGTGTGTGTGTGTGTGTGTGTGTGTATGTGTGCAAGTGTGAGTGTGTGTGTGTGTGTACTTCCGTACAGTATTGTACTTCCGGTGGCGCTGGTGCCAGCAGCCTCCACCTACAGCCCGGTATCCTTTTGTTTTTTTGTTTATTTAGTTATGTAAAAGTGTGGTTTTTTTGTGTTTTTTGGTGTCTTTATGTGGGGGAAGAGGGCACGGTGCGGGGGATACCGTCCTTCAGCCGCTTCCTGGTGAGGACGCGACTATTATTCGAGTCGCGTCCTCCCCCCCCCCCCCCCCCCCCCCCACAGCGGCCTACCTACCTGGATTGGCGCGGCCTTTCCTGCCGGGATCGACTGGAGCTCCAGCAGCGGCGGGACAGCGCTGGAACATCGCGGGGCTGGCGATGCCTTACCGGGGGTCGCTGTCTGGAGCCCGGAGTGCTGGACCTGCTGCACCAACATCAAGGAGCTGCGGTTTGCAGAGCTCCCAACGCGGGCGGCGCTGATGAACAGCGCGGGGTCCTGTGACTCTGCCCAGCTCGACCTGTGGACTCAGGAGCTGCGGACTCCGGCAGCGGGAGGCGGCTGATCAGGAGGTCCGGGCCGCTGAGGAGGAGGCTGCTCACCGTCGGGGCTCGGCGTCAGCGTTCCACCAGCCCGGCG
This sequence comes from Leucoraja ocellata, assembly GCA_036785375.1. Taxonomy (NCBI): domain Eukaryota; kingdom Metazoa; phylum Chordata; class Chondrichthyes; order Rajiformes; family Rajidae; genus Leucoraja; species Leucoraja ocellata. The sequence continues at coordinate 6,334,999 of JAWMAR010000109.1, read as the reverse complement.
TGAGGGCCTGAACATCGGGCCACCCGGGGCGGCGACTGCGGGTGCTTGGAAGGCCCCGACTACGGATGGACACGGAGGGGAGCCTGGCTGGACTATGGTGCCATCCTCACCTTGGTGCCATTTATGTTATGTTGTGTTGTGGACTTTCTGTGTTTGTGCTTTTTTTTTAATTTTTAAATTTTTAATTCAATTTCAATTTTATTTTTAATATGATACTGCCTGTAAGGGAAATTCATTTCGTTGTCTCAAACTGTGTGTGTGTGAGTGTGTGTGTGTGTGTGTGTGTGTGTGTGTGTGTGTGTGTGTGTGTGTGTGTGTGAGTGTGTGTGTGTGTGTGTGTGTATCTGTGTGTGTGGGTGTGTGTGTGTGTGTGTGTGTGTGTGTGTGTGTGTGTGTGTGAGTGTGTGTGTGTGTGTGTGTGTGTGTGTGAGTGTGTGTGTGTGTGTGTGTGTGTGTGTGTGTGTGTGAGTGTGTGTGTGTGTGTGTGTATCTGTGTGTGTGTGTGTGTGTGTGTGTGTGTGTGTGAGTGTGTGTGTGTGTGTGTGTGTGTGTGTGTGTGTGTGTGTATCTGTGTGTGTATGTATGTGTGTGTGTATGTATGTGTGTGTGTGAGCGCGTGTGTGTGTGTGCGTTAGTGTGCCCATGTGTGCATTTGTGTGTATGTGCGCATGTGTGCGTTAGTGTGCTCATGTGTGCGTTTGTGTGCGCATGTATGTGCGCATGTGTGCGTGTGTGCATGCATGTATGTGTTTATATTTTTTTCTCGTTTATTATATTATTCACAGTGTAGACAACAGACAAAAGGTGCAGGAGTAGGCCATTCGGCCCTTCGTGCCAGCACCGCCATTCAATGTGATCATGGCTGATCATCCACAATCAGTACCCCGTTCCTGCCTTCTCCCCATATCCCTTCTCTATCTGTAAGAGATCTATCAAACTGTTGTGCTGCTGCAAGTAAGAATGTCACTGTCGTACCTGGGACATACAGTATGACAATGAAACACTCTTGGGTCTTGGGTCCTGACCATGGATAGGTGACGTTTTGGGTCGGGACCTCCATCAGACCTTCTTCTTGACATCTTCTTCAATCGATCATTCTTCAATCAGTCTGAAAATTGGTCGGGGAGTTGCGAATAATCCTTCAACCTCTCTGGAGGAAGGGAAGGTTCTGGAAGAACGCGAGAGGACTAGCAATTTGAAGCATTGCAATGCCCAGAACCGGCGTCAGCTCAGATCCTTCACGGCCGACTTGGAGAAGTCACCAAGACCAAGAGAAGCGTTGTTTCTGTTGAGGGTGGAGGGTCCAGTGGAGCGTCCCTTGTGGCCAAGGGTCCCGGAGGGCAAGGAGCATCGCCACTCCACCTAGGGTCCGCAAGGGGAGGAGTGGCTCTGCTGTCAGTGACCGAAGGACTGGTGACGGGATCTAGGGAGTAGACAGGGCTGAAAATCTCCTGGTTGGGTTGCTCCTAGGCCTGGCCAAGCTGGCCATCCGCGAGTCACGGCACCAGGCGGAAGAGGGCTTTGCCCGAGCTAGATACTTGCCCCTTTACCGCGGTTGTAAAGTAGTCATATAGATAGGGTGGTAAAGAAAGCTTTTGGTATGCTAGCCTTTATCAATCAGAGCATTGAGTATAGAAGCTGGGATGTAATGTTAAAATTGTACAAGGCATTGGTGAGACCAAATCTGGAGTTTGGTGTACAATTTTGGTCGCCCAATTATAGGAAGGATGTCAACAAAATAGAGAGAGTACAGAGGAGATTTACTAGAATGTTGCCTGGGTTTCAACAACTAAGTTACAGAGATAGGTTGAATAAGTTAGGTCTTTATTCTCTGGAGCGCAGAAGGTTAAGGGGGGACCTGATAGAGGTCTTTAAAATGATGAGAGGGATAGACAGAGTTGATGTGGACAAGCTTTTCCCTTTGAGAATAGGGAAGATTCAAACAAGAGGACATGACTTCAGAATTAAGGGACAGAAGTTTAGGGGTAATATGAGGGGGAACTTCTTTACGCAGAGAGTGGTGGCGGTGTGGAATGAGCTCCCAGTGGAAGTGGTGGAGGCAGGTTCATCGGTATCATTTAAAAATAAATTGGATACGCATATGGATGAGAAGGGAATGGAGGGTTATGGTACGAGTGCAGGCAGGTGGGACTAAGGGGAAACAAATTTGTTCGGCACGGACTTGTAGGGCCGAGATGGCCTGTTTCCGTGCTGTAATTGTTATATGGTTATTATATGGTTATATGGTTATAATATGTGTAAAATAGTTGTTTGATGATTTTGTAACTTGGTGGTGGGGATGTCACCACGGATTTGGTTTTTGTATCGTGTTATTTGTTTATTATTATTATTATTTTTCTTTTTAATTTTTTTTAATTTTATATGGATGTATGGAGATCTGATTTATTCTCTGTAAAGCACTTTGGCTTGAAGATGATTTGATTTAAAAGTGCTATATAAATAAAAATGACTTACTCTCTGGGTGCTCCAGTTTCCTCCCACATTCCAAAGAAGTACAAGCTTGTAGGCCAATTGGCTTTGGTAAACATTACATAGTGAAATTCATTTTGGATATAAGGTGGTAAGGTCATAAGGTCATAAGGCCATTCGGCCCATCAAGACTACTCCGCCATTCAATTATGGCTGATCTATCTCTCCTTCCTAACCCCATACTCCTGCCTTCTCCCCATAACATCTCACATCCATACTAATCAAAAAAGTATCTATCTCTATCTTCGATATATCCACTGACTTGACCTCCACAGCTGTCTGTGGGAAAGAATTCCACAGATTCACCACCCTCTGACTAATCTACTCATCTCCTTCCGACAAGGATGTCCTTTAATTCAGAAGCTGTGACCTCTGGTCCTAGACTCTCCCACCAGTGGAAACATCCTCTCCACATCCACTCTATCCAAGCCTTTCATTATTCTGCATGTTTCAATGATGTCCCCCCTTCATTCTTCTAAACTCCAGCGAGTACAGGCCCAGTGCCGACAAAATGGCTCACAATATTCCGAATTCGGCCTACCATGCCGACACCCGCCATGTTTGGCGCCATTTCACCACCAAGTCCCGGCCGTGCCAAGTGTAGCCGGTGGGGACTTCTGCCTCTGCTCCACATGAGGTTATGTGGTAAGACACACAATGCTGGAGTAACTCAGCGGGACAGGCAACATCTCGGGAGAGAAGGAATGGTCGACGTTTCCAGGCCAAGACCCTTCTTCAGACCGATGTCAGGGGAATGGGCGGGACGGAGATAGAATGTAATCGGGGACAGTAAGACTAGTGGGAGAACTGGGAAGGGGGAGGGGATGGAGAGAGGGGGAAAGCAAGGGCTATCTGAAGTTAGAGAAGTCAATGTTCATACTGCTGGGGTGTAAACTACCCAAGCGAAATATGAGGTGTTGCTCCTCCAATTTGAGCTGGGCCTCACTCTGACAATGGAGGAGGCCCAGGACAGAAAGGTCAGTGTGGGAATGGGAGGGGGAGTTGTGTGGTGAGACCTGAATACAGAAGCCATGACAGGATTGAATTCTTCCCCCCCCCCCCTCCTCTATCATTGATGCCAACGTATAAAGCTGCGCTGTCCTTTTGAATTTCATGTACAATTCATTTCAGAGGTGTGGAAATAAAACATAACAAACGCACTGCGGGAGCCAGGTTGTAGAAGATGAGGGGGAGGATAATGGAGATTTAGTCCCCTGCTGCTCAATAACCTCACTGAGATACACTTCACACAACTGGAGAGCTGCACAGCTGTAATGTAGATATCACAGACGCACACACACGGGTATAAATACATACACTCAGATATAAATACACACATATACACCCACGCACATATACACATACGCACGCACGCACACACACACAATGATAAAAATCGATACACTCAGATACAAATACACACATATACACCCACGCACATATACACACACGCACGCACGCACACACACAATGATAAAAATACATACACTCAGATACAAATACACACATATACACCTACGCACATATACACACATGCACACACGCACACACACAATGATAAAAATATATACACTCAGATATAAATACACACACACACATATACACACACGCACATATACACACACATACACATATACACACACACACACACATTGATAAAAATACATGCACTCAGATATAAATACACACACACACACATACACACACACACACACACACACAGCACGTACACACACACACACACACACACACACACACGCACGCACACACACATACACACATGCAGCATGCACGCAACATGCACACATACACACACACGCAGCACGCACACACACACACACACACACACACACACACACACACGTACAAACACACACATACACACACACAAACACACACACACACACACACACACACACACACACACACACACACACACACACACACACACACACACACACACACACACAATGCAATGGCCACATTTGGACTATGCGGAGTTTCGACTAAGACAATCAGTCTGCAGAAAAGTCCCTACCTGAACCGTCACCTATCCATGTTTTCCAGGGACGCTGCCTGACCCGCTGAATTACTCCAGCAGTGAATGTCATTCCTTGGTAAACCAGCATGTGCAGTTCCTATTTCTACTTTGGGATTTCGACACAAGATGCGAGGGTAACTCAGCGGGGCAGGCAGCATCTCTAGAGAGAAGGAACGCTCACCCATTTCTACCCTCCAGGAATGCTGCCTGTCCCGCCAACTTACTCCAGCATTTTGTGTCTATCTTTCCTACACATTTAGTCTACTTATATATAGTATTGCGTTCACTTTTGGTCACCATGCAACACGAAGGATGTTGTATAGTTAAACCATTTACAGTGTACAGATACATGATAAGGGAATGACGTTTAGTGCAAAGTAAAGCCAGAAAATGAGCTTCCAGTGGAAGTGGTGGAGGCAGGTTCATTGGTATCATTTAAAAATAAATTGGATAGGCATATGGATGAGAAGGGAATGGAGGGTTATGGTATGAGTGCAGGCAGGTGGGACTAAGGGAAAATAATTGTTCGGCACGGACTTGTAGGGCTGAGATGGCCTGTTTCCGTGCTGTAATTGTTATATGGTTATATGGTTATATGGTTAAAAGTCTGATCAAGGATAGTCACCAATGAGGTAGATAGTAGTTCAGCACTTCTCTCTGGGTGTGGTGGGATGATTCAGTTGCCCGATAACAGCCGGGAAGAAACTGTCCCTGAATCTGGAGGTGTGCGTTTTCACACTTCTGTACCTTTTGCCTGATGGGAGAGGGGAGAAGAAGGAGTGGCCGGGGTGCGACTGGTCCTTGATGATGCTGCTGGCCTTGCCGAGGCAGCGTGAGGTGTAGATGGAGTCAATGGAAGGGAAGTTGGTTTGTGCGATGGTCCGGGCTGCGTCCACAATTTACTGCAATTCCTTGTGTTCCAGAGTGAATGTGGATCCCGGTGAATTGCAGGTCACAGTTTGTGGACCCTGGGCATTTACACCCAAACATAGTTTAGTTTAGTTTAGTCTAGAGATACAGCGCGGAAACAGGCACGTTGGCCCTCTGAGTCCGTACCGACCTGCGATCCCCCGCAGACTAACACTATCCTACACATGCCAGGGACAATTTACAACCACGCCAAGTCAATTAACCTACAAACCTGTACGTCTTTGGAGTGTGGGAGGAAACTGAAGATCTCGGAGAAAACCCACGCAGGTCACGGGGCGAACATACAGACAGCACCCGTAGTTGGGATCGAACCTGAGTTTCCATCGCTGTAAGGCAGCAACTCTGCCAATGTGCCCCCATGTGTCTCCCCCTGTAGCTATAGGTTGGAACAATTCCATGGCAACATCCGTCTTTAAACTGGAGTGGGTAATATTCAGCCCCCTGAGGTAACTAAATGGTGATGCCTAGAATTATTTAATCTCTAGTTTCTACCGCTGCGCCACCATGTTGCCAGCAGCCACAGTGGCGCAGCGGTAGAGTTGCCTTACAGCGAATGCAGCGCTGGAGACCCAGGTTCGATCCCGACTACAGGAGCTTGTATGTACGGAGTTGGTACGTTCTCCCCGTAACCTGTGTGGGTTTTCTCCGAGATCTTCGGTTTCCTCCCACACTCCAAAGACGTACAGGTTTGTAGATTAATTGGTTTTGTATAAATGTAAAACTTGTCCCTAGTGTGTGTAGGATGGTATTAGTGTGCGGGGATCGCTGGTCTGCGCGGACCCGGTGGGCCGAAGGGCCTGTTTCCGCGCTGTATCTCGAAACTAAACCTCTTGGGATTCAACATCTCTTGTCTATAAGAGCAGGGAGGTTCTACTGCAGTTGTACAGGGTCTTGGTGAGACCACACCTGGAGTATTGTGTACAGTTTTGGTCTCCCAAGAGGAAAGACATTCTTGCCGTAGAGGGAGTACAGAGAAGGTTCACCAGACTGATTCCTGGGATGTCAGGACTTTCATATGAAGAAAGACTGGATAGACTCGGTTTGTACTCGCTAGAATTTAGAAGATTGAGGGGAGGATCTTATAGAAACTTACAAAATTCTTAAGGGGTTGGACAGGCTAGATGCAGGAAGATTGTTCCCGATGTTGGGGAAGTCCAGAACAAGGGGTCACAGTTTAAGTATAAGAGGGAAGTTTTATTTAGCGGCAACCAGAAAGACGCTACGACTTTTTGCGCGACTGAGGAGACGACTCACGGCGCCCACGGGCGAACATGTGTCGACAAACTAGTCGCCTGCAGTTGCCTAAAAAATCGCCTAAGTGGGACAGGCCCATTAAAGGATGCGATTGCATGCGTTTTGCGCGGCCAAATGGAAGCGGTGTTTGCGCTAAGTTTGCGCTAAGTTCGCGTGTGATGTAATTTGCGTCATGCTTACCAATCAGCTGGGCAGGAGATGGGCCGACTGAATTTGGGCGTCGCACGGCGTCAGGCGGTGACATCATCACGCAACGCCACGCCAGGCGGTGAGGTCATCGTGCAATGCCACGCGCTAGGTGTACGCCGTCAAGACGCTGCGTATGCCCGCAATGCGCCTGCGTGCCGACGGGCCATTGGCGCGCGGAGATTTCGGACTCTGCCAGAATTTCGATGCCCCGCGCGATGTCGGGACCAGCCCCGCACAACTCCGCGCTTCTACGTGGGACCGGCCCCACGCGGCCATAGGGTGCCCGTACACCTCAAGCGACCACGCTTGGTCACGCCAAACGCATGCAATCGCATGCAAGTGGGACAGGCTCTTAAGTCTTCTGTGGCAATGAATTCCACAGATTCACTCCCCTCTGATTAAATAAATTCATCTCCTCATCCCCTTCCTAATGGAACGTCCTTTAATTCTGAGGCCTGGACTCTCCCAGCAATCAGTGTCCGTGTCAGTCAGCATCAGAGGCGAGGAGAGCAAACAATTGGACCTCACCCATTTTCCTTTTAGCAATCCTTGTGTGCTTTAGAAGGGAAAAAATCCATTACATACCAAAATAATTTAGTGGCAATCATTTAATAATCCCACAACGCAATTTCTTGCAGATGATGGATTGTAAAATCTCAATTATAATTTGAAGGAATTTATGAATCAATCACAGCAACGTGTCGTTGCAACGATGAATGAAGTAATATAGATTGATCACGCTGAAAGAGATAGAATTGGAAACCTTAAGAGACCATCATTCTCTGTATATACATTTCAGACTGCGCCAGACACCTTAAAAAGTGTCCTAATTCAGCTGGCATAACGGTGGCAAATGTATTTCCTCATTGTTTTCAATGAACAGCAGCATAATCTGCGAGAGGTGAATCCTCTTCCTCTCATCCCCCCGACCACAGTGGGTGCGGCTAGGTGGCGCGGCTGTAGAGTTGCTGCCTCGTAGCGCCAGAAACCCGGGTTTGATCCCGACCACGGGCGCTGTCTGTACGGAGTTTGTACGTTCTCCCGTGTGACCTGCGTGGGTTTTCTCCGAGATCTTCGGATTCCTCCCACACTCCAAAGACGTACAGGTTTGCAGGTTAATTGGCTTCTGTGTATTGTTCCTCGTGTGTGGGGTACAAAGGCAAGACAAAGGACATTTATTGTCACGTACACCAATTGGTGAAGTGAAATTTGAGTTGCCATCTGCAGCACACCGATAAAAAGTAAAACACAACATTAAAGAATTTACCATTAAACATAAACCAATCCCCCCACAATGGTTCCCACTGTGAGGGAAGGCAGCAAAGTCCAGTCCTCTTCCTCTATGTTCACCCACAGTCGCCGCGATGGCGGCCCGATGTTTCAGGCCCTCCCGCCGGATGATGGAGCTCCGGTGTCGGGAGAACACTCTAAGCGGTTTCGAGCGTCTGCAACGGCCGCTTCCTCCCCGGAGACCGCACTGGTCGGAGCTCCAACACTAGCGATCTCGGCGAGAGATCCCACCCAGGCTCCGCGGTGTTTAAAGTCAGCGCCGCCCGCAGCTGGACGCTCCGCAACCACAACTCCGCGATGTTGAAGTCGACGGTCTCAGCACTCCGGAGCTTACCACATGGCGACCCGGGTAAGGTATCGCCCGCTGCGCGCTGGTGCTTCAGCGCTGTGCCGCCGCCGAAGCTGAGGTTCTGGCCGGTCCAGGCAGGAAACGCCGCTCCTGTCCCGTTGGTAGGCTGCGAGGAAGGGGCGAAGATGCGGCTCGGAGCAAAGCCACATCTCCAACCAGGTAGGGACTGAGTAATAGAACTAGTGTTTGGTCACAGGTACTGTGGGGCCCAATGATAATTGGAGGAACTGCACCTCATATTTGACTTGGGCAGCTTACACCCCCAGAGGTATAAACATTGACTTCTCTAACTTCATGTAAGCACTGCTTTCACTCTCTCTCCATCCCTCCCCCTTCCCAGTTCTCCGACCAGTAGGTACACAAAAATGCTGGAGAAACTCAGCGGGTGCAGCAGCATCTATGGAGCGAAGGAAATGGGCAACGTTTCGGGCCGATACCCATCTTCAGTTCTCTGACCAGTCTCACTGTCCCCCTGATATATTTTTATCCCTGTATGCTTCATTGTCATTTTCTCCTAGTTATCAATGATCTATTCTACATTTACCTTGAGCACCATCCCCTTTGATGTCTCCTTTTCACACCCTATCCTTCGTTATCTCTGTGCCTCCCTCTCCCCTGCCTTGTCTGAAGAAGCATCTCAACTCCAGAGATGCTGCCTGCCCCACAGAGTTACTCCAGCTTTTTGTGTCTATCTTTAGTGTAGGGGAGGGTCGCTGGTCGGCGCGGACTCAGTGGGCTGAAGGGCCTATTTCCACGCTGAATCTCTAAAATAAACTAAACTAAAATCCAACTTCGGTTACGGTTGATTTATTGTAGTATTGGAGGAGTCCATTCAGCTCATTGAGTCTGTACTATCTCCTGAGTAAATATTGTTTAGGTAGACAAAAATGCTGGAGAGACTCAGCTGGTGCAGCAGCATCTATGGAGCGAAGGAAATAGGCAACGTTTCAGGGCCGAAACCCTTCTGGCTCAAGTACGTGCAACTCGACACAGAATACCTCACTCTCTGACACTGGCAGTAGCTCTACACAAGCTGCTTCATCTCAGGTTGGGAAAAGGGGAAGTACAACGGGATCTGGGAGTCCTAGTACATCAGTCTATGAAAGTAAGCATGCAGGTACAGCAGGCAGTGAAGAAAGCGAATGGCATGTTGGCCTTTATAAAAAGAAGAATCGAATACAGGAGCAAAAAGGTCCTTCTGCAGGTTACACAAAAAAGCTGGAGAAACTCAGCGGGTGCAGCAGCATCTATGGAGCGAAGGAGATAGGCAACGTTTCGGGCCGAAACCCTTCTTCAGACTTCTGCAGTTGTACAGAGCCCCAGTGAGACCACACCTGGAGTATTGTGTGCAGTTTTTGTCCCCTAATTTGAGGAAGGACATTCTTGCTATTGAGGGAGTGCAGTGCAGGTTTACAAGGTTAATTCCCGGGATGGCGGGACTGTCATATGCTGAGAGAATGGAGCGGCTGGGCTTGTACACTCTGGAGTTTAGAAGGGTGAGAGGGTATCTTATTGAAACATAAGGAACATGTTCCCGATGTTGGGGGAGTCCAGAACCAGGGGCCACAGTTTAAGAATAAAGAGTAAGCCATTTAGAACGGAGATGAGGAAACACTTTTTCTCACAGAGAGTGGTGAGTCTGTGGAATTCTCTGCCTCAGAGGGCGGTAGAGGCAGGTTCTCTGGATGCTTTCAAGAGCAAGCTAGAATTGCGGTTTCAGAGGATATGGGGAGAAGGCAGGAACGGGGTACTGATTGGGGATGATCAGCCATGATCACATTGAATGGCGGTGCTGGTTCGAAGGGCCGAATGGCCTACTCCTGGTCTATTGTCTATTGGCTATTGTTTTGACGTTTATGCAAGCTTTGTTTATCTTTTCTTCATCCTGTGTCGTGTATGAATCTGGTCAATGACTGAGCCGTAAGTGACAGGAGCAGAATCTATCTATCTCTGCTGTTGACTTAATCCACCGACTTGGCCGCCCACAGCCTTCTGTGGCAAAGAATTCCACAGATTCACCCGCAAGGTCAGTTCGAGGAGGCCTCCAGCTCCATCGATGGTAGGCCGCAGAGTGACCGGTGGATGCAATCCGAACATTAACCGCATCTCCGTCAAGGTAAGATACTGAAAGAAAAATGTCCCCCTCCCCCTCCCCCTCCCCCGACATAAAATAAACTGCAGAACATTTACACAAACTATTAACACACATAAAAAATTTTAAAATGATGAAAAAACAAACAGACTGTTGGCGGGGCTGCCAATCGTGCAGCACCCCCTGGTGGTCTCCACCAACTTGGCCTCCACAGTTTTCTGTGGCAATTTATTCCACAGACCCATCACCCTCTGACTAAATACATTTCCCCTCATCTCATTCCTAAAAGAACGTCCATTAATTCCGAGGCTGTGACCTCTGGTCCTAGACTCTCCCACTGGTGGAAACTTCCTCTCCGCACCCACACTCTATCCAAGCCAGATGGCATTTCGGGTCGAGACCCTTCTTCAGACTCAAGCCAAAACGTCACCCACACCCTCGCTCCAGAGATGCTGCCTGTCCCTCTGAGTCACTCCAGCTTTTTGTGTTGTCTCACTTCAGTTTAAACCAGCATCTGCAGTTCCTTCCTACACATCCACCGCCTTCTCCCCGTTAACTTTGACACCTGTACTAATCAAGAATCTAGCTTTGCCTTAAAAAATATCCATTGACTTGGCGTCCTGTCCAAGCCTGGGGGGCGGGTTGTGCGTTTTTGGCACTGCGCTAATCACCATATAACCATATAACCATATAACAATTACAGCACGGAAACAGGCCAATCTCAGCCCTACAAGTCCGTGCCGAACTACTTTTTTCCCTTAGTCCCACCTGCCTGCACTCATACCATAACCCTCCATTCCCTTCTCATCCATATGTCTATCCAATTTATTTTTAAATGATACCAATGAACCTGCCTCCACCACTTCCACTGGAAGCTCATTCCACATCGCTACCACTCTCTGAGTAAAGAAGTTCCCCCTCATGTTATCCCTAAACGTCTGTCCCTTAATTCTGAAGTCATGTCCTCTTGTTTGAATCTTCCCTATTCTCAAAGGGAAAAGCTTGTCCACATCAACTCTGTCTATCTCTCTCATCATTTTAAAGACCTCTATCAAGTCCCCCCTTAACCTTCTGCGCTCCAGAGAATAAAGACCTAAGTTATTCAACCTATCTCTGTAACTTAGTTGTTGAAACCCAGGCAACATTCTAGTAAATCTCCTCTGTACTCTCTATTTTGTTGACATCCTTCCTATAATTGGGCGACCAAAATTGTACACCATACTCCAGATTTGGTCTCACCAATGCCTTGTACAATTTTAACATAATTACCACAGCGTTAATATTGGAACAAAGCACAAAACGCTGCTCGCACGGTGAAACTGCGCTGGTGCAGGCAATATCAATTACGTTGCACTGGGAAGATGAGACATTCAGGCCCGAGGAATATTACAGCGGAATATTACCCCCCCCCCTCCCCCCGACAGGAAATGTATTAACAAATTAACTGTAAAACAAATGGCCTGAAGGTTCTCTTTAAACAAATTGATGAGATGTTGAAATAGGCTGAGCAATTAGACCTGAGTGCGGCGCATTCTTCCACACTGCCATTAGACGTTGGTCTTTACTTACATCGCTTGGGGCATGGAAAAATGGCCAACATTTGGACCATCTCATCAAACTCTGGGGCTGGACATCCTGTGGTGAATGTCTCAGCCTCCTGAGTCGGCTTGGACGGACGTGGGCCAAACGCACGCAAATCATAATCATATTTATATTTTATTATGTTTTATAAATCATAATCATCATTATATTTGATTATATTTTATTAGCCAAATATGTTTTGCAACATACGAGGAATTTCATTTGCCGTACAGTCATACAAATAAAAATCGACAGAACGCACAAAATACATTTTAACATAAACATCCACCACAGTGACTCCTCCACATTCCCCACTGTGATGGAAGGCGAAAAAAAGTTCAATCTCTCCCTTTGTCCTCCAGCAGTCGGGGGCCTCGAGCCTTCCGTTGACGGGACGATCTTACTCCCGTGCCGATCAAGTTCCTGCATCGGGGGGGGGGGTGGAATCTCAGCTCCCCCGCGCCGGGCGATCTACCCCGGGTTGGGGCTAGTCGACGTCGTGCGGCTTTTGGAGCTTCCCGACATCTATGGTCTCAACCCGAGACTGCGAGCTCCTCGATGGTGAAATCCGCAGGCCGCGGTTGGAGCGTTGACCCCAGGCAATGAATCGACTACGATGGTAAGTCCACGTCCCAGCGGTGGGGCTCAAAGTCAGTCCCGAGCGAGGTCTCCAGCTCCACGATGTTAGGCTGCAGAGCGACCAGAGATACGATCCGGAAACATAGAAACATAGAAACATAGAAATTAGGTGCAGGAGTAGGCCATTCGGCCCTTCGAGCCTGCACCGCCATTCAATATGATCATGGCTGATCATCCAACTCAGTATCCCGTACCTGCCTTATCTCCATACCCCCTGATCCCCTTAGCCACAAGGGCCACATCTAACTCCCTCTTAAATATAGCCAATGAACTGGCCTCAACTACCCTCTGTGGCAGAGAGTTCCAGAGATTCACCACTCTCTGTGTGAAAAAAGTTCTTCTCATCTCGGTTTTAAAGGATTTCCCCCTTATCCTTAAGCTGTGACCCCTTGTCCTGGACTTCCCTAACATCGGGAACAATCTTCCTGCATCTAGACTGTCCAACCCCTTAAGAATTTTGTAAGTTTCTATAAGATCCCCTCTCAATCTTCTAAATTCTAGAGAGTATAAACTAAGTCTATCCAGTCTTTCTTCATAAGACAGTCCTGACATCCCAGGAATCAGTCTGGTGAACCTTCTCTGCACTCCCTCTATGGCAATAATGTCCTTCCTCAGATTTGGAGACCAAAACTGTACGCAATACTCCAGGTGTGGTCTCACCAAGACCCTGTACAACTGCAGTAGAACCTCCCTGCTCCTATACTCAAATCCTTTTGCAATGAAAGCTAACATACCATTTGCTTTCTTTACTGCCTGCTGCACCTGCATGCCTACCTTCAATGACTGGTGTACCATGACACCCAGGTCTCGCTGCATCTCCCCCTTTCCCAATCGGCCACCATTTAGATAATAGTCTGCTTTCCCGTTTTTGCCACCAAAATGGATAACCTCACATTTATCCACATTATACTGCATCTGCCAAACATTTGCCCACTCACCCAGCCTATCCAAGTCACCTTGCAGTCTCCTAGCATCCTCCTCACAGCTAACACTGCCCCCCAGCTTAGTGTCATCCGCAAACTTGGAGATATTGCCTTCAATTCCCTCATCCAGATCATTAGTATACATTGTAAATAGCTGGGGTCCCAGCACTGAACCTTGCGGTACCCCACTAGTCACTGCCTGCCATTGTGAAAAGGACCCGTTTACTCCTACTCTTTGCTTCCTGTTTGCCAGCCAGTTCTCTATCCATATCAATACTGAACCCCCAATGCCTTGTGCTTTAAGTTTGTATACTAATCTCTTATGTGGGACCTTGTCGAAAGCCTTCTGGAAGTCCAGATACACCACATCCACTGGTTCTCCCCTATCCACGCTACTAGTTACATCCTCGAAAAATTCTATAAGATTCGTCAGACATGATTTACCTTTCGTAAATCCATGCTGACTTTGTCCAATGATTTCACCACTTTCCAAATGTGCTGCTATCCCATCTTTAATAACTGACTCTAGCAGTTTCCCCACTACCGATGTTAGACTAACTGGTCTGTAATTCCCCATTTTCTGTCTCCCTCCCTTCTTAAAAAGTGGGGTTACGTTTGCTACCCGCCAATCTTCAGGAACTACTCCAGAATCTAAAGAGTTTTGAAAGATTATTATCAATGCATCCACTATTTCTGGAGCTACTTCCTTAAGTACTCTGGGATGCAGCCTATCTGGCCCTGGGGATTTATCGGCCTTTAATCCATTCAATTTACCCAACACCACTTCCCGGCTAACCTGGATTTCACTCAATTCCTCCAACTCCTTTGACCCGCGGTCCCCTGCTATTTCCGGCAAATTATTTATGTCTTCCTTAGTGAAGACGGAACCAAAGTAGTTATTCAATTGGTCCGCCATATCCTTGTTCCCCATGATCAACTCACCTGTTTCTGACTGCAAGGGACCTACATTTGTTTTAACTAATCTCTTTCTTTTCACATATCTATAAAAACTTTTGCAGTCAGTTTTTATGTTCCCTGCCAGTTTTCTTTCATAATCTATTTTTCCTTTCCTAATTAAGCCCTTTGTCCTCCTCTGCTGGTCTTTGAATTTGTCCCAGTCCTCCGGTATGCTGCTTTTTCTGGCTAATTTGTACGCATCATCCTTCGCTTTGATACTATCCCTGATTTCCCTTGTTATCCACGGATGTACTACCTTCCCTGATTTATTCTTTTGCCAAACTGGGATGAACAATTTTTGTAGTTCATCCATGCAGTCTTTAAATGTCTTCCATTGCATATCCACCGTCAACCCTTTTAGAATTAATTGCCAGTCAATCTTGGCCAATTCACGTCTCATACCCTCAACAATCGCATCTCCGGCAAGGTAAGAGATTGAAAGATGTTTTTCCAGACCCCCCCTCCCCCCCCCCACATAAAACAAACCGGAGAACATTAACACAAACTTTTTAATCAACTAAAAATAACAAAAAAAGAGGAAAAGGAAAGACAGGCTGTAGGCGAGGCTGCCATCGATGCGCCATCCGGGACTGGCTTTGACGGGGCTTCACAGTCGGCATGGACGAGTTGGGCCGAAGGGCCTGCTGCCATGCTCTAATACTCAATCTATAAGCCGAGGGGTATTTGGGGCTTAGGAAGTTTGGCACGTCCCCTGCAACTCTCACCAACTTCTACAGATGCGCTGTAGAAACCATTTTATCGGGATGCATCACGGCTCGGTTTGGGAACGGCTCCATCCAAGACAGCGAGAAATTGCAGCGAATTGTGGACGCAGCCCGGACCATCGCACGAACCAACCTCCCTTCCATTGACTCCATCTACACCTCACGCTGCCTCGGCAAGGCCAGCAGCATCATCAAGGACCAGTCGCACCCCGGCCACTCCCTCTTCTCCCCTCTCCCATTGGTGTCCTTCCTCAAATTAGCAGACGTACCATGAGCCCATAGAGGTGGGCTGTAGAGGCTTTGTAGGACTCTCACTCTGCAAAGTCCTCAAACAGTTGAGCGTTACAGGGCTAGTAAAGAAGAGGGCCATTCAATCCGCGAGCGAAGCCACAGAGAAAGCCACTAGGTGGCGTTAGATTAAGATGGCTGATCCGTGGGCGGTTGCTGCTGGGACACAAGTCGGGGCCTGATCAACCCCGGCTGGGTCGCCTGGGCGTGTGCGTGAGATGTTATGAGACCCGAAACACCCGATGACCCCAGCTCACATCACTGAGGATGCTGAGGTCCCAGCCCATCTAGATGTATCTTTCACACATTGGGCCCAAGTGCCACTTTTCATTTTTAGTTTAGATTAGTTCAAGGATACAGCGCGGAAACAGGCCCTTTGTCCCACTGGGTCCACGCCGACCAGCGATCCCCACACATTAACATTACCCTACACGCAATAGGGACAATTTTTTTACAAGCCAATTAACCTACAAACCTGTACGTCTTTGGAGTGCGGGAGGAAACAGAGGATCTCGGAGAAAACCCACGCAGGTCACGGGGAGAACGTGCAAACTCCGTACAGACAGCGCCCGTAGTCGGGATCGAACCCGTGTCTCCGGCGCTGCATTCGCTGTAAGGCAGCAACTCTACCGCTGCGCCACCGTGCTGCCACAGGTGTCAGAGATTATCAGGAGAAGGCAGGAGAATGGGGTTAGGAGGGAGAGATAGATCAGCCATGATTAAATGGAGGAGTAGACTTGATGGGCCGAATGGTCTAATTCTGATCTTGTCACTTGTGACCTTATGATTTATGACTTTATGACCCTAACTGGAGATAGAAACATAGAAATATAGACAATAGGTGCAGGAGTAGGCCATTCAGCCCTTCGAGCCTGCACCGCCATTCAATACGATCATGGCTGATCATCCAACTCAGTATCCTGTACCTGCCTTCTCTCCATACCCCCTGATCCCGTTAACCACAAGGGCCACATCTAACTCCCTCTTAAATATAGCCAATGAACTGTGGCCTCAACTACATCCGTGGCAGAGAGTTCCACAGATTCACCGCTCTCTGTGTGAAAAATGTTTTTCTCATCTCGGTCCTAAAAGATTTCCCCCTTATCCTTAAACGGGGGTATGGAGAGAAGGCAGGTACGGGATACTGAGTTGGATGATCAGCCATGATCATATTGAATGGCGGTGCAGGCTCGAAGGGCCGAATGGCCTACTCCTGCACCTATTGTCTATGTTTCTATGTTTCTATGTAAACTGTGACCCCTTGTTCTGGAGGTTAACAATCACTGTTAGATCTCACAATAGGTCAAAGTTGTACAGAACAGCACCTGTGGTTGGGATCGAAGCTGGGTCTGTAAACGCTATAAGGCAGCAACTCTACCGCTGTGCCACCGTGCCACCTTGTATTTGAGTGTATTGGAGAGACGGCCACAGCCACAGGCCCGTGGCTGTAAATCATGGCCGCGACGGGTGATGTGGACGGTCGTGTCAGAGTGAGACCTCAGAAGGCTGCAGGGCCGACACAAATTCCATTAAGAGGTGGATGATTTAGTGAGGTGAGAGCTCTCGAAGACAACTTAATTTGGAAGATGGTGCGGGGAGGATGAGTTGGCAGCTCGACGAATCAAGCCCGCGGCAAACAAACGCAGTAAATATCAGCGAGGCAGGGACGCGCTTGTTTTTTTAAATCCCTTGTTGCTGGATCGCTCCAGATGTTGCCAGCACGTCTGGGTGGAATTGGGGGATGATAGAGTGGAGTTGCTGCCTCACAGCGCCAAAGGCCCGGGTTCGATCCTGACAACGGGTGCTTGTCTGTGCGGAGTTTGCGCCTTCTCCCCGTGACCTGCGCGGGATTTTCTCCGGTTGCTGCGGTTACCTCCAGCACTCCAAAGGCATACAGGTCGTCGAGTCATAGAAACGGGGCCTTCAGCCCAACCTGCCAACAATTTCCCAGCTACACTTGTGCAGAGAAGGTTCACCAGACTGATTCCTGGGATGTCAGGACTGTCTTATGAAGAAAGACTGGATAGACTTGGTTTATACTCTCTAGAATTTAGGAGATTGAGAGGGGATCTTATAGAAACTTACAAAATTCTTACGGGGTTGGACAGGCTAGATGCAGGAAGATTGCTCCCGATGTTGGGGAAGTCCAGGACAAGGGGTCACAGCTTAAGGATAAGGGGGAAATCCTTTAAAACCGAGATGAGAAAAACTTTTTTCACACAGAGAGTGGTGAATCTCTGGAACTCTCTGCCGCAGAGGGTAGTCGAGGCCAGTTCATTGGCTATATTTAAGAGGGAGTTAGATGTGGCCCTTGTGGCTAAGGGGATCAGGGGGTATGGATAGAAGGCAGGTACGGGATACTGAGTTGGATGATCAGCCATGATCATATTGAATGGCGGTGCAGGCTCGAAGGGCCGAATGGCCTACTCCTGCACCTAATTTCTATGTTTCTACACTCGTCCCACCTGCCCGTGTTTGGTCCATATCCCTCGAAACCTGTCCAATGCATGTCGGTACACAAAAAAAGCTGGAGAAACTCATTGGTGCAGCAGCATCTATGGAGCGAAGGAAATAGGCAACGTTTCGGGCCGAAACCCTTCTTCAGACCCAATGCATGTACCTGTCTAACTGTTTATTAAACGTTGGGATAGTCCCAGCCTCAACTACCTCCTCTGGCAGCTCGTTCCATACACCCACCACCCTCTGTGTGAAAAAGTTACCCCTCAGATTCCTATTAAATCTTTGCCCCTTCACCTTAGGCATCAACCAACACTCACTCCACCTCCCGCATTCCAAAGGCGTACAGGTTTGCAGGTTCATTGGCTTGGTAAAATTGTAAATTGTCCCTAGATAGTGTCGTACTTGGAGATTTTTTCGGCGACTGACAGCATCATTGACTGACGTGTCAGGTCACTGTGAAAATCGTGGCGTGATGTGGCGCGACTATGCGGTGAAGCAGCGTGCCAACGTATGACGCGGGGCGTTTCCTCAAATGTCGCTACATTTTTATTGTCGCCGCTGGATTTTGAAATGTTCAAAATTTTTCGGCAACCCTGATATACGTCAGTCAACGACGTCGGCAGTTGCCGATAAAATCACCAAGTGGGACAGGCCCTTTAGTGTGCGGTGATCGCTGTTCGGCGTAGACCCGGTGCCCCGAAGTGCCTGTTTACGCGCAGTATCTCTGAACTCAACTAAACTAAATGGATGAATAGTCCAGAAGGGGCAATATTAGATTAACCTCAGCTCCTTCTGAGCCTTTGTGAGCTGATTATGACTTGAGTGTTTGGTTTTATTTGAAAACTAGCAGAGCTACTTGACACTTCTTCCTGCGTATGGCGGGCGCAGCCTAAAGGGCCTGTCCCACTTGCACGTGATTCCATGTGTCTGGCACGAACAAACGTGGTCGCTTGATGCGTACGGGCCTCGCGTGGCCGGTCCCACTTCGAAGCGCGGAGGCGTATGGAGTAGTGCGGGGCTGGTCCCGACATCGCGCGGGGCTCCGAAAATCTTGCACTGTCCGAAAATTCCGCGCGCCAACGGCCTGTCGGCGCGTAGGTGCATTGAGGGCGTACGCAGTGTCTTGACGGTGTAGCCTAGCGCGTGACGTTGCGTGATGACGTCATTGCCCGACGCTGGGCGACGCCCAAATTCAGTCGGCCCGCCTCCTGCCCAGCTGATTGGTAAGTATGACGCAAATTACGTCACGCACGAACTTTGCGCGTACTTACTGCGAACTTGAAGGTTGCAATCTCCCGTCCCAGATACTAGACACTTGTTTGAGCTACCAAGTTGGCAAAAGCTGACAAAATAGTCTTGAGAAATGAATACATTCATGGCAAGACATAAAAACACGGCCAACTATAATGCAACAACACAATATTCTTGTATTATTGTTTACATATCCCTGTAAAAAAAAAGAGGCCATAGGTTTAAGGTGAAGGGGAACTATTGTGCAGGGATGAGAGGGGATCTTATTGAAACATATAAGATTATTCAGGGTTTGGACAGGCTAGAGGCAGGAAACATGTTCCCGATGTTGGGGGAGTCCAGAACCAGGGGCCATAGTTTAAGAATAAGGGGTAAGCCATTTGGAACGGAGATGAGGAAACACTTCTTCACACAGAGAGTGGTGAGTCTGTGGAAATTTCTGCCTTAGAACCTGTGGTGGAGGCCGGTTCTCTGGATACTTTCACGAGAGAGCTAGATAGGGCTCTTAAAGATAGCGGAGTCAGGGGATATGGGGGTGAAGGCAGGAACGGGGTAGTGATTGGGGATGATCAGTCACGATCACATTGAATGGCGGTGCTGGCTCGCAGGGCCGAATGGCCTCCTCCTGCACCCATTGTCTATTGTCTATTGAGGGAACCAGGAACCTTTTAGTTTTGGTTTGCATTAACCTTTTTCACTCAAAGGGTGGTGGGTGTATGGAACAAGCTATCGGAGGAGGTGGGTTGAGGAAGGGACTATCGCAACATTTAAGAAGTAATTAGACAGGTTCATGGACAAAATAGGTTTGGAGGGATAAGGGCCAACACAGGCAAGTGGAACTAGTATAGATGGCACATGTTGGTCAGCATTGGCAGGTTGGGCTGAAGGGCCTGAAACGTCACCTATTCCTTTTTTCCTGAGATGCTGTCTGACCCGTTGATTTATAGAGTCATGGAGTCAGTGATACAGCGTGGAAACAGATCCTTCAGCCCAACTCGCCCACACCGGCCAACATGTCCCAGCTACACTAGTCCCACCTGCCTGCGCTTGGTCCATATCCCTCCAAACCTGTCCCAGCCATGTTTCTTAAACGTTGGGATAGTCCCAGCCTCCTCTGGCAGCTCGTTCCATACACCCACCACCCTTTTGTTTGTGGAAAAAGGTATCCCTCAGATCCCTATTAAATCTTTTCCTCTTTAATATCCTCAGCAGTGACTAGTGGGGTACCGCAAGGCTCGGTGCTGGGACCCCAGCTATTTACAATATACATCAATGATTTGGATGAAGGGATTCAAAGTAACATTAGCAAATTTGCAGATGACACAAAGCTGGGTGGCAGTGTGAACTGTGAGGAGGATGCTATGAGAATGCAGGGTGACTTGGACAGGTTGGGGGAGTGGGCAGATGCATGGCAGATGAAGTTTAATGCAGATAAATGTGAGGTTATCAACTTTGGTAGCAAAAACAGGAAGGCAGATTACTATCTAAATGGTGTCAAGTTGGGAAAAGGGGAAGTACAATGGGATCTGGGGGTCCTTGTACATCAGTCTATGAAAGTAAGCATGCAGGTACAGCAGGCAGTGAAGAAAGTGAATGGCATGTTGACCTTTATAACAAGAGGAATCAAATATAGGAGCAAAGAGGTCCTTCTGCAGTTGTCTAGGGCCCTAGTGAGACCACACCTGGAGTATTGTGTGCAGTTTTGGTCCCCTAATTTGAGGAAGGACATTCTTGCTATTGAGGGAGTGCAGCGTAGGTTTACAAGGTTAATTCCCGGGATGGCGGGACTGTCATATACTGAGAGAATGGAGCGGCTGGGCTTGTACACTCTGGAGTTTAGAAGGATGAGAGGGCATCTCATTGAAACATATAAGATTGTTAAGGGTTTGGACACGCTAGAGGCAGGAAACATGTTCCCGATGTTGGGGGAGTCGGAGGCTCCAGCGACGGGTCTGTGGACGGCGGCGCCGGGAGCCCGCGGCTCCCTGGAGGGAGACCGCTTTTCGGGGCTCTGCAACGGCGACTTCTCCCGCCCGAGTTGCGGGGTTGAAGAGCTCCTGGAGCGGGCCTACATCACTGCCCCGCGCGGCGGAATGGCCGCGGACTCTGCGAGCGCACACCGGGGGCTCCAACACCAAGACCCGGTGTGCGACCTCGCACCACCCGGCGAGGCTTTAATGGCCGCGGGACAATCGCCATCGCCAGCCGGGGGCTATGACTTTGACTCTGACATCGGGGGGGGGTGGAGAGTGCAGTGGAGAGATAAGTTTATTTGGCCTTCCATCACAGCTATGTGATGGATGTTTATGTTAAATGTAATTATGTTGTGTCTGGGGTCTATTTGTGTGTAATGTATGGCTGCAGAAACGGCATTTCGTTTGGAACTCCAGGGGTCCAAATGACAATTAAATTGACTCTTGACTCTTGACTCTTGACTCTTGAACCAGGGGCCACAGTTTAAGAATAAGGAGTAAGCCATTTAGAACGGAGACGTGGAACACTTTTTCTCACAGAGAGTTGTGAGTCTGTGAATTCTCTGCC
This sequence comes from Leucoraja ocellata, assembly GCA_036785375.1. Lineage (NCBI taxonomy): Eukaryota > Metazoa > Chordata > Chondrichthyes > Rajiformes > Rajidae > Leucoraja > Leucoraja ocellata. The sequence continues at coordinate 6,312,999 of JAWMAR010000109.1, read as the reverse complement.
TCAGAGGGCGGTGGAGGCCGGTTCTCTGGATGCTTTCAAGAGAGAGCTAGATAGGGCTCTTAAAGATAGCGGAGTCAGGGGATATGGGGAGAAGGCAGGAACGGGGTACTGATTGGGGATGATCAGCCATGATCACATTGAATGGCGGTGCTGGCTCAAAGGCAAGGCAAGTTTATTTGTATAGCACCTTTCAACAACAAGGTACAGGTGCACAACCTTTTATCCGAAAGCCTTGGGACCAGACACTTGTCGGATTTCGGACATTTTCGGATTTCCGAATGGAAGATTTTTAGCGTAGATTAGGTAGGTAGCGCGGGCGGCTTGAAAAGTCTGGAGCTGCTGCCTCCTCCCGGGTGACCGGGAGAATCATTGCATAAATGTTAGTCAGTTAGTTTGGAGGGATTTTATGTGGTGGTGGTGGTGGAGTAGGGGTGAAGGGGGAAACTTTAATTCTTAGTCCCCTACCTACCTGGTCGGCGACTCCAACCTCGCGGAGCTGGGGCTCCGTCCGGCCGCGGGCGGCGCCGGTTGTAGCTCCGACCCGGCAACTCTACCCTGGCTGCGAGGCGCTCCAAATCCAGCGCGGCCCGCGGCCGGACGTCCCAGCTCCAAGAATGTCGGGAGTCGGCGGCGTCGCAGCACTGGGATACCAGCGGGAGCGGGCAATGCCTTACCGGGTCGCCGTGCGGCAAGCTCCGGAGCGCTGTGGCCGCCTTCTTCCAACATTCGCGGAGCGTCGCTGGATTTGGAGCCGCGGAGCTGGGGGCTCCGTCCGGCCGCGGGCGGCGCCGGTTGTAGCTCCGACCCCGGCAACTCTATCCCTGGCTGCGCGGCTCCAAATCCAGCGACGCTCCGCGATGTTGTGTGTCGGCGGCCACAGCGCTCCGGAGCTTGCCGCACGGCGACCCGGTAAGGCATTGCCCGCTCCCCGCTGGTATCCCAGCGCTGCGACGCCGCCGACTCCCCGACATTCTCGGAGCTGGGGCGTCCAGCCGCGGGCCGCGCTGGATTTGGAGCGCCTCGCAGCCAGGGTAGAGTTGCCGGGGTCGGAGCTACAACTGGCGCCGCCCGCCGCCCCAACGGCCACAGCGCTGCGGAGCTTACTGCACGGCAACCCGATAAGGCATTGACCGCTCCCCGCCTCTCCGACCAGGTAGGGGACTAAGAATTAAAGTTTACCCCTTCACCCCCCTTCACATAAAAGCCCTCCAAACTAACTGACTAACATTTAAGCAATGATTTACAGATGTTTAAGCGTCTCCCGGTCTCCAGGGAGGAGGCAGCCGCTACAGTAGTACAGACCTGGGTTGACCGTGGGTCGTTTCGGGTCAAGTTTGGCGCCAAACGCGAGCTTGGTGCGCAGACGACATCTGGAAAAATGGCCGGTTTTCGGAGCTTTTCGGTTTCTGGAACACCGGATAAAAGGTTGTGCACCTGTAATTCAAAGTGCTTTACATAAAACATTATAAGCATTGGAAAGCAACACATATAAAATGACATTTAGATGTAAAACGATTATTAGATTATTCAGTTAATATAATCACAAAATTAAAAAGCAATCAAATCAAACATTTAAATAGAATAAAACCAGGAATAGAACTTATGGTGCAGTATAGGTAATTAATAAATTTTATTGTTTACTGAAAGGCAGCGGCAAACAGAACAGTCTTCAGTCTAGATTTCAAAGAGCTGAGAGTTGCAGCAGACTGCAGTTTTCTGGGAGTTTGTTCCAGATATGTGGTGCATAAAAACTAATGCTGCCTCTCCATGTTTAGTCCTGACTCTGGGGGCACAGAGCAGACCTGTGTCCCAGACGATCTGAGAGGTCTGGGTGTTTTCGTAGCTAAGCAGAAGATCAGAAATGTATTTTGGCCGAATAGCATCCTCCTGCACCTAAGATTCAGATTCAGATTCAGTTCAATCTTAATTGTCATTGTCAGTGTACAGTACAGAGACAACGAAATGCATTTAGCATCTCCCTGGAAGAGCGACATAGCAAATGATTTGAATAAATAATAATAAGTGTCCGGGGGGGGGGGGTGGTGATTGGCAGTCACCGAGGTACGTTGTTGAGTAGAGTGACAGCCGCCGGAAAGAAGCTGTTCCTCGACCTGCTGGTGCGGCAACGGAGAGACCTGTAGCGCCTCCCGGATGGTAGGAGGGTAAACAGTCCATGGTTGGGGTGAGAGCAGTCCTTGGCGATGCTGAGCGCCCTC
>JAWMAR010000109.1:6190783-6308283 GCA_036785375.1 Leucoraja ocellata | reverse complement strand
CATTGGCTATATTTAAGAGGGAGTTAGATGTGGCCCTTGTGGCTAAAGGGATCATGGGGTATGGAGAGAAGGCAGGTACAGGATACTGAGTTGGATGATCAGCCATGATCATATTGAATGGCGGTGCAGGCTCGAAGGGCCGAATGGCCTACTCCTGCACCTATTGTCTATCTATGTTTCTATGTTTCTATCCCTCTAAACCTGTCCTATTCATGTCCAAATGTTTTTCAAATGTTCATTTTAAATGAATAACATCTTCATAACTTGCCAACATGAGATTTGGACTCAAAACCTAGAAGAGCTGAAGAATTACACAATCTTGAATGAATTAATTAATAGGTTTATTGTCCAAGTATTCACATACAAGGAATTTGCCTTGGTGCTCCACCCGCTAGTGACAAACATGTGAATTAAATAATGTGAACTCATTCCATGTGTGGCAATAATCCACACACATATTGAGAAATGGAATAGGTATTTGACGATGAGATACAAGGAACTGCAGATGCTGGTTTACAAAAAAAGACACAATGTGCTGGAGTAACATCGTCCTACAACCCACCGAATCCACGCGGACCAACGACCCCCGCACACCAACACCACCCTACACACACTGTGGACAAATTGCAATTATACCAAGCCATGTAATCTACAAACCTGTACAAGGGGTCACAGCTTAAGGATAAGGGGGAAATCCTTTAAAACGAGATGAGAAGAACTTTTTTCACACAGAGAGTGGTGAGTCTCTGGAACTCTCTGCCACAGAGGGTGGTTGAGGCCAGTTCATTGGCTATATTTAAGAGGGAGTTAGATGTGGCCCTTGTGGCTAAGGGATCAGGGGGTATGGAGAGAAGGCAGGTACGGGATACTGAGTTGGATGATCAGCCATGATCATATTGAATGGCGGTGCCGGGCTCGAAGGGCCGAATGGCCTACTCCTGCACCTAATTTCTATGTTTCTATGTACGTCTGTGGAATGTGGAGGAAACCGGTGAAACCCATGCAGGTCACGGGGAGAACGTACAAACTCCATACAGACAGCACCCGTAGTTATGATCGAACCGACCCTGCGCCTCCGTGTCGGAGAAATCTGAAAGTGAAGAGGGGCAGGACAAAGCCTGGTGAGTGACAGGTGGACACAAAATGCTGGAGAAACTCAGCGGGTGAGGCAGCATCTATGGAGAAAAAGAATTTGGCTTCAGTGTGCAGAAGGGTCTCGATCCGAACGTTGCCAATTCCTTCTCCCCACAGATGCTGCCTCACCCGCTGAGTTTCTCCAGCATTTTGTGTCTACCTTCGATTTTACCAGCATCTGCAGTTCTTTCTTAAATGAGTGATAGGTGGATACAGTGATGGGAAGAGGAGGGGGGGGGGGGGGGGGGGGGGGGGGTTGCTAGGCGGGGGTTGGACAAAGGCTAGAGATGATAAGACAAAATATGTGAGATAAGCATGGAAGAGGTGGAAACGTTGAAGCCAGAGGAGGGAATGAATGAATAGGTTTATTGGCCAAGTATTCACATACAAGGAATTTGCCTTGGTGCTCCGCACACAAGTGACAACATGACATACAGTGACAGTTAGGAAAGACACATAAAACATTAAACATTAATAATAAAACATTAATGATTAATATAGGTGGAATGGGAGGGGGGGACGAGAGATTTGATCATAGAGTGAATATATTTTCATTGTTGACTGTGCAAACCTACACAGTATCAAAGGTATCAAAGGTATTTTATTGGTCACATTCACATACACCGAGGTGTAATGAAGTGAATGCTTTTTGCCGTTTTGCAGCACAAAAAAAGAATACAGACATAACACCAATGAGAGTCATAAACACAAAGAACATCCCCCCCACAATGGCTCCCACCATGAGGGAAGGCACAAAGTCCAGTCCCCATCCCCAGTTCACCCTAGTCGGGCCTATTGAGGCCTCCACAGTTGCCTCTACGGAGGCCCGATGTTCCAGCCGTTCTCGCCGGGTGATGTTACTCTGGTGTCGGGAGAGTCCTCACAGCGGCCTGGGAACCCTGGAACGGCCGCCTCCGTACTGGGGGCCGCGGCTTCCGAAGCCGACAAGGCCGCGCCGGATGGAGCCTCCACAACTGGCGATCTCGTCGCGAGATCCCAGGCTCCCGGTGTAAAGTTCAGCGCCGCCGCCCGCAGCTGGCCGCTCCGCAGTCCCGCAGCTCCGCGATGTTTTACCCGGCGGTCCCAGCTCACTGGAGTTCCAGCGCGGTGACCCGGGCAAGCATCGCCCGCTCCACGATAGCGCTCCAGCGCTGCGCTGCCGCCGAAGCCGAGGTTCTGGGCGGTCCGCGACAGGAAACGCCGCTCCAGGCCCGCTGGTAGGCCGCGGGGACGGGTCGAAGCTGCAGCCCGGAGAAAAGCTGCCTCTCCGACCAGGTAGGGACCCTGAAAGGCAGTTCCCCCCCTTCCCCACCCCCCCCCCACACACAAAAAAGTCTAGACCTCCAAACAAACACTTTAACTAACTAAAAATAAAAATAAAACGGTGAAAAAACAGACAACTGCTGGCAGGGCAGCCGCGCACAGGACAGCGCCTTTAAATAGACACTAGAACAATAGACATTAGGTGCAGAGTAGGCCATTCGGCCCTTCGAGCCAGCACCGCCATCAATGTGATCATGGCTGATCATCCCAATCACTACCCCGTTCCTGCCTTCTCCCTAAATCCCTTGACTCTAAATCCCTTGACTCTACTATTTTTAAGAGCCCTATCTAGCTCTCTCTTGAAAGCATCCAGAGAACCTGCCTCCACCACCTTCTGAGGCAGAGAATTCCACACTCACCACTCTCTGTGAGAAAAAATGTTTCCTCGTCTCCGTTCGAAATGGCTTACTCCTTATTCTTAAACTGTGGCCCCTGGTTCTGGATTCCCCCAACATCGGGAACATGTTTCCTGCCTCTAGTGTTTCCAAGCCCTTAACAATCTTATACGCTTCAATGAGATTCCCTCTCATCCTTCTAAACTCCAGAGTGTACAAGCCCAGCTGCTCCATTCTCTCAGCGTATGACAGTCCTGCCATCCCGGGAATTAACCTTGTAAACCTACGCTGCACTCCCTCAATAGCAAGAATGTCCTTCCTCAAATTAGGGGACCAAAACTGCACACAATACTCCAGGTGTGGTCTCACTAGGGCTCTGTACAACCTGCAGAAGGACCTCTTTGCTCCTACACATTCTGCAATCTTCACTAGCATGAACTTCCCTTCTCACCAGTCACCTAACAACACCTTGACTTGAATGACCAATTCATTTTCAATCACTGAATGTAGAGGTAAAAACTACATCAAAGACCTTTGACATAAATGCACTTATCTCTTTATTTCACGTCGAAGTAAGGGAGGATTAAGGACTACAGGAGATTAAGGACTGATCTAATTGAGATGATTAAAGGATTTGTTTGGCTGGACCACCCCACTGAACCTTGTCACATCGTGCACCAAATTCCATGAAGGTAAACATAGAACACATAGAAACATCTAAATAGTTTCAGGAATAGGCCATTCGGCCCTTCGAGCCAGCACCGCCATTCAATATGATCATGGCTGATCATCCATAATCAGTACCCCGTTCCTGCCTTCTCCCCACATCCCTTGATTCACTTAACCCTAAGAGCGATACCGAACTCTCTCTTGAAAACACCCAGTGAATCGGCCTCCACTGCCTTCTGTGGCAGAGAATTCCACAGATTCACAACTCTCTGTTTTTCCCCATCTCAGTTCATAATGCCCTACCCTTTTCATAGCAAAAGGATTTGAGTATAGGAGCAGGGAGGTTCTACTGCAGATGTACAGGGTCTTGGTGAGACCACACCTGGAGTATTGCGTACAGTTTTGGTCTCCAAATCTGAGGAAGGACATTATTGCCATAGAGGGAGTGCAGAGAGGGTTCACCAGACTGATTCCGGGGATGTCATGACTGTCTTATGAAGAAAGACTGGATAGACTTGGTTTATACTCTCTAGAAATTAGGAGATTGAGGGAGGATCTTATAGAAACTTACAAAATTCTTACGGGTTGGACAGGCTAGATGCAGGAAGATTGCTCCCGATGTTGGGGAAGTCCAGGACAAGGGGTCACAGCTTAAGGATAAGGGGGAAGTCCTTTAAAACGAGATGAGAAGAACTTTTTTCACACAGAGAGTGGTGAATCTCTGGAACTCTCTGCCGCAGAGGGTAGTCGAGGCCTGTTAATTGGCTATATTTTAAGAGGGAGTTAGATGTGGCCCTTGTGGCTAAGGGGATCAGAGGGTATGGAGAGAAGGCAGGTACGGGATATTGAGTTGGATGATCAGCCATGATCATATTGAATAGCGGTGCAGGCTCGAAGGGCCAATGGGCCTACTCCTGCACCTAATTTCTATGTTACCCCTTATTCTTCAACTGTGTGATCCTTGGTTCTGGACTCCCCCAACATTGGAATATTTTTTCCTGCATCTAGTCTGTCCAATCCCTAAGAATGTTATATGTTTCTATAGATCCCCAGAATTTTATATTTTAGAAGGACCTGCAGATGCTGGAAAAATCGAAGGTAGATAAAACTGCTGAGAAACTCAGCGTGTGAGTTTGGCAGCATACATGGGCGAAGGAATAGGTGACGTTTTTGGTCAAGACCCTCCTTCAGAAATTTATTATGTTTCTATAAGATCCCACAGAAGTTCATGAACGGGTAGTTTAAGAATTCAGCGTGGAAACAGGCCCTTTGTCAGAGGGATCTGGAAAAACCGTGCATAGTTCCTTGAAGGTGGAATCTCATATAGATGGGGTGGTAAAGAAAGCTTTTGGTATGCTAGCCTTTATAAATCAGAGCATTGAGTCTAGAAGCTTTGATGTAATGTTAAAATTGTACAAGGCATTGGTGAGACCAAATCTGGAGTATGGTGTACAATTTTGGACGCCCAATTATAGGAAGGATGTCAACAAAATAGAGAGAGTACAGAGGAGATTTACTAGAATGTTGCCTGGGTTTTAACAACTAAATTACAGAGATAGGTTGAATAAGTTAGGTCTTTATTCTCTGGAGCGCAGAAGGTTAAGGGGGGACTTGATAGAGGTCTTTAAAATGAAGAGAGGGATAGACAGAGTTGATGTGGACAAGTTTTTCCCTTTGAGAATAGGGAAGATTCAAACAAGAGGACATGACTTCAGAATTAAGGGACAGAAGTTTAGGGGTAACATGAGGGGGAACTTCTTTACTCAGAGAGTGGTGGCAGTGTGGAATGAGCTTCCAGTGGAAGTGGTGGAGGCAGGTTCGTGGTATCATTTAAAAATAAATTGGATAGGCATATGGATGGAGAAGGGAATGGAGGGTTATGGTATGAGTTGCGGGCAGGTGGGACTAAGGAAAAAAAGTTGTTCGGCACGGACTTGTAGGGTCGAGATGGCCTGTTTCCGTGCTGTAATTGTTATATGGGTTATATGGTTATATGGTTATATGGTTTGTCGCGGACCATAGATCACCCACACGCTAGTTCTAGCTTACACACTAGGGAGAATTCAGAAGGCAATTCACCTTTCAAATAGTTGTATTCAGGCCTGTACGTCTTTGGAGTGTGGGAGGAAACTGGAGCACCTGGAGCTGTTCCACTTAGGCGATTTTTTGGGGGGGCTACAGTCGACTAGGCTGTCACCATATGGTCGCTGGGGTGTCGCCTGTATGGTCGATTATTGATCGGGTAAACAAACAGAGTCTCTTGCCCAGAGTAGGTGAATCGAGAAGCAGAGGACATAGGTTTAGGGTGAGGGGGAGGGAAAGATTTAATTACATGTCTCGCCAGCAGCTGGCTGCCCTTGCAACATTTTAATTATTTTAGTCTGTCTAAAAGTATGTTCCTGGAGGTCTTTTAAGTTTTTCTTATGTGGGGAAGTGGGGTTGGGTGGGGGGAGGGGGAAACCGTTACCCAGTCACTTCCTGGTTGAGATCGCGTCTATTCTCCGAGCAGCATCTTCGCCCCTCCCCCCCTTGCAGCCTACCGTCTGGATTGGCGCGGCCTTTCCTGCCGGAACATCAGCAGCGGCGCAGTGCTGGATTCCATCGCGCAGCGGAACAATGCCTTACCGGGGATCGCCGTGTGGAAGCACCGGAGTGTTGGGCCCTGTTGATTACATCGTGGAGCTGTGGTCTGCGGAGCTTCCAGCCACGGGCAGCGCTGACTTCAACATCGCGGAGTCCTGGGGATCCCTTGCCGGGGGCCGCCTGCGTTGAATCTCCACCCAGCTCGGCCTGTGGACGTCGGGAACCGCGGTCTCCTATAGGAAGTGGCCGACTCGGAATCTGCAAGCTGCCGGAAGTGTTCTCTGTTCTGACGCCGGAGCTCCGACTACCCCAGAGAGAGGGCCTGAAACATCGGGCCACCCGTAGCGGAGGGTTCAAAGGGCCTGACCACGGGGAACAAGGAGGAAGATGAGTGAACTTTGCTGCCTTCCCTCACAGTGAGAAACGTTGATTCCACTGTGTGGGGGTGTTCATGTTAAACTCTATCGTGCGTTGTGTTATTTTTATTCGTGTGGCTGCTTAGTAATTCAAATCTCGCTGTACCAATTGGTGCATGTGGCAATAAATGTCCCTTGAACTCAGGAGTCATCCCCTCAGTCGCCCAAAGAGTCGTAGCGTCTTTCTGGTTGCCGTTGGATTTTCAACATGTTGAAAATTGAAAAGCAAAGCAAGAATTTCAATGTCCTATCAAGGACACATGACAATAAACTCTCTTGAATATTGAATCTTGAACATATTTGAAAATTCTTCGGCGACAGTCGGCGACAGTGAGTTTGACGCCAATGAGCGTAGCTTGACTTCTCCTGACGTAGGTGCTGTCGTAGTTGTCACCAGGTTAACGCAGGTTGTTGCCAGGTGATGTAGGTTGGCGCTGACGCTGACTTCGGTGAATTCCAACGTCGTATTTGCCGGCAGCCGCCTAAAAAAAATCACCTAACGGCGCCGTTTTTTTCGGCGACCTGCAACCACTATAACGGTCGCCGAAAAATCACCTAAGTGGGACAGGCCCGTTGGTCACAAAATGCTGGAGTAAGTCAGCAGGTGAGGCAGCATCTCTGGAGAGAAGGAATGGGCGATGTTTCGGGTCAAGCCCTTCTTCAGTCTGATGTCAGGGGAGGGGGCGGGAGAGAGATAGAATGTAGTCGGAGACAGTAAGACTGGTGGGAGAACTGGGAAGGGGGAGGGGATGGAGAGAGAGAGAAAGCAAGGGCTATCTGAAGTTAGGGAAGTCAATGTTCATACCGCTGGGGTGTAAAACTACCCAAGCAAAATATGAGGTGCTGTTCCGCCAATTCGCCCACACGGCCACAGGGGGTACGTGCAAACACCGTACAGACAGCACCCGTAGTCAGGATCGAACCTGGGTCTCTGGCACTGTAAGGCAGCAACTCTACCGGTGGAATGGGGTTAGTGAACTGATTCTGAAGACCCAATGTTATTATGGCTTGGGTCAGCCAAACCTCACAGACTGCTGGACTTCCACGGAGTTAGATGCTTTACTAGTAAGGATGTCAAGGAGGCCTGGATTAGTGGGTGTTGGCCGTCAGGCAAGGATTGGACAGACATGGATTGTTTTCTCTGGAACACCCAAGGCTGTACTGAAGGGCCTTCTGAAGAAGGGTCCCGACCCGAAACGTCACCCATCCTTCTTCTCCAGAGATGCTGCTTGACCCACTGAGTTACTGCAGCACTGTGTATCTATCTGTAGAATAGCACAGCACAGGACCAGGCCATTTGACGAGTTATAGGAGTAGAATTAGGCCATTCGGCCCATCAAGTCTTCACCTCCATTCAATCATGGCTGATCTCTCCCTCCTAATCCCATTCTCCTGCCTTCTCCCCATAGCCCTTGACACCCGTACCAATCAAGAATCTATCTATCTCTGCCTTAAATATCTACCGACTTGGCCTCCACAGCCCTTGTGGCATTGAGTTCCGCAGATTAACTACCCTCTGACTGAAGAAGATTTTTTTAGGGTCAGGAGCCTTCAACGGACTGAAAGTTTACCGATGCTTTGGGGTGCAAAAACCAGCTACGATCTTGCCTACATAGAGTGATAGAATGATACAGTGTGGAAACAGGCCCTTCGGCCCAACTGCCCACACCGGCCAACCTGTCCCCAGCCTGCCCGCGTTTGGTCCATATCCCTCCAAACCTGCCATATCCAAGTACCTGTCTAACTGTTTCTTAAACGTTGGGATAGTCCCAGCCTCAACTACCTCCTCTTTGGGGTGGAAGATTGCAACCTTCATATGGCCCGCCCTGTTTCAACTAATGCAATCAACTCGACGTGCACAAAACGGAAGATCAAATAGAACAAGTTATCCAACAACTTTAGGCTGTGCACGCCACATGAAAGAAGAAGAACTACCTCCTCTGGCAGCTCGTTCCATACACCCACCATACACACACCTCTGTGTGAAAAAGTTACCCATCAGATTCCTATTAAATCTTTTCCACTTCACCTTGAACCCATGTCCTCTGGACTCGATTCCCCTACTCTGGGCTAAAGACTCTGTGCCTCACAGACAAAGGTCTTTGTTTGTGAATGGAGTGACTTTATAGACGTCTTGAATTCAGGAGTGTCTTTCATAGAAACATAGAAACATAGAAATTAGGTGCAGGAGTAGGTCATTCGGCCCTTCGAGCCTGCACCACCATTCAATATGATCATGGCTGATCATCCAACTCAGTATCCTGTACCTGCCTTCTCTCCATACCCTCTGATCCCCTTAGCCACAAGGGCACATCTAACTCCCTCTTAATATAGCCAATGAACTGGCCTCAACTACCCTCTGCGGCAGAGAGTTCCAGAGATTCACCACTCTCTGTGTGAAAAAGGTTCTTCTCATCTTGGTTTTAAAGGATTTCCCCCTTATCCTTAAGCTGTGACCCCTTGTCCTGGACTTCCCTAACATCGGGAGCAATCTTCCTGCATCTAGCCTGTCCAACCCCTTAAGAATTTTGTAAGTTTCTATAAAATCCCCTCTCAATCTCCTAAATTCTAGAGAGTATAAACCAAGTCTATCCAGTCTTTCTTCATAAGACAGTCCTGACATCCCAGGAATCAGTCTGGTGAACCGTCTCTACACTCCCTCTATGGCAATAATGCCCTTCCTCAGATTTGGAGACCAAAACTGTACGCAATACTCCAGGTGTGGTCTCACCAAGACCCTGTACAACTGCAGTAGAACCTCCCTGCTCCTATACTCAAATCCTTTTGCAATGAAAGCTAACATACCATTCGCTTTCTTCACTCTCTTTCTTTCCGCCTAAACTGTTCTCTGTGAGCGTCTTTCCCTCTTCGCTATCAGAAGAGGGCTCTGCGATGACAAACAGCCTGCGGTGAATGCCCTGTGATTAAGCAGGTCACCTGTAATTCTGAAGCTGGCGGAGTGATAGCAGAGAATAATAGCTTGCGTTATGAGATTCTTGTAAAGGACACGATGAGACTGATGAATGAACTTCACCCGATGCAGTGTCCTGGGGAGATATCTCTCTGCCCATTACCTCTGTGGTGGATGGATTACACTCAGGAGATGGTTTCTCTAGATAATGTCCTCTTCCTTCTAATGAAGTTGCCTTTTGGAAGTGAAAAATTAGAACTGCCGGTGCCTGCTGTAGCTGCTTTCTCACAAGGTCATATCAAAGCGTTGACAAGAGATTGATGACATATGCAGGTTGTTGCGATTGTCTGCGGCTTTAACAAAAAATAAATACAGGGTATTACTGGGCTGGTATCCAGTGATGATTCCCATTGATGTATAGAAAGGAGTTCAAATCCCACACTTGCAACTGGGGAATTTCACTTCAAGTATTTACATAAATCTGTAATCAATAAGCTAACTCCAGTAATGCTGATCGGCAGATTATCACAGCGAGCATTCTGCTCCACGGGTGCCCTTCAAGTAGGTTTACTAGAATGTTGCCTGGGTTTCAGCAACTAAGTTACAGAGAAAGGTTGAACAAGTTAGGGCTTTATTCTTTGGAGCGCAGAAGGTTAAGGGGGGACTTGATAGAGGTTTTTTAAATGATGAGAGGGGTAGACAGAGTTGATGTGGACAAGCTTTTCCCACTGAGAGTAGGGAAGATTCAAACAAGGGGACATGGCGTGAGAATTAAGGGACTGAAGTTTAGGGGTAACATGAGGGGGAACTTCTTTACTCAGAGAGTGGTGGTGGTGTGGAATGAGCTTCCAGTGAAGGTGGTGGAGGCAGGTTCGTTTTATCATTTATAAATAAATTGGATAGTTATATGGATGGGAAGGGAATGGAGGGTTATGGTCTGAGCGCAGGTAGATGGGACTAGGGAAGATTATGTGTTCGGCACGGACTAGAAGGGTCGAGATGGCCTGTTTCCGTGCTGTAATTGTTATATGGTTATATGGTTATATGGTTAAGTAAGGAGACTGTTAGTTTAGCTTGGAGATACAGTGCAGAAACAGGCCCTTCGGCCCACTGAGTCCGTGCCGACCCGCGATTACCCCGTACAATAGCACTATCACACAGACTAGGGACAATTTCATTTGGATACTTTCAAGAGAGAGCTAGATAGGGCTCTTAAAGATAGCGGAGTCAGGGATATGGGGAGAAGGCAGGAACGGGGTACTGATTGTGGATAGAGACTGAGTCTGAAGAAGGGTTTCGGCCCGAAACGTCGCCTATTTCCTTCGCTCCATAGATGCTGCTGCACACCGCTGAGTTTCTCCAGCATTTTTGTCTACCTACTGATTGTGGATGATCAGCCATGATCACATTGAATGGCGGTGCTGGCTCAAAGGGCCGAATGGCCTACACCTGCACCTGTTGTCTATTTTTTAACCAAAGACAATGAACCTGCAAACCTACATTCAACCTGTAGATCTCTGCTACACACTTGGGATAATTTAGTTTAGTTTAGTTTGATTTAGAAACACAGCGAAGGGAACGAGGCCGTTCGGCCCATCTAGTCCGTGCCGTGCAACGATCACCCGATCTGCCACACTCCAAAGACGTACAGGTTTGTAGGTTAATTAGCTTCGGTAAAATTGTTAATCGGGCCTAGTGTGTAGGATAGTGCTGGTGTGCAGGGGATTGCTGGTCGGCATGGACTCTAGGGGCTAGTGGAGTCAAGGGATGTGTGGAGAGAAGAGAGGCAGGCACGGGTTATTGATAGGGGGCGATCAGCCATGATCACAATGCATGGCAGTGCTGGCTTGAAGGGCCGAATGGCCTCCTCCTGCACCTATTGTCTATGTTTCTATGGACTCGGTGGGCCGAAGGGCCTGTTTCCACGCTGTATCTCTAAAGTTCAAAAAAGCATTACCTTCCTTTGTTGCAAACTAATCCAATAGGGTTCACCGACTGATGTTTCAAAGCTCTGCGCTATTTTTGGTGCTCCTGTTTTCAACGGCTTTAGCCTGTGCGCTGCTACACCTGGGTCAAGCTTGCCATTTGAGTGATGTTATGAAGGAAACAAAATACCACAGGAACAGACTGTTTGGCCCACATCAAATCTCCATTTGACCTTCAAACACCCATTTTACACACAACCCATAATAACCCGCTATCCCCTGGATAATTCCCGGGATGGTGGGACTGACACATGATGAGAGAATGGGTCAACTGGTTCCTTCTTCTTCCCCATATCTCTTGATTCCTTTAGGCCTTAGAGCTAAATCTAACATAGAAACATAGAAAAATAGGTGCAGGAGTAGGCCATTCGGCCCTTCGAGCCTGCACCGCCATTCAATAATGATCATGGCTGATCATCCAGAATAGATAGATAGATAGATAGATAGATAGATAGATAGATAGATAGATAGAATAGGATAGATAGCATAGATAGATAGATAGATAGATAGATAGGATAGATAGATAGATAGATAGATAGTAGATAGATCCTTTATTGTCCTTCAGACCTTAACGGTCTGAACGAAATTATGTTGCCTGCAGTCATACACAGAACCAATAATAACAAAACATACAATGAACACAAATTACACATCCACCACAGTGAGTTCACCAAGCACATCCTCACTGTGATGGAGGCAAAGTCTTAGTCTCCGTCTCTTCCCTCCTTGTTCTCCCTCTGCGCTGAGGCGATCGATCCAGGCCGGAGATGCCGCCCTCCAGTCCAGCGGACCTCCGTGGTGATGTCGCCGCTGCCGAAAGCCGGAACGCCGTCTCCACTCCGAGACGGCCCGCCACAGCATCAGCTCCGGGCGCCGCCCCAAGATCCAGGTCCCGCCATCTCCGCTCCAGGCCACTGCCCCAGCTCCGGGCCCTCATTACCCCGTCCGTTCCTGTCTTCCTCCCCATATCCCTTGATTCCGCTCACCAAGTTACACCAAGGAAGTGTTGGCTGATCTGATAGATTGGCAAGATTCAACAACAGCCTGTTCACATTCAAAATAAATTGCTCATTAATTAATAATGACTCGTCACAGAAGATGTACGAGAATGTTGCCAGGTCTCAGGGTGGCCGAGTGACAGGGAGAGATTGGACAACCTAGTCAATTCCTCAACCCTGGTCAATTCGCCCCTTCCCACCCTTCCCACCCCCTCCCTGGTACTTTCCCTTGCAACCGCAGGAGATGCTACACTTGTCGCTTTACCTCCCCCCCTCCACCTCCATCCAGTGGGCTGAAGGGCCTGTTTCCACACTGTATCTCAAACCTCCAACATATAAGATTATTACTGAAAGTAAGCATGCAGGTACAACAGGCAGTGAAGAAAGCGAATGGCATGTTGGCCTTCATAACAAGAGGAGTTGAGTCTAGGAGCAAAGAGGTCCTCCTGCAGTTGTACAGGGCCCTAGTGAGACCACACATTGAGTATTGTGTGCAGCTTTGGTCTCCAAATTTGAGGAAGGACATTCTTGCTATTGAGGGAGTGCAGCGTAGATTCACCAGGTTAATTCCTGGGATGGCGGGACTGTCATATGCTGAGAGAATGGAGTGGCTGGGCTTGTATACTCTGGAATTTAGAAGGATGAGAGGATATCTTATTGAAACATATAAGATTATTAATGGTTTGGACACGCTAGAGGCAGGAAACATGTTCCCAATGTTGGGGAGTCCAGAACCAGGGCCACAGTTTAAGGATAAGGGGTAAGCCATTTAGAACAGAGATGAAGAAAAGCCTTTTTCACACAGAGAGTGGTGAGTCTGTGGAATTCTCTGCCTCAGAGGGCGGTGGAGGCTTGTTCTCTGGATACATTCAAGAGAGAGCTAGATAAAGCTCTTAGGGATAGCAGAGTTAAGGGATATGGGGAGAAGGCAAGAACGGGGTACTGATTGGGGATGATCAGCCATGATCACATTGAATGGCGGTGCTGGCTGGTAGGTCAGAATTGCCTACTCCTGCACCTATTGTTTATTGTCTAAACTAGACTGGGCTATGGATTTTACATGCACAAGGAAAACTCTCTCTCTCTCCCTGTCTTTATTTTTCTTGGTGCTAAATTGCTTCATTTCTCCTGTTAAGTGATTTTTTTCTCCTTCCTTTCATTCAAAACATTGCTTCGGTAAATACAAAAACATCTCCCCCCCCCCCCCGATTCAGCTGGCAAAACTGAACGCATTTATTATCTTTCCATTGCTGTTCCCTTTAGCTTCGTGAATCATTCCGGGTGTCAGGTTTAAACCTGTTTATGTGAGAATAATTCAGATAAGAAGCGAGTGGAATAATTCATACGGCCTTCAGATTCAGCCAATGCCTCGGCGCGGAATAATGCTAAGTTACTGTTGGAAGGGAGAATACATTACACACGACTAATAGCTCACTTTCGAATTTTCCGCGGTTCCCTTTCTCACTTTTAAAGACTATTTTAAGGAATGCAAAATATTTAATGCGTCCCGTTCCACAATTACTTTCCCTGCTCCCTTCCCTTGCTGTTTCCATTGGCATCTACAACCAGCCCAGCAAATGACGTTTCACACCCTCGAGGCTGTTTAAATTCTGTCCCTTAGCTATTTTTAGCACAGCTCTTTCCGAAGATATTTGCCTGCACTATTTTTATATGGGAATACATATTTTGGTCATTAGACTTATTTTAAATCACTCATTTCACAGCTAGCTTGAATATCCTAGCTCGAGCGGTCGTCAGCAAGAGTGCTCCATCAAAACTCTCTTCTTCACCTCTACCCTGGCTCTCAGTCTGAAGAAGGGTCTTGACCCGAAATGTCACCTGTTCCTTTTCTTCAGTTGGATTTTCCAGTTGAAGAACAGTTTCCTCCCTGCTGTCATCAAACTCTTGAAGTAAGTAAGTAAGTAAGTAAGTTTATTGGCCAAGTATTCACATACAAGGAATTTGCCTTGGTGCTCCGCCCACAAGTAACAACATGACATACAGTGACAGTCACCAATGACTCCGAAAACACTAAACATTAATATTAATAAAACATTAATGATAAAACACCATTGATCAAGTATGTGAACCAACAAAATACCCGATCAAACGGTCGCTTCCCCATCTCCGAGTCCCCGTCTCCCCACTGACTCTCAGTCAGAGGAAGGGTCTCGACCCTAAACATCGCCCATTCCTTCCCTCCAGAGATGCTGCCTGTCCCGCTGAGTTAAGGGCCTGTCCCACCAGCATGTGATTGCATGCGTCTAGCGCGACCAAACGTGGTCGCTCGAGGCGTACGGCCACGCGGGGCCGGTCCCACTTCCAAGCGCAGAGCGGTGGCGTTTAGCGGTGTGAGGGGCTGGTCCCGACATCGCGCAGAGCTCCGAAAATCCCGCACTGTTCGAAAATTGCGCCGCAGCCAACGGCCTGTTGGCCCGCAGGTGCATTGAGGGCATACTCAGCGTCTTGACACCGTTCGCCTAGCACGTGGCGTTGCGCGATGACCTCACCGCCCCGCGTGCCGTCGCATGATGGCGTCACCGCCCGACGCCGTGCGGCGTCCAAATTCAGTCGACCCGCCTCCTGCCCAGCTGATTGGTCAGTGTGACGTAAATTATGTCACGCGCGAGAACTTTGCACGAACTTACCGGCGTACTTAGCGCATACCTACCGCAAACTTAGCACGAAGTCCGCTTCCGTTTGGTCGCGCCAAATGCATGCGGTTGCATGGTGGTGGGACAGAGGCCCTTTACTCCATCATCTTTGTGTCTATCTTCCTGAAGGTGGTTGGGAGTTGCGTTGGGGTTAGTTTCCTTCCGCAAACTCAGTTAATTGAAGGAAGGTGAAGTTGTCCGCGTAGTGTTTTACTGCATCAATACTGAGTTGTCCAATGTCTTGTGGGGTGATGCATTAACAAACCATTTCATCTATTTGCCTCAGGCACAAAGGATAAAGATTTATGCATGTGTATGGCTGCCTTGGTCTGCGCTTTAAGATTGTCAAGCAGAGGCATCACTCACTCCCTATCTACTTTGGTTCATACAAGTGATAGATGGGTTCTGGTCAACGGTGTCTTTGTCTGACATTACTGCTCGCAAGGTTTATCCCACAACCCCTTTTTTGTGCCTTTGGTTTTCCAACTACATTCACCTCCTCAACCCTAAAGTCACAGAGAGTCATAGAGTGATATAGTGTGGAAACAGGCCCTTCGGCCCAACTTGCTCACACAATAGACAACAGGTACCAGTTACATTAGTCCCACCTTCCTGCGTTTGGTCCAAACCTGTCCTATCTATGTACCATAAACATTGGGATAGTCCCCTGCCTCAACTACCTCTCTTTTACACAGAGAGTGGTGAATCTCTGGAACTCTCTGCCACAGAAGGTAGTTGAGGCCAGTTCATTGGCTATATTTAAGAGGGAGTTAGATGTGGCCCTTGGGGCTAAAGGGATCAGGGGGTATGGAGAGAAGGCAGGTACAGGATACTGAGTTGGATGATCAGCCATGATCATATTGAATGGCGGTGCAGGCTCGAAGGGCCGAATGGCCTACTCCTGCACCTAATTTCTATGTTTCTATGTTTCTATCTTCCATACACCCACCACCCTATGCATGAAAAAGTTACCCCTCAGGTAAACCATATAACCATATAACAATTACAGCACGGAAACAGGCCATCTCGACCCCTCTAGTCCGTGCCGAACACGTATTCTCCACTAGTCCCATCTACCTGCGTTCAGACCATAACCCTCCATTCCTTTCCCGTCCATATAACTATCCAATTTATTTTTCAATGATAAAAACGAACCTGCCTCCACCACCTTCACTGGAAGCTCATTCCACACAGCCACCACTCTCTGAGTAAAGAAGTTCCCCCTCATGTTACCCCTAAACTTCTGTCCCTTAATTCTCAAGTCATGTCCCTGTGTTTGCATCTTCCCTCCTCTCAGTGGGAAAAGCTTATCCACGTCAACTCTGTCTATCCCTCTCATCATTTTAAAGACCTCTATCAAGTCCCCCCTTAACCTTCTGCGCTCCAAAGAATAAAGCCCTAACTTATTCAACCTATCTCTGTAACTTAGTTGCTGAAACCCAGGCAACATTCTAGTAAATCTCCTCTGTACTCTCTCTATTTTGTTGACATCCTTCCTATAATTAGGCGACCAAAATTGTACCACATACTCCAGAATTGGCCTCACCAATGCCTTGTACAATTTTAACATTACATCCCAACTTCTATACTCAATGCTCTGATTTATAAAGGCCAGCACACCAAAAGCTTTCTTTACCACCCTATCTACATGAGATTCCACTTTCAGGGAACTGTGCACAGTTATTCCCAGATCCCTCTGTTCACCTGTATTCTTCAATTCTCTCTTCCCCTTCACCTTGAACCTATGCCCTCTGGTCCTCAATTCCCCTACTCTGGGCAAGAGACTCTGTGCATCTACCCGATCTATTCCTCTCATGATCTCATAGACTATATAAGATCACCACTCATCCACCTGCGCTCCAAGGAATAGAGTCCCAACCTACTCAACCTCTCCCTATAGCTCACACCCTCTAGTCTTGGCAACATCCCTGGTAAATCTTCTCTTGAGAGCATCTTTCCAATAACATGGTGCCCAGAACTGAACGCAATGCTCCTAAATGTGGCTTCACCAACATCTTATACAACTGCAACATGACCTTCCAACTAAACTGGACTGATGATGCAGGAAAGAACTGCAGATGCTGGTTTACACTGAAGATAAGACACAAAAAGCTGGCGTAACTCAGCTGGACAGGCAGCATCTGTGAATGGAAGGAATGGGTGACGTTTCGGGTTGAGACCCTTCTTCAGACCGATGAAGGCCAAAGTGGCGAAAGCCTTTTAGACCTCCCTATCCACCTCTCATGATTTTATACACATCATCAGATGAATAATTTGAGTCCTCTTTGATCCGATGTCGGTCATTATGATGAGAACCGTGGTGGCCAAAGTATTGGCTTGTGTCTGTTTTGTGGCCGGACCTCTTGGACAAGGCAATCAGAAGCGCATCAACAAGGGAAAAAAGTACTGGAGTAACTCAGCAGGCCAGGCAGCATCTCTGGTCGAGACCCTTCTTCAGACTCATTGTAAGCTCCCCAAAGTCGGGAAAAATACAGGAATAAATACAGAGGTCTTTAAAATGATGAGAGGGATAGACAGAGTTGACATGGATAAGCTTTTCCCACTGAGAATAGGGAAGATTCAAACAAGGGGACATGACTTACGAATTAAGGGACAGAAGTTTAGGGGTAACATTAGGGGGAACTTCATTACTCAGAGAGTGGTAGCTGTGTGGAATGAGCTTCCAGTGAAGGTGGTGGAGGCAGGTTCGTTTTTATCATTTAAAAATAAATTGGATAGTTATATGGACGGGAAAGGTATGGAGGGTTATGGTCTGAACGCAGGTGTATGGGACTAGGGGAGAATACGTGTTCGGCACGGACTAGAAGGGTCGAGATGGCCTGTTTCCGTGCTGTAATTGTTATATGGTTATATGGTTAATAAGCATAGCTGCAAAAACACAGTCTTGTCAAATTAATACAGTTATGGCGAGACCAAAAGCAATGGCCGACTATAATACAACAGCACTCTTGGTCAATATTCCTGTGTGGAAAAGGAATTATTTGATTTTAGTTTGCAGATACAGCACGGAAACAGACCCTTCGGCCCACCGAGTCCGTGCCGACCATCCAATCCCCCGCACAATAACACGATCCCACACACGCCAGGGACAATTTATATTCATACCGAGCCAATTAACCTACAATCCCAGCACGTCTTTGGAGTGTGGGAGGAGACCGGAGCACCAGGAGAAAACCCACGTGGGTCACCTGGAGAAGGTGCAAACTCCGTACAGACAAACACCCCTAGTCAGGATTGAACCAGGATCTCTGGCGCTGCAAGGCAGTAGCTCTAGCACCACCGTGCAAGACATCTTTCAAGGATAATAATCATAGAGTGATACAGCATAGAAACAGGCCCTTTGACCCATCTTGCCCACACTGGTCAACAATGTCCCATCTACCTCAGTCCCACCTGCCTGCGCTTGGTCCGTGCCCCTCCAAACCTGTCCTATCCATGTACCTGTCTAACTGCATCTTAAACGATGGGATAGTCCCAGCCTCAACTACTTCCTCTGGCAGCTCATTCCATACACTCACCACCCTCTGTGTGAAAATATTACCCCTCGTACTATGATAACACATTAATAACTTAATATTGACGTGGACGACGGAGGATGAGATGCCGGAGCCAAGATACCGAGCGGGCATGGCGCCGAAAGGATACAACGCCAAATGGACTCGGGGGTCGACTCTGGACCAATCGCTGACTTTTGTCGGTGACTGACAAGGTGGCAGACCAATCCCGTCACCGGGGAAGTCATGTCCGTTCGGCGGCTTTTCTGCTTCGTGTCCGTTCTGCTTCTCGGCTGTTCGGCGTTGTGTCTGGCAAAGCTGATTTAGGCACTCAATCCTGAAAAAGGCATTATCTTGGTGAAATCATCATAAGAAGGCACGTGACCCGTGGCAAAATCTGGGCTCTGATCATAAAACACAAGATACATGAAACATGAATACAAAGATTGGGGGGGGGGGGGGGGGGTGGGGGGGGATTCAGTCTCAGTCTACCCCACCACAGAAGGGGGAGGATTTGCACAGCTTGGTAGCCACAGGGAAGAAGGATCTCCTGTGGCGTTCTGTGCTGCATCTTGGTGGAACTGTTGGTGGTCTGTTGCTGAAGGTGCTCCTCAGGTTGACTAGTGTGTCATGGAGGGGGTGGAGATGTATTGTCCAGGATGCTCCACAGTTTGAGGAGCATCCTCCCCTCCAAGACTGGCGTTGCACTGGCAGCAGCCTCTACCTACAGCCTGTCTGTTATTTCTGTCTTTTTTATTATTTTTAGTTAGTCTAAAGTTTTGTGTTGGGGGAAACTTTTACTTTTCTATGTGGGGGAGGGGAGCAGGGTAAGGGGGGAAACCGTTTCCCAGTCTCTTCCTGGCGGGGACGCGACTATTTCTCCGAGTCGCGTCCTCGCCCCCCACCTCGCGGCCTACCAGCTGGATCGGAGCGGCCTTTCCTGCCGGGGACCGGGAACCGGACCAGGGCTGCTACAGCGGCGGCGCAGCGCTGGAGTCACCGCGGAGCGGGCGATACCTACCTGGGTCGCCATTTGGAGCTCCGGAGCGTTGGGCCGTTGCTCCAACATC
Organism: Leucoraja ocellata; assembly: GCA_036785375.1. NCBI lineage: Eukaryota > Metazoa > Chordata > Chondrichthyes > Rajiformes > Rajidae > Leucoraja > Leucoraja ocellata. The sequence continues at coordinate 6,288,690 of JAWMAR010000109.1, read as the reverse complement.
GTGGAGCTCTGGTGCGGAGAGCTTTCAACGCGGGCGGCGCTGAACAACATCGTGGAGTCTTGGGGCGCCTTGTAGAGGGTCTCCAGCGGCAGTCTCCACCCGGCGCGGCCTACGGAATTTGGAAGCCGCCGACTCCGGTAGGAGGGGGCTGACTCTGTGTCCACGCCGCTGAGGACGTCCCGCAGTTACTGCCTTAGAGCGCCAGTGACCCGCCTCGATCCTGACTACGGGTGCTGTCTGTATGGAGTTGGTATGTTCTCCCTGTGACCACGTGGGCTTTCTCGGGGTGCTCCGGCTTCCTCCCACACACCAGAGATGCGCAGGTTTGTCATTTAACTGGCTTTGGTAAAGATTGTAAATTCTCCCTCATGTGTAGGATAGTGCTGAAGGTTGATGCAAAAAGCTGCAGTAACTCAGTGGGACAGACAGCATCTCTGGAGAGAAGGTTCACCAGACTGATTCCTGGGATGTCAGGACAGTCTTATGAAGAAAGACTGGATAGACTTGGTTTATACTCTCTAGAATTTAGGAGATTGAGAGGGGATCTTATAGAAACTTACAAAATTCTTAAGGGGTTGGACAGGCTAGATGCAGGAAGATTGTTCCCGATGTTGGGGACGTCCAGGACAAGGGGTCACAGCTTAAGGATAAGGGGGAAATCCTTTAAAACCGCGATGAGAAGAACTTTTTTTCACACAGAGAGTGGTGAATCTCTGGAACTCTCCTGCCACAGAGGGTAGTTGAGGCCAGTTCAATGGCTATATTTAAGAGGGAATTAGATGTGGCCCTTGTGGCTAAGGGGATCAGGGGGAATGGAGAGAAGGCAGGTACGGGATACTGAGTTGGATGATCAGCCATGATCATATTGAATGGCGGTGCAGGCTCGAAGGGTCGAATGGCCTACTCCTGCACCTAATTTCTATGTTTCTATGAATGACTGAACTTTGTTGCCTTCCACCAGTGAAGAATGCTGTGATGATGTGTGTTGTGTTGTGTGTTCTTTTTTTCAAATGTGTGGCTGCTGGCAAATTAATAGAAACATAGAAAATAGGTGCAGGAGTAGGCCATTCAGCCCTTCGAGCCTGCACCGCCATTCAATATGATCATGGCTGATCATCCAACTTAGTATCCTGTACCTGCTACCTGCTAAGGTACGGTGAAAATTCATTTCACCGTACCTTAGTTGGTGCAAGTGACAAATAAATTTGACTTTGACTGAAGGAATGGGTGATGTTTCGGGTCGAAGACCCTTCTTCAGGCTAGTTAGGGGATAAGGGAAACAAGAGATATATAACATAGACCCATAGCAACATAGAAACATAGAAAATAGGTACAGGAGGAGGCCATTCGGCCCTTCGAGCCAGCACCACCATTCTTTGTGATCATGGCTGATCGTCCCCAATCAATAACCCGTGCCTGCCTTCTCCCCATATCCCTTGACTCCACTAGCCCCTACAGCTCTATCTAACTCTCTCTTAAATCCATCCAGTGACTTGGCCTCCACTGCCCTCTGTGGCAGGGAATTCCACAAATTCACAAATCTCTGGGTGAAAAGATTTTTTCTCACCTCAGTCTTAAATGGCCTCCCCTTTATTCATAGACTGTGGCCCCTGGTTCTGGACTCGCCCAACATTGGGAACATTTTTCCTGCATCTAGCTTGTCCAGTCCTTTTATAATTTTATATGTTTCTATAAGATTCCCCCTCATCCTTCTCAACTGATGTAGAGAGATGTAGAATAACGGTGATGTAGTGAGATAAAGAACAATGAATGAGAATAATACAAAAAAAGCAGCAATGATGAAGGATAATAAGGGGTGTCGGATGTTGTTAGTGTGCGGGGATCGCTGGTCTGTGTGGACTCGGTGGGCAGAAGGACCTGTTTCCACGCTGCATCTCTAAACTAATACTAAACTGCCTGAGAGAAAGGCGTGTGGAGGGTAAGTCAGATGAGGAATTCTGCAGTGGTGATATATATATTGAGCCATTTCTGGTGACTAATTTATGGGTATTGAAGGATTGTTTTTGCAAGTTTTCTTAAAATGGAAACAATTGCACGGGGCTGGGCAATAAATTGTGATCCAGTGCCGTCCTCCGAATGATCAATTGCTCCTATTTTAAAGTAGGCTTAACGAAATATCCATAAAATGCATTCATGCTTAAATGAACTAACATTTGTTTAATCGAGATGATTTAAAAAAAAGAATGTTGCGAGGGGTTGCGTTTTCAAGGGAAAGCCATGTCCCGGGGCATTATTTTCACTTGGATTATCGAGACGCTTCGCGGGGAAGATTTACGAGGAATTCGGTTTAGTTTATTGTCACGTGTACTGTCTTCATCTTTCGTGTCCATCTTCCATGTTTCAAATGTTGAAGTCGCTGCCATCGTCCATCCTGAAAACCATATAACCATATAACAATTACAGCACGGAAACAGGCCATCTCGGCCCTTCTAGTCCGTGCCGAACACTTACTCTCACCTAGTCCCATCTACCTGCACTCAGACCATAACCCTCCATTCCTTTCCCGTCCATATATCTATCCAATTTATTTTTAAATGATATAACCATATAACCATATAACCATATAACAATTACAGCACGGAAACAGGCCATCTCGGCCCTACAAGCCCGTGCCGAACAACTTTTTTCCTTAGTCCCACCTGCCTGCACTCATACCATAATCCTCCATTCCTTTCCCCTCCATATACCTATCCAATTTATTTTTAAATGATAAAAATCGAACCTGCCTCCACCACTTCCACTGGAAGCTCATTCCACACAGCCACCACTCTCTGAGTAAAGAAGTTCCCCCTCATGTTAGCCCTAAACTTCTGTCCCTTAATTCTCCAATCATGTCCTCTTGTTTGAATCTTCCCTACTCTCAATGGAAAAAGCTTGTCCACATCAACTCTGTCTATCCCTCTGTTAAAGAGGGAACTGCAGATGCTGGAGAATCGTAGGTTACACAGAAAAGCTGGAGAAACTCAGCGGGTGCAGCAGCATCTATGGAGCGAAGGAAATAGGCAACGTTTCGGGCCGAAACCCTTCTTCAGACTGATCAGGGGTGGGGGTGGGTGGGGACAAGAAAGGGAAAAGGAGGAGTAGCCGGAAGGCTGGAGGGTGGGAGGAGACAGCAGGTGAGCTGAGGAAGGGGAGGAGACAGCAAGGACTAACAGAATTGGGAGAAGTCGATGTTCATGCCCCCGGGGTGCAGACTCCCCAAACGGAATATGAGGTGCTGTTCCTCCAATTTCCGGTGCTGCTCGCTGTGGCCATGGAGGAGACCCAGGACAGAGAGGTCAGAGGCGGAGTGGGAGGGGGAGTTGAAGTGCTGAGCCACCGGGAGGTCAGCTTGGTTATTGCGGACCGAGCGGAGGTGTTCGGCGAAACGATCGCCCAACCTCCGCTTGGTCTCACCGATATAGATCTGCTGACATCTAGAGCAGCGGACGCAATAGATGAGGTTGGAAGAGATGCAGGTAAACCTCTGTCGCACCTGGAACGATTGCTTGGGTCCCTGAAAGGAGTTGAGGGGGGAGGTAAAGGGACAAGTGTTGCATCTGCTGCGGCCGCAAGGGAAAGTGCCCGGGGAGGGGGTGGACCGAGAGGGAAGGGAAGAATTGACAAGGGAGTTATGGAGGGAGCGGTCTTTGCGGAAGGCAGATATGGGGGAGATGGGAAGATGTGGCTAGTAGTGGGGTCACGTTGGAGGTGGCGAAACTGACGGAGGATTATTTTTTGTATGTGATGGCTGGTGGGGTGAAAGGTGAGGACTAGGGGGACTCGGCCCTTGTTGCGAGTGCGGGGATGGGGAGAGAGAGCAGTGTTGCGGGGTATGGAAGAGACCCTGGTGCGAGCCTCATTTATGGTGGAGGAGGGGAACCCCCGTTCCCTGAATAGTGAGGACATTTCAGATGTCCTGGTGTGGAACGCCTCATCCGTGGAGCAGATGCGACGTAGACGGAGGAATTGGGAGTAGGGGATGGAGTCCTTACAGGAAGCAGGGTGGGAAGAAGTGTAGTCCAGATAGCCATGGGAGTCAGTGGGTTTGTAGTGTATGTCGGTTAGAAGTCTATCACCTGCAATGGAGATAGTGAGGTCAAGGAATGGTAGGGAAGTGTCGGAGATGGTCCAGGTGTATTTCAGTGCCGGGTGGAAATTAGTGGTGAAGTGGATGAAGTCAGTCAGTTGTGTGCGGGTGCAGGAGGTGGCACCAAAGCAGTCGTCGATGTAGCGGAGGTAGAGGTCGGGGATGGGGCCCTGGTATGTATTGAACAAGGATTGCTCGACGTAACCTACAAATAGGCAGGCATAGCTGGGGCCCATGCGTGTGCCCATAGCTACGCCTTGTATTTGGAGGAAGTGGGAGGAGTCGAACTCGAAGTTATTGAGGGTAAGGACCAGCTCCGCTAGGCGGAGGAGAGTGTCAGTGGCTGGGTATGGGTTGCTTCTCTGGTCGAGGAAGAACCGGAGGGCTGTGAGACCATCGTGGTGGGGGATGGAGGTGTATAGTGATTGGACGTCCATGGTGAAGATGAGGGGGTGAGGGCCTAGAGAATTGAATGCGCGGAGACGACGGAGAGTGTCTGAGGTGTCTTGGACATAGGTAGGGAGGGATTTAACCAAGGGTGATAGGATGGAGTCAAGGTATTTGGAAATGAGTTCGGTGGGGCACGAACAGGCGGAGACAATGGGTCTTCCGGGACAATCTGGTTTGTGGATTTTAGGGAGAAGGTAAAATCGGGCTGTGCGGGGCTGGGGAACGATGAGGTTGGAGGCTCGGTCGGGTAGGGCATTGGAGTGGATGAAGTTGGTGATGGTGCTGGAGATGGTGGCCTGGTGCTCGTCAGTGGGGTCATGGTCCAGGGGTAAGTAGGAGGAGGTGTCCGATAGCTGGCGCGTGGCCTCAGCTTTGTAGAGATCGGCGCGCCAGACTACCACGGCACCTCCCTTGTCAGCGGGCTTGATAACCAAATCTGGGTTGTTGCGGAGTGAGTCGATGGCAGAGCGTTCCTGTGGTGAGAGATTGGAGTGAGACAGGGGAGTGGAGAAGTTGAGGCGGTTGATGTCGCGACGGCAGTTATTGATAAAAAGTTCTAAAGCCGGAAATTGGCCACGAGGGGGGTTCCACGAGGAGGGGGTGCGTTGGAGACGGGAAAAGGGGTCATCAGTGGGGGGCGAGGACTCCTTCCCATGGAAGAAAGCTGTGAGGCGGAGGCGACGGTAGAAGCGCTCCAAGTCGTGGTGGGCGCGGAATTCATTGAGGTGGGACGGAGGGGGACAAAGGTAAGACCTCTGTTGAGGACGGACCGTTCGGTGTTGGAGAGGGGGAGGTCGGGGGGGATGGTGAACACTCGACAGGGATGGGGGTTGGGGCCGGAGGAAGGCAGGTGGGGACGAGGCGATGTGTGGTGGGGGGGTGGTGGGTGGTCAGGGGGTGGGGGGGTGAGAGGGCTGTGGTGTGGGTGGGGAAGAGCAGGGGCCTCACAGTTAGAGGGGGTGGGGGGAGGAGACTTACAGTTAGAGGGGGTGGGGGGAGGAGACTCAGTCGAACTGCACTGAGGTGAGCAAGGCTGGGTCGACTGGCACTAGGACCCAGTGGAGTCAACCCCAGGAGAGTGGGAGCGAGCAGCGTGAGGGCTTCAGGCCCAGTGGAGAGTCCAGGCTCCAGGTAAGGCGACGGCTGTGGGTTGTTGGAGGGAGGTGGAGTGGCGCGGGTCAGCGGACCCGATGGTGGTGGTCCAGAGGCGTGGGCCAACGGACCCGATGGTAAGAGTCCGGTGGCGCGGGTCAGCGGACCCGATGTTCGGCGTCGATGGTTGCCACGAGGAGCGCCCTCAACACTCACCAGGACGCCGCCTCCACCGACCTCCGCGCTGATGCTGCCGCCGCCGACCCTCACCTGCCCACCGATAACGCCCAGCCTCGCCGCTACGGTAACTCCGACTTTCTTCTCCCCGCCGATTCCTCCGACCCTCGCCGCTCTCTGGGACAACCTAGCCTCATCGCCGCACCGGGCCTACCCTACGCCGCCGTCTCACCGGGCCTCCCCAACAACGCCGCCGGACCCGACCCACCGGGCATCGCCGCCGGACCCGACCCCGACCCACCGGGCATCACCGCGGGACCGGGGCCTTCCCAGCATGGCCGCTGCACCGCACCCCGCTCATCTCGTCGCCTTCCCGGGCTGGCCGAGCCTTGCCGCCGCGCCGACCATCCACCCACCGGGACCTCCCACAAATCGCCCGCGGACCCCGACTCAACCGACCATCGACGCCGAACCCGCTGACCCGCGCCACCGGACTCTTACCATCGGGTCCGTTGGCCCACGCCTCTGGACCACCACCATCGGGTCCGCTGACCCGCCGCCACTCCACCTCCCCCCAACAACCCACAGCCGTCGCCTTACCTGGAGCCTGGACTCTCCACTGGGCCTGAAGCCCTCACGCTGCTCGCTCCCACTCTCCTGGGGTTGACTCCACTGGGTCCTAGTGCCAGTCGACCCAGCCTTGCTCACCTCAGTGGCAGTTCGACTGAGTCTCCTCCCCCCACCCCCTCTAACTGTAAGTCTCCTCCCCCCACCCCCTCTAACTGTGTGGCCCCTGCTCTTCCCCACCCACACCACAGCCCTCTCACCCCCCCACCCCCTGACCACCCACCACCCCCCCACCACACATCGCCTCGTCCCCACCTGCCTTCCTCCGGACCCAACCCCCATCCCTGTCGAGTGTTCACCATCCCCCCGACCTCCCCCTCTCCAACACCGAACGGTCCGTCCTCAACAGAGGTCTTACCTTTGTCCCCCTCCGTCCCCACCTCAATGAATTCCGCGCCCACCACGACTTGGAGCGCTTCTACCGTCGCCTCCGCCTCACAGCTTTCTTCCATGGGAAGGAGACCTCGCCCCCCACTGATGACCCCTTTTCCCGTCTCCAACGCACCCCCTCCTCGTGGAACAGCCCTCGTGGCCAATTTCCGGCTTTAGAACTTTTTATCAATAACTGCCGTCGCGACATCAACCGCCTCAACTTCTCCACTCCCCTGTCTCACTCCAATCTCTCACCACAGGAACGCTCTGCCATCGACTCACTCCGCAACAACCCAGATTTGGTTATCAAACCCGCTGACAAGGGAGATGCCGTGGTAGTCTGGCGCGCCGATCTCTACAAAGCTGAGGCCACGCGCCAGCTATCGGACACCTTCTCCTACTTACCCCTGGACCATGACCCCACTGACGAGCACCAGGCCACCATCTCCAGCACCATCACCAACTTCATCCACTCCAATGCCCTACCCGACCGAGCCTCCAACCTCATCGTTCCCCAGCCCCGCACAGCCCGATTTTACCTTCTCCCTAAAATCCACAAACCAGATTGTCCCGGAAGACCCATTGTCTCCGCCTGTTCGTGCCCCACCGAACTCATTTCCAAATACCTTGACTCCATCCTATCACCCTTGGTTAAATCCCTCCCTACCTATGTCCAAGACACCTCAGACACTCTCCGTCGTCTCCGCGCATTCAATTCTCTAGGCCCTCACCCCTCATCTTCACCATGGACGTCCAATCACTCTACACCTCCATCCCCCACCACGATGGTCTCACAGCCCTCCGGTTCTTCCTCGACCAGAGAAGCAACCCATACCCAGCCACTGACACTCTCCTCCGCCTAGCGGAGCTGGTCCTTACCCTCAATAACTTCGAGTTCGACTCCTCCCACTTCCTCCAAATACAAGGCGTAGCTATGGGCACACGCATGGGCCCCAGCTATGCCTGCCTATTTGTAGGTTACGTCGAACAATCCTTGTTCAATACATACCAGGGCCCCATCCCCAACCTCTACCTCCGCTACATCGACGACTGCTTTGGTGCCACCTCCTGCACCCGCACACAACTGACTGACTTCATCCACTTCACCACTAACTTCCACCCGGCACTGAAATACACCTGGACCATCTCCGACACTTCCCTACCATTCCTTGACCTCACTATCTCCATTGCAGGTGATAGACTTCTAACCGACATACACTACAAACCCACTGACTCCCATGGCTATCTGGACTACACTTCTTCCCACCCTGCTTCCTGTAAGGACTCCATCCCCTACTCCCAATTCCTCCGTCTACGTCGCATCTGCTCCACGGATGAGGCGTTCCACACCAGGACATCTGAAATGTCCTCACTATTCAGGGAACGGGGGTTCCCCTCCTCCACCATAAATGAGGCTCGCACCAGGGTCTCTTCCATACCCCGCAACACTGCTCTCTCTCCCCATCCCCGCACTCGCAACAAGGGCCGAGTCCCCCTAGTCCTCACCTTTCACCCCACCAGCCATCACATACAAAAATAATCCTCCGTCAGTTTCGCCACCTCCAACGTGACCCCACTACTAGCCACATCTTCCCATCTCCCCCCATATCTGCCTTCCGCAAAGACCGCTCCCTCCATAACTCCCTTGTCAATTCTTCCCTTCCCTCTCGGTCCACCCCCTCCCCGGGCACTTTCCCTTGCGGCCGCAGCAGATGCAACACTTGTCCCTTTACCTCCCCCCTCAACTCCTTTCAGGGACCCAAGCAATCGTTCCAGGTGCGACAGAGGTCTACCTGCATCTCTTCCAACCTCATCTATTGCGTCCGCTGCTCTAGATGTCAGCAGATCTATATCGGTGAGACCAAGCGGAGGTTGGGCGATCGTTTCGCCGAACACCTCCGCTCGGTCCGCAATAACCAAGCTGACCTCCCGGTGGCTCAGCACTTCAACTCCCCCTCCCACTCCGCCTCTGACCTCTCTGTCCTGGGTCTCCTCCATGGCCACAGCGAGCAGCACCGGAAATTGGAGGAACAGCACCTCATATTCCGTTTGGGGAGTCTGCACCCCGGGGGCATGAACATCGACTTCTCCCAATTCTGTTAGTCCTTGCTGTCTCCTCCCCTTCCTCAGCTCACCTGCTGTCTCCTCCCACCCTCCAGCCTTCCGGCTACTCCTCCTTTTCCCTTTCTTGTCCCCACCCACCCCCACCCCTGATCAGTCTGAAGAAGGGTTTCGGCCCGAAACGTTGCCTATTTCCTTCGCTCCATAGATGCTGCTGCACCCGCTGAGTTTCTCCAGCTTTTCTGTGTAACCTGTCTATCCCTCTCATCATTTTAAAGACCTCTATCAAGTCCCCCAAAACCTTCTGCGCTCCAAAGAATAAAGACCTATCTTGTTCAACCTTTCTCTGTAACTTAGGTGCTGAAACCCAGGCAACATTCTAGTAAATCTCCTCTGTACTCTCTCTCTCTCTCTAAACGTACGCGAGCTTCCGGCGACCATCAGTGGGAGCAATCACTTGTCACTGTAGATGATGGTGGTGGTGGAATTAGCTCGGGATACTTCCAGTTTCCAAGCCCCGCCAAGTGGACACTTCTGCATGTAAATGGCGGTCACGGTGGCGCAGCGTTAGAGTTGCTACCTTACAGCGAATGCAGCTCCGGAGACCCAGGTTCGATCCCAACTACGGGTGCTGTCTGTACGGAGTTTGTGCGTTCTCCCCGTGACCTGCGTGGGTTTTCTCCGAGATCTTCGATTTCCTCCCACACTCCAAAGACGTACAGGTTTGTGGGTTTAATTGGCTTGGTGAATGTCAAAAATGACCAAGGTAGATAGATTGTTGATTAGTACGGGTGTCAGGGGTTATGGTGAGAAGGCAGGAGAATGGAATTAGGAGGGAGAGATAGATCAGCCATGATTGAATGGCGGAGTAGACTTGATGGGCCGAATGGCCTAATTCTGCTCCTATCACTTTTGAACTGATGAACCTATGAACATGTATTGAGATGCAGTGAAAATGCTTTGTTTAACATGATGACCAAAAAGATCAGATATGCCTTAAAATCAATATCTACAATCAATTGAAACTCATGAACAATAGATCGAGCAGATTGGAAAATACAGACTGCACGAGCCATGTCTGAAATATTTATGTGTTGAAAATCATTCCCTGAAATTGATAATTCTTTATGAAGTCATGGATCAGATTAAAATGTGGATTGCATCTTCTGTAACACAGTAGCTTAGCTTAGCTTAGAAATAGAGTGCGGGAACTGGCCCTTCGGCACACTGAGTCCCTGCAGTCCAGCGATCCCCGCACATTAACACTACCCTACACACACTAGGGACAATTTTTACACTTATACAATTGTACCAAGCCAATGAACCTACAAACCTGTACGTCTTTAGAGTGTGGGAGGAAACTGGAAATCTCGGAGAAAACCCACGCAGGTCACGGGGAGAAAGTACAAACTCCGTGCGGAGAAGTGTCTGTGGTCAGGATCGAACCGGGGTCTCTGGTGCTGTGAGGCATCAGCTCTACCACCTTGCCGCATATAACACCCTCTCCCCTTTTTGCCCTAAGACCCCCCAACCCCACTTCCTCCCCCCCCTCCCTCCCCCCCTCACCCCCCTCCTGAATCCTGTCTGACCTTGCATTGGTTTTTCCCCCCACCCCCCCCCCTCCCCCTCTACCTGCATTCCTTCCTCTGGCTTCACAATTCGCCATTTGATCCTCAAGCTTCACAACCCAGAACCCGGGCCGTCACGGTGGCTCAGCGGTAGAGTTGCTGCCTTACAGCGAATGCAGCGCCGGAGACCCGGGTTCGATCCCGACTACGGGCGCTGTCTGTACGGAGTTTGTACGTTCTCCCCGTGACCTGCGTGGGTTTTCTCCGAGATCTTCGGTTTCCTCCCACACTCCAAAGACGTACAGGTTTGTATACCTTCTCCGTGGATTGTCACCTTGTCGTGGTGGAGAAGCTTGTGTGGTCCTGAGATCCTGAGAGCGATGCCGTCTGGAGCTACGCTCCTGGTAGGGCCACCCATGGCGGTAAGGTCGAGGGGGAGGTCTCCGACTAAGAGCCAATCCAACCAAGACCTCAACGGTGGAACAGGCGGAGGACGATGGCTGACCTTAGTGGAGCTAACGTCACAACGGCTGGGAAGGCGGATGAAGGCTGCGGCAGAAAAGGGTCTCCGGTCGTCTTGGACTTCATGTCACTGGATCCTGACCCAGATCTGTCAAGGACCCCACGTGGGGTGGCTGTCTGTGCACCAGTCTCCCCACGTTAAACAAAGTCACGCACAGGCCTCCTCCAACCCTGGAGACACCCGTGGTCAGGTCAGCCACGACCGCAGGGGCCTAAGAACAGGTATTTAGGTTAATTGGCATGGTAAATTTGAAACTTGTCCCTAGTGGGTGTAGGGTAGTTTGAATGTGAGGGGCTCGCTGCTCAGCACGGATCCAGTGGGCCGAAGGGCCTGTTTCTATGCTGTATCTCCAAACTAAACAAAACTAAACTATGTCTGAAGAAGGGTCTTGACCCGAAATAAGGGGGTCGGCCATTTAGAACGGAGATGAGGGAAAACGTTTTCGCCCAGAGAGTTGTGAATTTGTGGAATTCTCTACCCCAGAAGGCAGTGGAGGCCAATTCTCTGGATGCTTTCAAGGGAGAGTTAGATAGGGCTCTTAAAGATAGCGGAGTCAGAGGGTAAGGGGAGAAAGCAGGAACAGGATACTGATTGGGGATGATCAGCCATGATCACATTTAATGGTGGTGCTGGATTGAGGGGCTGAATGGCCAACTCCTGCACCTACTGTCTATGTATCTATGTAGCATCCACAGCTCCTTCCTACACATAGTGTGAATGGGTAATCGATGGCCGGCATGGACTCAGTGAGCAGGAGGTTCTGTTTGCATGCTGTATCTCTAATCCCTTTAATTAGTTTACAGACTTGAGTGCAACTGGCCATTTTATTTAATTATTTTAAGAATGACTGAAGCTGCTGACGTTACACGATGTAAATGGTTTCATCTTAAGTACCCAGCGGTTGCTTTTACACCTGGAATACCGACATAAATAAACCTGAGTGTGGCTTGATGGATCACTTGAATTAAGTTCTCCCCTTAAGAATTTCATTCCCTCTTCAAAAGCTGTCTTTGCAGAGCTCTTGTTCCTCATTTATTTGCCCATAAAACATCCAATTATTAGCCGAGAGCGGGAAGGAAAACTCATGGTGGAAATAAATATTAGAAATACAGGCAAAGCGAAATTTGTTCTGCGAGGATCAATTGTATAGATGTCTTCTTCATTTTATGTTGTAAATTGGAATGAAATGTTGGCATTAAAACTACTCAGCATCCTTGGCAATGATTTTACATTTTCTCGACTGAGATTGTTTGCTTTGTTCTTCAATATGCATTACTTACCGTGAGGCATCATCTCACAAGCAATCGGGTCATGGAAAGACAGAAAAATAGGTGCAGCAGTAGGCCATTCGGCCCTTCGAGCCAGCACCGCTGTTCAATATGATCATGGCTGATCATTGCGTACAGTTTTGGTCTCCAAATCTGAGGAAGGACATCATTGCCATATAGGGAGTGCAGAGACGGTTCACCAGACTGATTCCTGGGATGTCAGGACTGTCTTATGAAGAAAGACTGGATAGACTTGGATAGGCTGGGTGAGTGGGCAAATGTTTGGCAGATGCAGTATAATGTGGATAAATGTGAGGTTATCCATTTTGGTGGCAAAAACAGCAAAACAGACTATTATCTAAATGGTGGCCGACTAGGAAAAGGGGAGATGCAGCGAGACCTGGGTGTCATGGTACACCAGTCATTGAAAGTAGGCATGCAGGTGCAGCAGGCAGTGAAGAAAGCGAATGGTATGTTAGCTTTCATAGCAAAAGGATTTGAGTATAGGAGCAGGGAGGTTCTACTGCAGTTGTACAAGGTCTTGGTGAGACCACACCTGGAGTATTGCGTACAGTTTTGGTCTCCAAATCTGAGGAAGGACATTATTGCCATAGAGGGAGTGCAGAGAAGGTTCACCAGACTGATTCCTGGGATGTCAGGACTGTCTTATGAAGAAAGACTGGATAGACTTGGTTTATACTCTCTAGAATTTAGGAGATTGAGAGGGGATCTTATAGAAACTTACAAAATTCTTAAGGGGTTGGACAGGATAGATGCAGGAAGATTGTTCCCGATGTTAGGGAAGTCCAGGACAAGGGGTCACAGCTTAAGGATAAGGGGGAAATCCTTTAAAACCGAGATGAGAAGAACTTTTTTCACACAGAGAGTGGTGAATCTCTGGAATTCTCTGCCACAGAGAGTAGTTGAGGCCAGTTCATTGGCTATATTTAAGAGGGAGTTAGATGTGGCCCAAGTGGCTAAGGGGATCAGTGGGTATGGAGAGAAGGCAGGTACAGGATACTGAGTTGGATGATCAGCCATGATCATATTGAATGGCGGTGCAGGCTCGAAGGGCCGAATGGCCTACTCCTGCACCTAATTTCTATGTCTATGTTTCTATCATCTAAAATCAGTACCCCGTCCCTGCTTTTCCCCCCATATCCCTTGATTCCTTGAGCCCGAACAGCTAAATCTAACTCTCTCTTGAAAACATCCAGTGAATCGGCCTCCACTGCCTTCTGTGGCAGAGAATTCCACAGATTCACAACTCTCTAGGTGAAAATGTTTTTCCTCATCTCAGTCCTAAATGACCTCCCCCTTATACTTAAACTGTGACCCCTGGTTCTGGACTCCCCCAACATGGGGAACATTTTTCCTGCATCTAACCTGTCCAATCCTTTAAGAATTTTATACGTATCTATGGTGTCCTCTCATCCTTCTAAACTCCAGTGAACACAACCCCAGTCGACCCATTCTTTCATCATATGTCAGATCTGATTTAGCTTAGGGAGGAACTGCAGGTGCTGGTTTAGACCGAAGATAGATACAAAATGCTGGAGTAACTCAGCGGGACAGGCAGCATCTCCGGGAAGAAAAAATAGTTGACGTTTCTGATGAAGCTGCTAGGGGAGAAGATGGAGAAGATGAAGGTGGATCCATTAATGGTACTGTGGTGTTTGGATTACCTTTTCCTCAGACCACAGTATGTGCGCCTACAGAACAATGTCTCAAGCACCATCATGAGCAGCACAGGGGCTCCACAAGGAACTGTGCTGGCTCCATTCCTGTTTACCATCTACACAGCGGATTGTCAATATAACACCAACAGCTGCTTTTTGCAGAAATTTTCAGATGACACAGCTGTTGTAGGCCTCATCAAAGGGGGCAATGAGGAGGAGTATAGAGACACAATTAACAACTTTGTGGAGTGGAGTGCACACAATAATCTCCATCTCAACACCAAAAAAACGAAGGAGATAGTTGTGGATTTCAGGAGGGGGAGGAGGAGGACTCAACCAACACCAATCACCATCAGGGGAACTGAGGTGGAGGTGGTCGCCAACCACAGGTACCTTGGTGTGCAGCTTGACAGTGAGCTGGACTGGAAGAGTCATATGGAGGCGGTGTACAGGAAGGGACAAAGTCGACTGTATTTTTTAAGGAGGCTAAAGTCATTTAATATCTGTCAACCCCTACTGTGCAGTGTCTACCATTCAGTGGTGGCCAGTGCTCTGTTTTTTGCTGTGGCCCGTTGGGGAGAAGGCGCCCGAATAGCGGACAAAAACAGACTGGATAAGCTGATCAGGAAGGCCGGCTCAGTGGTTGGGGCAGAGCAACTAACGGTCAAGCAGGTGGCAGAGGCCAGAACTCTGAACAAACTAGGTTCAATAATGACCAACCCCACTCACCCACTCCACGCCCTGAAGGTGATCAAGTGCAGCATCTTCAGTCAGAGACTGATTGCACCAATGTGCAAAACGGAGAGACATAGGAAGTCTTGTATACCAGCTGCTATAAGGTTTTATAATGCACAAAAATTTTAACTTATTATGTATTGAAGATATCTGTTGAAATGCGTGGTGTTATGTCTGTCTTGAAGCTGTGTGGCACTGTAATTTCCTGTAAAGGATTATTAAAGGTTATTCTATTCTGAAGCGTCTCGACTGAGTCACGCTAGCTTTTTGTGTCTATCTTCATATTTAGTTCAGTTTAGTTTCGAGATACAGGGTGGAAACAGGCCCTTCGGCCCACCGAGCCCGCGCCGACCAGCGATGCCCGTACACTATCCTACACACTAGGGGCAATTTACAATTCTCACCAAAGCCAATTAACTTTCACAAAAATGTATATCTTTGGAATGTGGGAGGAAACCAGAGCACACGGACAAAACCCACGTGGTCACAGGATCCTGACTACAGTTGCTGTTTGTGTGGAGCGTGCACGTTCTTCCTGTGACCGTCTGGGTTTTCACCGGGTGATCTGGTTTCATTCCACATACACAACCGGGGCCACAGTTTAAGGATATGGCCGTTTATAACGGAGACGAGGAAACACTTTTTCTCACAGAGAGTGGTGAGTCTGTGGAATTCTCTTCCTCAGAGGGCGGTGGAGGCCGGTTCTCTCGATGCTTTCAAGAGCTAGATAGGGCTCTTAAAGATAGCGGAGTCAGGGGATATGGGGAGAAGGCAGGAACGGGGTACTGATTGGGGATGTGGGTAGTTGATTGGGGATTGGGGTAGTTGAGGCCAGTTCATTGGCTATATTTAAGATGGAGCTAGATGTGGCCCTTGTGGCTAAAGGGATCAGGGGGTATGGAGAGAAGGCAGGTACAGGACACCGAGTTGGATGATCAGCCATGATCATATTGAATGGCGGTGCAGGCTCGAAGGGCCGAATGGCCTACTCCTGCAGCTATTTTCTATGTTTCTATGTTTCTATAGCGGATTCAGGGGATATGGGGAGAAGGCAGGAACGGGGTACTGATTGGGGATGATCAGCCATGATCACATTGAATGGCAGTGCTGGCACGAAGGGCCGAATGGCCTACTCCTGCACCTATTGTCTATTGTCTATTGTCTAGGCCAAATACGTGCAAGTATGTTCATTTGCTTCTGCAAATTGTCCCTAGTGTGTGGTCAACATGGACGTGGTGGGCTGAAGGGCCTGTTTCCACACTGAGTCTCTAAACTACCATCAGAGGTTGGGATTGCTGGGAGCCAGCAACTCTATCAGTTGCACTGTTGTGCCGTTAATTAATCCAAATCTACCAGCGAGTAGGGCAGATTACTACAATTTCTCACCACGGGAAGTGGTAGAGGCCTTCAACAGGAAAGAGAAACATAGAAACATAGAAAATAGGTGCAGGAGTAGGACATTCGGCCCTTCGAGCCTGCACCATTCGCCATTCAATATGATCATGGCTGATCATCCAACTCAGTATCCTGTTCCTGCCTTCTCTCCATACCCTCTGATCCATTTAGCCACAAGGGCCACATCTAACTCCCTCTTAAATATAGCCAATGAACTGGCTATAGATAAGTATATAGTGTCATAAAGTCATACAGCATAGAAACAGGCCCTTCGGCCCAACGCGTTCATGATGCCCCATCTAAGCTAGTCCCATTTTCCCGCATTTGGCCCCTAATGCTCTAAACCTTTCTTATCCGTGGACCTGACTTGGCCTCCACAGCCGTCGGTGGCAATGAATTCCACAATTCCCCACCCTCTGACTAAATAAATTCCTCCTCATCCCCTTTATAAAGGAACGTCCTTTAACTCTGAGGCTGTGACCTCTGGTCCTAAGTGGGAAACATCCTCTCCACATCTGCTCTGTCACTATTCGGTAAGTTTCAATGAGGCCCCCCCCCCCCCCCGCTCATTCTTCTAAACTCCAGCGAGTACAGGCCCAGTACCGTCAAAGCAAGAGGATTTGAGTATAGGAGCAGGGAGGTTCTACTGCAGTTGTATAGGGTCTTCGTGAGACCACACCTGGAGTATTGCGTACAGTTTTGGTCTCCAAATCTGAGGAAGGACATTATCGCCATAGAGGGAGTGCAGAGATGGTTCACCAGACTGATTCCTAGGATGTCAGGACTGTCTTATGAAGAAAGACTGGATAGACTTGGTTTATACTCTCTAGAATTTAGGAGATTGAGAGGGGATCTTATAGAAACTTACAAAATTCTTAAGGGGTTGGACAGGCTAGATGCAGGAAGATTGCTCCCGATGTTGGGGAAGTCCAGGACATCGAGTCACAGCTTAAGGATAAGGGGGAAATCCTTTAAAACCGAGATGAGAAGAACTTTTTTCACACAGAGAGTGGTGAATCTCTGGAACTCTCTGCCGCAGAGGGTAGTCGAGGCCAGTTCATTGGCTATATTTAAGAGGGAGTTAGATGTGGCCCTTGTGGCTAAAGGGATCAGGGGGTATGGAGAGAAGGCAGGTACGGGATACTGAGTTGGATGATCAGCCATGATCATATTGAATGGCGGTGCAGGCTCGAAGGGCCGAATGACCTACTCCTGCACCTAATTTCTATGTTTCTATGTTTCTAAACGCTCATCATATGTAAACCTGCACATTCCTGGGATCATTTTGAGCAATAATTTCATTGACTTGTTCACAGGGGTGTGGGCAGAAGTCACCAGTGAGTGGCAATAGGCAATTCAGCCCATCGTGCTCATGTTATCCCATCATTATTGGCTCCTTGTTTAACGTCAATGGTTCAATCAATGGCACTTTTATTTGTCACATGTACCGAGGTATGGTGAAATTCATCTTTGTATACACTCCTGCCCACAACTAGAGAGCAATCCTGAACTACTATCTGTCTCAAAGGAGCCCCTCAAACTAACTTAGACTGGACTTTATCTTGCACTAAACATTATTCCTTTCATCAAGTATCTGTACATTGTGGACGGTTCGATTGTAATATAACCATATAACCATATAACAATTACAGCACGGAAACAGGCCATCTCTACCCTTCTAGTCCGTGCCGAACATGTATTCTCCCCTAGTCCCATCTAGCTGCACTCAGACCATAACCCTTCATCCCTTTCCCGTCCATATAACTATCCAATTTATTTTTAAATGATAAAAATGAACCTGCCTCCACCACCCTCACTGGAAGCTCATTCCACACCGCTACCACTCTCTGAGCAAAGAAGTTCCCCCTCATGTTACCCCTAAACTTCTGTCCCTTAATTCTCAAGTCATGTCCCCTTGTTTGAATCTTCCCTCCTCTCAGTGGAAAATGCTTATCCACGTCAACTCTGTCTATCCCGCTCATCATTTTAAAGACCTCTATCAAGTCCCCCCTTAACCTTCTGCACTCCAAAGAATAAAGCCCTAACTTGTTCAACCTTTCTCTGTAACTTAGTTGCTGAAACCCAGGCAACATTCTAGTAAATCTCCTCTGTACTCTCTCTATTTTGTTGACATCCTTCCTATAATTAGGCGACCAAAATTGTACACCATACTCCAGAATTGGCCTCACCAATGCCTTGTACAATTTTAACATTACATCCCAACTTCTATACTCAATGCTCTGATTTATAAAGGCCAGCATACCAAAAGCTTTCTTTACCACCCTATCTACATGAGATTCCACTTTCAGGGAACTGTGCACAGTTATTCCCAGATCCCTCTGTTCACCTGCATTCTTCAATTCCCTACCATTTACCATGTATATCATGTATTGTTTTAGTTTTGAGTTTTACATATGCAACGCGGAAACAGGCCCTTCGGCCAACCGGGTCCGCGCCGACCAGCGATCCCCGCACATTAAAGGGCCTGTCCCACGAGCATGCGACTCCATGTGGCAAGCGCGACCTAACGTGGTTGCTTGAGCCGTACGGCCTCGCGGGGCCGGTCCCACTTTGATCTCCGGAGCCGTATGGAGTTGCGCGGATCTGGTCCCGACATCGCGCGGGGCTCCAAAAAACTGACCGTGTGCAGAAAATCCACGCGGCAACGGCCTGCCGGCCCGCAGCCGCCTCGACGCCGTACGCAGCGCCTCGACGCCGTACGCACCGCCTCAACGGGCATACGCAGCGTCTTGACGCAGTACGCAGCGCCTCAACGGGCATACGCAGCGTCTTGACGCAGTACGCAGCGCCTCAACGGGCATACGCAGCGTCTTGACGCAGTACGCAGCGTCTTGACGCCGTATGTCATGCGCGAACTTCGCTCGAACTTCACGTCACTGACTGGAGCTCCGCGCGGCCCCCGTTTCCGGTTTGGTCGCGCTTGCCGCATGCAGGTCGCATGCACGTGGGACAGGCCCTTAACGCTATCCTACACACACTGGGTACAATTTATACATTTACACCAAGCCAATTAACCTACAAACCTGTACGTCTTTGGAGTGTGGGAGAAAATCGATGATCTCAGAGAAAACCCACGCAAGTCACGGGGAGAACGTACAAACTCCGTACAGACAGCACCCGTAGTCAGGATCGAACCCGGGTGTCCAGCGCTGTAAGGCAGCAACTCTACCGCTGCACGACCGCGAAAATTGTCTTTTCGCTGACGGGTTAGAACGCAACAAAAACTTTTCACTCTACCTTGGTACACATGACATTAAACCTAATTAAACTTATTGCCGAAAACTCATGGCTTGAAGGGTATTAAAGACACTTTAACCTCAGTTCAGACTTCATATCATAACTGACACAAGCTTTTGTGTTATAATTTTAGTTAATTACTTCAAGAATTAAATTCCAGCGGTGCGATTTAAATTCATTTCTCTGGATCAATAGTCCGACCCTCCGGGATATTAATCCATTAATTTAAACCCCATGCCCTTCCAATTAGGGCGAAAGGTCTATTTCAAAGCTGTGAATTACTGTCGATGTTAAAAACTGCACAAATAATATCCAAGCATTGCTCATCAAACGGTTTCAAACAGTCCATTTATTTTAAAAACCATTGATGTTCCTAAAGGGCCTGTCCCACCAGCATGCGATTGCATGCGTCTGGCGCTACCGTCCTGGTCACTTGAGTCGCACGGCCGTGCCACTTCGAAGCGCGGAGGCGTATGGAGTAGTGCGGGGCTGGTCCCGGCATCGCGTGGAGCGCTGTAAATCCCGCTCTGTCCGAGAAATTCCACGCACCAACGGCCTGTCGGCCTGCAGGCTCATTGAGGGCATATGCGAGTGGCGTTGCACGATGACATCACCGCCCAGCGTGGCGTTGCGTGATGATGTCACCGCCCGACGCCATGCGATGCCCAAATTCAGTCGGCCCGCCTCCTGCCCAGCTGATTGGTAAGTATGACACAAATTACGTTACGCGCGAACTTAGCGTGTACTAAGCGCGTACTTACCGCAAATTTAGCGCAAACTCCACTTCCGTTTGGTCGCGCCAAACGCATGCAGTCGCATGCAAATGGGACAGGCCCTTAAGTGATAGGAACAGAATTAGGCCATTCAGCCCATCAAGTCTACCCCGCCATTCAATCATGGCTGATCCATCTGATAAAAGGAGGTACCTCTAGCAAGGAGATGAGGAGGAATTTATTTCGTCAGAGGGTGGTGAATCTGTGGAATTCATTGGCAGTGACGGCAGTGGAGGCCAAGTCATTGGGTATTTTCATAAGGCCCTGTCCCACTTGGTGATTTGGCGACACATATCAGTGTCGCCAAAAGATTTTGAACATTTCTAAATCCAGCGGCGCCAAAAAAACGTGCGACTCTTGAAAAAACACCGCGCGCCAATACGTCGTCACGCTGCGTCACGTGCAAATTTTTCGGTGACCTGATACATCAGTCAATGATGCCGGAAAGATCTGAAGAAGGGTTTCGGCCCCGAAACGTTGCCTATTTCCTTCGCTCCATGCAAAGATGCATTTCGTTGTCTCTGTACTGTACACTGACAATGACAATTAAAATTGAATCTGAATCTGAATCTGAATCTGAATCTGAATCTGAAAGAGTTGAACAATCTCCACTATAGGAAATAGGCAACGTTTCGGGCCGAAACCCTTCCGGGTTTCGGCCCGAAACGTTGCCTATTTCCTTCACTCCATAGATGCTGCCTCACCCGCTGAGTTCCTCCAGCACTTTTGTCTACCTTCGATTTTCCAGCATCTGCACAGTTCCTTCTTAAACACAAATGCCGGAATGATAGCCAAGTGGGACAATGGCGCTTCTGGCAGAGTTAGGCCATTCGGCCCATCGAACCTCCTCTAGCATTCAATCATGGCTCATCCAACTCTCCCTCCTAACCCTATTTCCTCTCCGTTCTTCTCATCTTTCAAGAGAGAGAGAGAGAGAGAGAGAGAAATGAAACTTCCTCATTCAATCTCACTGCAAAATTAATGTTTTCTTGCTTAATAATATGCTGCAGAAAGCTAATGTGATGAATTAGGCCGATTGCGACAGGCGCTAGCTGAGCGCCCATTGTGCTGGTTTAAGTGATTGCATAGGAAGAACAGGATGATGGTAAAATTATGTTGGCAAAGGCTTGAAATTCTGAACGCTTGAATTAAATCAAATCGCTGATGAAAAAAAAAAATGAGGTGATATGAATATGTGAGCATATTCTAATCATAGAAACATAGAAACATAGCAATTAGGTGCAGGAGTAGGCCATTCGGCCCTTCGAGCCTGCACCGCCATTCAATATGATCATGGCTGATCATCCAACTCAGTATCCCGTACCTGCCTTCTCTCCATACCCTCTGATCCCCTCAGCCACAAGGGCCACATCTAACTCCCTCTTAAATATAGCCAATGAACTGTGGCCTCGACTACCCTCTGCGGCAGAGAGTTCCAGAGATTCACCACTCTCTGTGTGAAAAAAGTTCTTCTCATCTCGGTTTTAAAGGATTTCCCCTTTATCCTTAAGCTGTGACCCCTTGTCCTGGACTTCCCTAACATCGGGAACAATCTTCCTGCACCTAGCCTGTCCAACCCCTTAAGAATTTTGTAAGTTTCTATAAGATCCCCTCTCAATCTTCTAAATTCTAGAGAGTATAAACCAAGTCTATCCAGTCTTTCTTCATAAGACAGTCCTGACATCGGCCCCAATCGGCCACCAAGTTTCTATAAGATCCCCTCCCAATCTCCTAAATTCTAGAGAGTATAAACCAAGTCTGGTGATGGGAAGGGAATGGAGGGTTATGGTCTGAGCGCAGGTATATGGGACTAGGGGAGATTATGTGTTCGGCACGGACTAGAAGGGTCGAGATGGCCTGTTTCCGTGCTGTAATTGTTATATGGTTATATGGTTATATAAGTCTATCCAGTCTTTCTTCATAAGACAGTCCTGACATCCCAGGAATCAGTCTGGTGAACCTTCTCTGCACTCCCTCTATGGCAATAATGTCCTTCCTCAGATTAGGAGACCAAAACTGTACGCAATACTCCAGGTGTGGTCTCACCAAGACCCTGTACAACTGCAGTAGAACCTCCCTGCTCCTATACTCAAATCCTTTTGCTATGAAATCATGGTTTCTCTTGCCTTTCCTTTTCTTTTGATCGTGGCATTTAAAGCAGCACGGTGGCGCAGCGGTAGAGTTGCTGCCTTACAGCGCCAGAGACCCGGGTTCCATCCTGATTGTGGGTGCTGTCATAATGTCATGTCATAAGTGATAGGAGCAGAATTAGGCCATTCGACCCATCAAGTCTACTCCACCATTCAAACATGGCTGATCTATCTCTCCCTCCGAACCCCATTCTCCTGCCTTCTCCCCGTAACCTCTGACACCCGTACTGATCAGGAATCTATCTATCTCTGCCTTAAAAATATCCACTGACTTGGCCTCCACAGCCCTCTACGGCAATGAGTTCCACAGATTCACCGCCCTCTGACCAAAGAAAGTTCTCCTCATCTCCTTCCTAAAACAACGTGCTTTAATTCTGAGGCTGTGACCTCTAGCCCTAGACTCTCCCACTAGTGGAAACATCCTCTCCACATCAACTCTATCCAAGCCTTTCACTGTTCTGTATGTTTAAATGAGGTCCCCCCCCCCCCTCATTCTTCTAAACGCCAACGAGTACGGGCCCAGTGACGTCAAATTCTCAAACGCTGTCTGTACGGAGTTTGCATGTTTTCCCCATGACCTGCATGGATTTTCTCCGGGTGCTCCGACTTGGTTTAGTTTAGCTTTGGTTAGAGATACAGCGCGGAAACAGGCCCTTCGGCCCACAGAGTCTGCGCTGAACGAGATCCAAGAGTGTTTTATTGTCATGTGTCCCAGATAGAACAATGAAATTCATACATCCTGCAGCACAACAGACTATGTCAACCATTAAGCTGCACACTAACAGTATCCTACACACACATCAGGGACAATTTACTATTTTATCCAAGCCAATTAACCTACAAACCTTTTTTTTTTGTTACCGTTTTTTCTTTTTTACCCATCCGATTAGCCTGTATACCTGCACGTCTTTGGAGTGTGGGAGGAAACCGGAGCACCCGGAGAAAACCCACTCGGTCACAGGGAGAACGTACAAACTCCGCACGGACAGCACTCGTGGCGAGGAACAAACCTGGGTCTCTGAAGCTGCAAGCGCCATAAAACAGCAACTCTACCGCTGCGCCACCGTGCCACCCTCCCACACACCAAAGACGCACCGGTTCATGATGTGTATATATTTATATAATGGTATATGGACACACTGATCTGTTCTGTATTCATGTCTACTATGTTCTGTTGTGCTGAAGCAAAGCAAGAATTTCATTGACCTATCTGGGACACATGACAATAAACTCGCTTCAAGCTTGATTTAATTAGCTTAGGTACAAATTGTAAGTGATCCCTAGTGCGTGTAGGACAGTGCGAGTATGGGGTGATCGCTGGTCGGCGCGGACTCGGTGGGTCAAAGGGCCGTTCTCCGCGCTGTATCTCTAAACTATATAAAACTAAACACTAATGGTGTTCATGCCCGATCTAATATTGACCTCAATTTCCTGCCTGATTCCCATTATCCTTAAGTCCCTGATAATCAAATATTATGTTGTAGAAATCTTAGTCACACAGCACAGAAACCAGGCCTCCGACTGAAAGACTAATTAAATGGATTGATTGAAAGATGATCTTATGGTGAATAGACAATAGACTATAGGTGCAGGAGTAGGCCATTCGGCCCTTCGAGCCAGCACCGCCATTCACAGTGATCATCCCCAATCAATACCCCGTTCCTGCCTTCTCCCCATATCCCCTGATTCCGCTATCTTTAAGAGCCCTATCTAGCTCCTTCTTGAAAGCATCCAGAGAACTGGCCTCCACCATCCTCGAATTCCACAGACTCACCACTCACTGTGAGAAAAAGTGTTTCCTCGTCTCCGTTCTAAATGGCTTACTCCTTATTCTTCAACTGAGGCCCCTGGTTCTGGTCTCCCCCAACATCGGGAACATGAAGGGGAAAGCTTTTATATGAATCTGAGGGGCTACCTTTCCACACAGATGGTGGTGGGTGTAGGGAATGAGGTAGTTGCGGCTGGGGCTATTGCAATGTTTAAGAAGCAATTAGGCAGGTACATGGATTGGACATGTTTAGAGGGATATGAGCCAAGTACAGGCAAGTAGAACTAGTGTGGATGGGCCACATTGGACGGCAGGGGCAAGTTGGGCCGAAGGGCCTGTTTCCACGCTGTATGACTCTATGCACAGAAATACTGTATGGGGTTGAAGGGTGATCTTATAGAGGTGTATACGATCATGAGGGGAATATATAGGGTGAATGCACAGAGTCTTTTACCCAAGGTAGGAGAATCCAGAACCAGAGGACATCTTTAAGAGCCCTACCTAGCTCATGGTGGGACTAGTGGTCAGCGTTGGGCAAGTTGGGCCTGTTTCTCTACGGTATAAATCCATGACTGTAACGTATACGTGGGAGCGGAGCATTGATCTCAAGTAATTACCTCCCATCATGATATTAATTAGTCAGAGATCGAGAAGCTACTTCATGGTTGCTGGTCATAGAGTGATGGTGATCCAGTGCAGAAACAGGCCCTTTGGCCCAACTAGCCCATGCCAACCAGAATGCCCACCTTATAACCATATAACCATATAACAATTACAGCACGGAAACAGGCCATCTCGGCCCTACAAGTCCATGCTGAACAAATTTTTTTCCCCTTAGTCCCACCTGCCTGCACTCGTACCATAACCCTCCATTCCCTTCTCATCCATATGCCTATCCAATTTATTTTTAAATGATACCAATGAACCTGCCTCCACCACTTCCACTGGGAGCTCATTCCACACCGCCACCACTCTCTGCGTAAAGAAGTTCCCCCTCATGTTACCCCTAAACTTCTGTCCCTTAATTCTGAAGTCATGTCCTCTTGTTTGAATCTTCCCTATTCTCAAAGGGAAAAGCTTGTCCACATCAACTCTGTCTATCCCTCTCATCATTTTAAAGACCTCTATCAGGTCCCCCCTTAACCTTCTGCGCTCCAGAGAATAAAGACCTAACTTATTCAACCTATCTCTGTAACTTAGTTGTTGAAACCCAGGCAACATTCTAGTAAATCTCCTCTGTACTCTCTCTATTTTGTTGACATCCTTCCTATAATTGGGCGACCAAAATTGTACACCATACTCCAGATTTGGTCTCACCAATGCCTTGTACAATTTTAACATTACATCCCAGCTTCTATACTCCACCTGCCTGTGTTTGGCCCATACCCCTCTAAACCTTTCCTATTCATGTACCAGTCCAAATGTCTTTAAATCCTGTTGTGGTTCCTGCCTCACCCACCTCCTTTAATTTAGTTTTAGTTTAGAGATACGACGTGGAAACAGGCCCTTCGGCCCGCCTGGTCCGTGCCGACCAGAGATCCCCGCACATTGACACTACCCCGCACCCACTAGGGACAATTTTTACATTTGCCAAGCCAATTAACCTACAAACCTGGAGCGTGGGAGGAAACCGAAGATCTCGGGGAAAACCCACGCAGATCACGGGGAGAACGTGCAAACTCCGTACAGCGAGCACCTGTAGTCGGGATCGAACCCGGGTCTCCGGCGCTGCATTCTTTGGAAGGCAGCAACTCTACCGCTGCGCCACCGTGGCTGCCGTGACCATCCTCTGACAACTTGTTCTACACACACACCCACCACCCTCAGTGTGCAAATGTTTCCCAAAGGCTTCTTTTGGGAACAGCTCCATCCAAAGCCGCAATAAATCGCAGAGAATTGTGGACGCAGCCCGGACCATCACGCAGACATTCCATTGACTCCATCTACACCTCACGTTGCCTCGGCAAGGCCAGCAGCATCATCAAGGACCAGTCGCACCTCTTCTCCCTTGCCCCCAGCAGTACAGAAGTGTAAACTCGCACACCTCCAGTTGCAGAAGGTAGATAGAAATGCTGGAGAAACTCAGCGGGTGAGGCAGCATCTACGGAGCGAAGGAAAATATGACATTTCGGGTCGAGACCCTTCTTCAGACTGATGTGAGGGTGGTGGGGGGCGGGAAAAGATAGGAAGAGGCGGAGACAGTGGGCTGTGGGAGAGCTGGGAAGGGTAGGGGAAGGAGGGAGAAAGCAAGGACTACCTGAAATTGGAGAAGTCAATGTTCATACCGCTGGGGTGTAAACTACCCAAGCGAAATATGAGGTGCTGCTCCTCCAATTTGCGGTGGGACTCACTCTGGCCATGGAGGAGGCCCAGGACAGAAAGGTCGGATTCGGAATGGGAGGGGGAGTTGAAGTGCTGAGCCACCGGGAGATCAGGTTGGTTAGTGCGAACTGAGCGGAGGTGTTGGGTGAAGCGATCGCCAAGCCTGCGCTTGGTCTCGCCGATGTAGATCAGCTGACACCTAGAGCAGCGGATGCAGTAGATGAGGCTGGAGTAGGTGCAGGTGAACCTCTGCCTCACCTGGAAAATTCAGGAACAGTTTCTGCACAGCTGTTATCATCCTACAAACATCTAGAGAGCAGTCCTGATCCACTATCAACCTCATTGGAGACGCTTGGATTATCTTTGATCGGACATTACTGGACTTTATCTTGCACTAAACATTAACCCCTTTATCCTGTGTCTGTACACAGTGGACGGCAATTGTAATCATGTATAGTCTTTCCACTGACTGGTTAGCACACAACGAAAGCACTTCAATGCACCTCGGTACACGTGACAATAAACTTAACTCAACTCAACTAAGCACAGTTTGTTAATGGCCAGAAGAGATAGATGAGGCAGGTAATATCGCAACGTTTAAGAAACATTTGGACAGGTTAATGGCTAGGACAGGCTTAGAGGGATATATGGGTCAAACGTAGGTAGGTGAGACTGGTGTGAATGGGATATGTTGACAAGTTGGGCCGAAGGGCCTGTTTCCATGCTGTAATACTCTATGACTCTATCATTGGGGTGGCGTAGTGGTAGAGTTGCTGCCTTACAGCACTTGCAGCGCCAGAGTCCCGGGTTCGATCCCGACTACGGATGCCGTCTGTACGGAGTTTGTACGTTCTCCCCGTGACCTGCGTGGGTTTTCTCCAAGATCTTCGGTTTCCTCCCACACTCCAAAGACGTACAGGTTTGTAGGTAAACTGGCTTGGTGTCAATCCAAATTGTCTCTAGTGTGTGTCGGATAGTGTTAATATGCGGGGATCGGTGTGGACTCGGTAGGCCGAACGGCCTGTTTCCACGCTGTATGGCCCAATGACTCTGGGACCCTGGAACAAGACACTATCCTGTAACTGTGGCCTGACTATCTTGCAACTAAGATTGGTTGCAGGCTTTAAGTAATATCAGGATTCATGGCCCACTGAACTCTCACAGTGATTACTAATTTGCATGCTGTATGTCAGGATAATTGGTTATAGGTCTGCACTGACTATTTAACTCATGTGATCCCAAATTCCAGAACAGAATATCAAAACTCAGTGTGCAGGAAGGAACTGCAGATGCTGGTTTAAACCGAAGACAGACACAAAAAGCTGGAGTAACTCAGCGGGACAGGCAGCGTCTCTGGAGAAAAGGAGTAGGTGACGTTTGAGTAGCATGGCAAGCAATACCTGGTTCTTGTCGACTCGTATTCCGGTCGGTTTGACATCGATCTTCTTAGTAGCCCCACTTCTCACGGGGTAGTTCTAAAACTCGCTGGCCACGTCACAGACCATGGAGCTCCTTGTCAATTGCGATCTGATAACGGCAGTCAATTTACCAGCCCGCACTTCAAAGAGTTTGCTGCACGCTGGGGTTTCATCACGTCACCAGCAGCCCTGAATATCCTCCGTCAAATAGGCTGGCTGAACGTGCCGTCAGGAGTGCTAAACAATTAGTGGAACGATCCCACTTCTGACACCATGTTGAATAAAGATCAGGCTCACACAAAGTGATAAGAATGCAAAGTCCTTCATTAGCAACTCTGCAGAGGTAACTTCATCTCAGCATGCATCGCTAGTCTAAGAGCGAGAGAGAGAGCTTCCTAATAAGCCTGTGGGCGAAGCCACAGTATGAGGGACACTAATCTACAGGGTCGAGACCCTTCTTCGGACTGAGAGTCAGGGATGAGGGAAACGAGAGCTGTTGACATTACATAGACCAAATGAATGCAAGATTTGCAAAAAGAAAGGTCCACTGTTGGCTGTGGGGAAAATGATAACGAGTTATAGAGACAGTGAAACTCAACAGGGTGACAGCTGAACTTGTATAATGACTCGTGTGGGGGAGGGAGAGAGGATGCCTGGGGTATTTGAAGTTAGAAGAAGGGTCTCGACCTGAAACGTCACCCATTTCTTCTCTCCAGAGACGCTGCCTGCCCCGTTGAGTTACTCCAGCTTTTTGT
Organism: Leucoraja ocellata; assembly: GCA_036785375.1. NCBI lineage: Eukaryota > Metazoa > Chordata > Chondrichthyes > Rajiformes > Rajidae > Leucoraja > Leucoraja ocellata. The sequence goes on along the minus strand of JAWMAR010000109.1, from coordinate 6,260,209 downwards.
GTCTATCATGAAATATTCATACATGTTCCCAATGTTGGGGAAGTCCATAAGAAGGGTATCACAGTTTAAGGATAAGGGGGAAGTCTTTTAGGACCGAGATGATAATTTTTCTTTCACACAGAGAGTGGTGAATTTGTGGAATTCTCTGCCACAGAAGGTAGTTGAGGCCAGTTCATTGACTATATTTAAGAGGGAGTTAGATGTGGCCCTTGTGGCTAAAGAGATCAGGGGGTATGGAGAGAAGGCAGGTACAGGATACTGAGTTGGATGATCAGCCATGATCATATTGAATGGCGGTGCTGGCTCAAAGGGGCTGAATGGCCTACTCCTGCACCTATTTTCTATGTTTCTATGTTTCTATACCGCTGGGTTGTAAGTTGGATAGGGAGAGGATGTTTCCACTAGTGGGAGAGTCTAGGACCAGAGGCCATAGCCTCAGAATTAAAGGATGTTCCTTCAGGAAGGAGATGAAGAGGAATTTCTTCAGTCACAGGGTGGTGAATCTGTGGAATTCATCGCCATAGAAGGCAGAGGAGGCCATTCTTGATTAGTGCGGGTGTCAAGGGTTATGGGGAGAAGGCAGGAGAATGGGGTTGAGAGGGAAAGACAGATCAGCCATGATTGAACAGTGGAGTAACAGTAGGCTTGATGGGCCAAATGGCCTAATTCTGCTCCTATCACTTATGAAGCTACCCAAGTGAAACTCAGTGATGTACTTTGTGTATCCAGTGGCCTTGCATCATTGAGTTTGTCTCTGACCTTTGAGTGAACTGTTTTCATTCAATGTCAGAAGATGGGCTTCACTTCTGGCACAGAGATAGAGTTGCTGCCTCACAGCTCAATTCAATGTAGTTTAATTAATTCAATTTAGTTTTGTTTAATTTAGATTAGTTTAGTGTAGACAATAGACCAGGAGTAGGCCATTCGGCCCTTCGAGCCAGCACCGCCATTCAATGTGATCATGGCTGATCATCCCCAATCAGTACCCTGTTCCTGCCTTCTCCCTGTATCCCCGGGCTCCGCTATCTTTAAGAGCCCTATCTAGCTCTCTCTTGAAAGCATCCAGAGAACCGGCCTCCACCGCCCTCTGAGGCAGCGTACTCCACAGTCCTTTTATTCTGAGGCCGTGTCCTCTGGTCCCAGTCTCTTGCACCAGTGGAAACATCCTCTCCACATCCAGGACAAGGGGTCACAGCTTAAGGATAAGGGGGAAATCCTTTAAAACCGAGATGAGAAGAACCTTTTTCACACAGAGAGTGGTGAATCTCTGGAACTCTCTGCCACAGAGGGTAGTTGAGGCCACAGTTCATTGGCTATATTTAAGAGAGAGTTAGATGTGGCCCTTGTGGCTAAGGGGATCAGAGGGTATGGAGAGAAGGCAGGTACGGGATACTGAGTTGGATGATCAGCCATGATCATATTGAATGGTGGTGCAGGCTCGAAGGGCCGAATGGCCTACTCCTGCACCTAATTTCTATGTTTCTATCCACTCTATCCAGGCCTTTCACTAGTCGGTAAGTTTCAATGACGTTCCCCTTGATCCTTCTAAAATGAGTTAGCTGCTCGCTCCTTTACCTCCCCCTCCCTTGCACCCCTTCCTCTGACACTCTCACTCTTACTGTGGCCCTTGGCTCAAATCAAGTTTGTTTCTGGAGCCAAGAACTCTGAATGCCACAAAGAGGGATTTGCATTTTTGAATGCCATGACACAAAGAGGGATTTGCATTTTTATTTAGCTTGACATGACTGCAGGACCTGGCTTAAGACCAATTAAGAGCTTGTCTTGCGAAAGATGCAGAGGCAGGGGCCAATTTGAAGCCAGCCAGTCGATGACGCCCGGATACCCGCCATTAGTGACTGTTTCTTGATGCTTCAAGAACAACAGTAACAAGCGCCTATTCTTCAAGCGGTGATTTATGTTTTACTGAGAGCATTTACCTTCAGTTCTGTTTACAGATTAGATTATCGTCACGTGTACCAAAAAGCGTTTGTTGCGTGCTAACCAGTCAGCGGAAAGACTCCACACCATTACATTCGAGCCATGCATTGTATTGTATTCAAATTTATTGTCATTGTCTCAATTTGAGACAACTAAATGAATTTTCCTTACAGGCAGTATCAATTAAAAAAAAATCATTAAAAAATAAATAAATAAATAAATGATGATTAAATAATAATACATATTAAAAATAAAATTGAAATTGAATTTTAAAAAAAAGCACAAACACAGAAAGTCCACGACACAACATAACATAAATGGCACCAAGGTGAGGACACATTTACAGTGTATACTTGGTACACAAAAAAGCTGGAGAAACTCAGCGGGTGCAGCAGCATCTATGGAGCGAAGGAAATAGGCAACGTTTCGGGCCGAAACCCTTCCGGGTTTCGGCCCGAAACGTTACCTATTTCCTTTGAGTTTCGGCCCGAAACGTTGCCTATTTCCTTCGCTCCATAGATGCTGCTGCACCCGCTGAGTTTCTCCAGCTTTTTTGTGTACCTTCGATTCTCCAGCATCTGCAGTTCCTTCATAAATACAGTGTATACTAGATGCGCGATAAGGGAATAACGTTTAGTGCAAGGTAAGGCCAGCAAAGTCCCATCAATGAGAGTCCAAGGGTCACCAATGAGGTCGAGAGAGCGGGTTGTCTCATAAGTTCAGAGGTCTATGATGCTGTGAGGCAGCAACTCTACCGCAGTTGCACTGGCCAGTGGCAGTGCTGGCTCGAAGGGCCGAATGGCCTACTCCTGCACCTATTGTCTATTGTCTATTGTCTATTGCCTTGACTATTCTGTCTCAAAGGTTCTGTTCTTGTTATTGAACTGTTATGGGGCTGTCCCACTTAGGCGACTCTTTTGGCGACTGCAGGAGACTATGCGTTTGCCACATGGTCATAGAAACATAGAAACATAGAAATTAGGTGCAGGAGTAGGCCATTCGGCCCTTCCAGCCTGCACCGCCATTCAATATGATCATGGCTGATCATCCAACTCAGTATCCCGTACCTGCCTTCTCTCCATACCCTCTGATCCCCTTGGCCACAAGGGCCACATCTAACTCCCTCTTAAATATAGCCAATGAACTGGCCTTGACTACCCTCTGTGGCAGAGAGTTCCAGAGATTCACCACTCTCTGTGTGAAAAAAGTTCTCCTCATCTCGGTTCTAAAGGATTTCCCCCTTATCCTTAAGCTGTGACCCCTTGTCCTGGACTTTCCCCACATCAGGAACAATCTTCCTGCATCTAGCCTGTCCAACCCCTTAAGAATTTTGTAAGTTTCTATAAGATCCCCTCTCAATCTCCTAAATTCTAGAGAGTATAAACCAAGTCGCCACATGTTCGCGGGTGTTTGCTGGAGAGTCGTCTTCATGGTCACGATGAGTTCCCGCATTCTGGGAACTAGTCGCGGCCTCATTTTGGTCGCGGCAAATTTTTCAACGTGTTGTAAAATTAGCGGCGACCAGAACGAAGCCGCCGTGGAGGGTAGCGAGAATTCTCGTGCCGTAGGTGCAGCGGTCGTGGGTCGCCAGGAGGTCAAAGGTTGTCATAGGTTCTCGTAGGTTGAAGCCCTCGCCGGTGCTCATTGACTCATTGGGGTAACCAGTACTTTTCAGAAGCAAGGATAACCGACTGGTAACGTTAAACAACTTGCCCACACCGGCCCACCTACACTAGTCCCACCTGCCCACGTTTGGCCCATATCCCTCCAAACCTGACCTGTCCATGTACCTGTTGACACATTTCAATAGTCCCAGCCTCAACTACCTCCTCTGGCAGCTCGTTCCATACACCCACCACCCTATTTGTGAAAAGATTACCGCCTCAGATTCCTATTAAATCTTTTCCCCTTCACCTTGAATCTGTGTGTCCTCTGGTCCTCGATTCCCCTGCTCTGGGCAAGAGACTCTGTGCGTCTATCCGATCTATTCCTCTCATGATTTTATACACCTCTACAAGATAACAGATTTTATGAACATGAATTATTTAAACCCATCTTACCTGTTTTTAATTATCTCTGAGTGTCAGAATCATTTGAAATAATGCCTCCAAAGTGTCATTGCCAGGGTGTTGCAACTGGAAGCTGGGAAGCTGGCTCAGTGTTCCGTTTAAGAGGTGACTATTGACGTAAAGCATTGATGAATTAATCAATAAGTTTATTGGCCCAGTATGTTCACATACAAGGAATTTGCCTTGGTGCTCCGCTCACAAGTAACAACACTTTTTCTCACAGAGAGTGGTGAGTCTGTGGAATTCTGTGCCTCAGAGGGTGGTGGAGGCAGGTTCTCTGGATACTTGCAAGAGAGAGTTAGATAGGGGTCTTAAAGATAGCGGAGTCAGGGGATATGGGGAGAAGGCAGGAACGGGGGTACTGATTGGGGATGATCAGCCATGATCACATTGAATGGCGGTGCTGGCTCGAAGGGCTGAATGGCCTCCTCCTGCACCTATTGTCTATCGACATACAGTAAACAATTATGAATAAAACATAAAACATTAAACCATTAATAATAAAACATTGTGGTTTAAACATGTGAATGAAATAAAATCCCAGAGCAAAGGGAGGCTACAGATTTTTGGCTGTTGAGTAGAGCAACTACTCGTGGATAAAAAGCTGTTTTTATGTCTGGCTGTGGCAGCTTTGACAGTCCGGAGTCGCCTTCCAGAGGGAAGTGATTCAAAGAGTTTGTGGCCAGGGTGAGAGGGGTCAGAGATGATCTTGCCCACTCGCTTCCTGGCCCTTGCAGTGTACAGTTCATCAATGGAGGGAAGGTTGCAGCCAATAACCTTCTCTGCTGATCGGACGATTCGCTGCAGCCTCCGGGTGTCGTGCTTGGTGGCTGAGCCAAACCAGTCCATGATTTGCCAGCCGCCTGCCACTTTTGCGGGCTGGAAGAGTCTGTGTACCACGTGTACATGGAGTGCGTGAGGCTGCAGCCCCTGTTTGAATATCTAAAGGGGCTGCTCCTTGCCTTCTGGCTGCATTTTTCACCCACCATCCTCATCTTTGGACACCCTGTGCGTAGGGGAGAGGGTAGGGCTGAAGATGTCCTGGTTGGGTTGCTCCTGGGCCTGGCCAAGATGGCCATCCGCGAGTCACGGCGCCAGGCGGCGGAGGGCTCTACCCGGGCCAGCTGCCTGCCCCTTTTCCGGGGTTACGTCCGTGCCCGGGTGGGATTAGAAAGGGAATACGCCCTGTCTGTGGGCACCCTGGGGGAGTTCCGGGACCGCTGGGCTCCGCAGGGTGTTGAATGTATCCTCAATAAGGATTGTATCATAATTGTATAATAGTTTATTATGGATATATGTTTGTATTGTATTTATGGTGGTGGGTTCTGGCTTGTTTTATTGTAGTGTAAATATTATTTTTTAATAATTGAATAAATTTTTTGGAAAAAAAAAAAAAAAAAAAAACCAGTCCATGATGGAGAAGGTGAGGACAGACTCTACGATGGCCGTGTAGAATTGGACCATCATTGCCTGTGGCAGATTGTCGGTTTTAATTAGTTTTAGTGTGGCCTAAAGATGTAGCTGTGTAGGTCATGTATATATTTAGAGAGACTGTGCAATGCAGAAACAGGCCCTTCGGTCCATCGAGTCTGCGCTGACCAGCGATCCCCGCACACAAACGCTATCCTACACACACGAGGACAAGTTTTACAATTATACTGAGCACATCTTTGGACGTCAGGCAGGATCTCTGGAGAACATGGTCTGGATTCAAAGTTGGGGCCCTCCACACTAGAGAAATAGAGGCAAACAGCAGGGAAACAAGCCCTTCTCCCCATATCCCTTGACTCCACTAGCCCCTAGAGCTCTATCTAAACGGCCTGTTCCACGAGCATGCGACTCCATGCGGCGAGCGCGACCTAACGTGGTCGCTTGAGCCGTACGGCCTCGCGGGGCCGGTCCCACTTCGATTGACGGAGCCGTATGGAGTTGTGGTCCCGACGTCGCGCGGGGCTCCGAAAAACTGACCGTGTTCAAAAATTCCGCGCGACAACGGCCTGCCGGCCCGCAGCCACCTCGACGCCGTACGTCACGCGTGAATTTCCCGCGGACTTCGCTCGAACTTGATGTCACTCACTCGACCTCCGCGCGGCCCCCGCTTCTGGTTTGGTCGCGCTTGCCTCATGCAGGTCGCACGCTCGTGGGACCGGCCCTTTACTCTCTCTTAAATCCATCCAGTGACTTGGCCACTGCCCTCTGTGGTTGGGAAATCCACAAATCGTAGCGTCTTTCTGGTTTTTCAACATTTTGACCCATTTTCAGAGACAGTCGGCGTCAGTGGGTTTGACAGTCGCCGGAAGTCGCCTAAATATAGCCTAAGTGGGACAGACAGGCCCATAAAGCTATCGTTTTAATTAATCAAGCCCTCTGAATAATCTTGGCAGGATTAGGGAGATGCTCCTCATGGTTGGTGGGGTCCCACTGCAATGCTATTATGCATCTGGCCTATTATCAACCACAACGTGTGTTTTCTCAGCAACATCGAAGGGAGTTATAGGAACTTATAAATCTCAGGGCAAATCCATCCATCCCACTTTGGCACCACCAGCCGTCGTGGGATCCGGGGAATGGGAGTGGAAGCAAGTCGTCTTTCACCGCGAGGGAGTGCCACAGAAGCGTTGTCGAAAAACACTTGCCACGGCCGGCACTGGAGGTTTTCCCGCCCGCAACTGAAGTACGGTAGAGGAAGCACTCATCGCATCTGGCAATCTCACCAGAGCCAGGATCCGCCCTCAGCTGGCAACATTTTAACTTGGACATATGTGGCTTCTTCCCTCACCGGGACTGGATCTCGCAACTCCCTCCTCAACTCTGCTCCATCGCTCCACTGTCACCAACACGACATCAGCAGATGGAGAGGGACCCGACATCTTCCCAACGGATGCTCATTAACAACAACAAAGACAAGCTATCAATGGAGCCCCTAAAATTATCACTTTTCCTTGACAAGGAATTCTAGACGTGGTGTTTGCGTGGACACAATGATCTTTCTCTCTCCCTCTCCCTCACCCTCTCACTCCCTCTCCGTCTCCCTCTCCGTCTCCCTCCTTCTCCCTCTCCCTCTCCGTCTCGCTCCTTCTCCCTCTACATCTCTCTCTCTTTCTCTCTCTCCTTCTCCCTCTCCGTCTCTCTCCTTCTCCCTCTCCATCTCTCTCTCTCTCTCTCTCTTTCTCTCTCCTTCTCCCTCTCCGTCTCTCTCCTTCTCCCTCTCCATCACTCTCTCGCTCTCCTTCTCCCTCTCCTTCTCCGTCTCTCTCCTTGTCCCTCTCTCTTTCTCTCTCTCCTTCTCCCTCTCCGTCTCTCTCCTTCTCCCTCTCCATCTCTCTCTCTCCCTCTCTCTCTTTCTCTCTCCTTCTCCCTCTCCATCTCTCTCTCTCCCTCTCTCTCTTTCTCTCTTTTTTTCTCTTTCTCTCTCTCTCGCTATTACTTTATTTCTTTCTCTTTTTCTTTCTCTCCCTCTTTCCTTTCCTTCTCTTTCTTTCTCTCTCTCTCTCTCTTTCTCAATCTTTTTCTTCTTTTCCTTTTTCCCTCTTTCCTTCTTTCCCGAACTCTGTCTCATTCTCCTTGTTTGTCTTGTTCTCTCTTTCTCTCTCTTTGTTTCCTGCTTCCTCTCTCAATTTTTCTCTTTCTTTCTTTATTTTACCTTCTTCCCTTCTTACTTTCTCTTGTCACCCTCCCCCCCCCCCCCTTCTCCCCATCTTTCTTTCCCAAACGTCTGAAGCAGGGTTTAAGAAGGAACTGCAGATGCTGGAAAATCGAAGGTAGCCAAAAATGCTGGAGAAACTCAGCGGGTGCAGCAGCATCTATGGAGCGAAGGAAATAGGCAACGGGAAGATGGGTCTCTTCTGACGAAGGGTCTCGACTCGAAACCTCACCCATTCCTTCTCTCCAGAGACACTGCTTGTCCAGCTGAGTTACTGCAGCTTCTGATGTCTGTTTTCGGTTTAAACCAGCATCAGCAGTTCCTTCCTGCACAGAGTCTATCCCATCTGGTTAGCACTCCCATGAGGATATTAGCAAGGAGACTAAGTGACGTGGTCAAATCTGCTTCATTCATTTCATTTAGTTCCTCATTTTGTGCTATCATACAAATAACACGTCTCCACGGAACTGGCCCAGCGTATAACAGTCCGTTTTTCAATTAAACCTTAATTATTAACAATTTGCAACAGCATTGAGAGAAAACATTATGTTTGACATGAATATTTCAGAAGATTCCTTTATTGGATGCATTGGGGGACAATCTTTGCACAATCCTTATTAATCACCAGCTGATGTTACAGTAAAAGCTTATGTTAGTAATCATACTTACATGGGAGTTTGGGCTTTAGATGTCACAATCTGCTATTATTTTGAAGTGTAGGAGCAATCATTCTGCAGAAATAGCAAGGCAGCAGATTCAGTTTTCAATTTCATTATCATCCTTGCGTTCAACATTACCTCCTGGACCAAGTTCTCAAATATCTCCATTTCGCCATCTCGAGTGTTGTCGGAGACTCAGAATGAAAGGATGTTTCACCTATCAATGCTTCTCATAATTATATACACTTCTGTACGGAGTTTGTACCTTCACTTGCATGGTGGCACAGCGGCAGTGTTGCTGCCTTACAGCGCCAGGGACCCAGGTTCGATCCTGACCACGGGTGCTGTCTGTACAGAGTTCTCCCCGTGACTTGCGTAGGTTTTCTCCGAGATCTTCATTTCCTCCCACACTCCAAAGGTAAAATTGTCCCTAATTAAGGCCCTGTCCCACTGTACGAGCTAATTCAAGAGTTCTCCCGAGTTTCCCCTGATTCAAAATTGGAGAATTACGGTAATGGCCACTCGTCGGTACTCGGGGCTCTCGTGGACATTTTCAACGTGTTGAAAAATCTTCACGAGTCTTCACGAGCTTACCGTGTTTCCCGCGCACCTGCCGTTAGCGTTACGAGCCGCTAAGTGACGTCCCCGAGCTCCGACGTACCCGCTGCGTACATTCTACGTGCTTACCGCGAGTTTGATTTTTTTTAAAACTCGGGAGAGCTCTTGAATTACCTCGCACAGTGGGACAGGTCCTTTAGTGTGCGGGGATCGCTGGACGTCACGGACTCGGTGGGCAGAAGGGCCTGTTTCCGTGCTGTATCTCTAAACTAAACTAAAATGTTAGCTATTAGGCCTCCCTTCAGCCTCCGAAGCTCCGGAGAAAAATAAAACAGACATTCATTAGTCTGAAGAAGGGTCTCGACCCGAAACGTTGCCTATTTCCTTCGCTCCATAGATGCTGCCTCACCCGCAGAGTTTCTCCAGCATTTTTGTCTACATTCATAACACAGCCATCTCCTTTAAATTAATGAAAGAGTCCAGAACCAGGGGTCACACAGTTTAAGAATAAGGGGTAAGCCATTTAGAGCAGAGATGAGGAAACACTTTTTCTCACAGAGAGTTGTGAGTCTGTGGAATTCTCTGCCTCAGAGGGCGGTGGAGGCAGGTTCTCTGGATACTTTCAAGAGAGAACTAGATAGGGCTCTTAAAAATAGTGGAGTCAGGGGATATGGGGAGAAGGCAGGAACGGGGTACTGATTGGGGATGATCAGCCATGATCACATTGAATGGCGGTGCTGGCTCGAAGGGCCGAATGGCCTACTCCTGCACCTATTGTCTATTGTCTATTGTCTAACTTAAAGAAAGGAAGTAAACACTGATCCCAACCTTAAGAAAAAACAGTAAATTAATTTGACTTAGAATTAACGTACGTTCCTTTAGGAAGGAGATGAGGAGGAATTTCTCCAGTCAGAGGGTGGTGAATCTGTGGAATTCATTGCCACAGAAAGCTGTGGAGGCCAAGTCAGTGGATATATTTAAGACAGAGCTCACATTCCAGTACCTCCAATTGGGCAGCCCGATGGCACACGTTAGAGCTACTGCCACACAGCGCCAGAGATGTAGGTTCGATTCTGACTATGGGAGCTGTCTGCACATTTCTCCCCATGAGTTTTGTCCAGAATCCCTAGTTTTCCTCCCACACTTCAAAGAAGCACTGGTTTGCAGGCTAATTGGCGTGGTAACATTGTAACTGGTCCCTGGTGTGTGTAGGGTAGTTGCATGGATCCCTGGTTGGAGTAGACTTGGTGTATCTCGAAACTAAACTAAACTAAACTAATCTAAGCATAATACTCAAGATGCTGTCTCAGCAATCCCCTGTATAACTGAAACAGAACATACCTATTTTTGGCTTTAATTCACTCAGCAAAAAAAATTATAATACTCAAATTATTTCCTGTACCTGCATAATCACAATTTTGTATGTTCATGTTCACAGTTGATAGGAGAAGAATTTGTCTCTCCCTCCTAACCTAATTCTCCTGCCTTCTCCCCATAACCCCTGACACTTGTACCAATCAACAATCTATTTATCCCGGCCTTACAGTGTAGTTGCTGCTGCTTGATGCTGCTGGTGCTGAAGATGGCTGCCACGGTGTGCTGTTCCCACATCAAGGCAAATTCCTTGTATGTGAATACTTGGCCAATAAACTTATTCATTCATTCATTAACAATATCCACTGACTTGGCCTCCACAGACATCTGTGGCAAAAAAATCCACAGATTCACCACCTTCTGTAAAAATAATTCTCATCTCCTTCCTAAAGGAACAACCTTTAATTCAAACGCTGTGACCTCTAGTCCTAGACTCTCCCACTAGTGGAAACATCCTCTCCACATCCACTCTATCCAGGCCTTTCACTATTCGGTAAGTTCCAATGAGGTGCCTCCTCATCCTTCTAAATTCCAGCGAGTGCAAGCCCAGTGCCGACAAACACTGATCATATGTTAACATAGAAACATAGAAACATAGAAAATAGGTGCTGGAGTAGGCCATTCGGCCCTTCGAGCCTGCACCGCCATTCAATATGATCATGGCTGATCATCCAACTCAGTATCCCGTACCTGCCTTCTCTCCATACCCTCTGATCCCCTTAGCCACAAGGGCCACATCTAACTCCCTCTTAAGTATAGCCAATGAACTGGCCTCGACTACCCTCTGCGGCAGAGAGTTCCAGAGATTCACCACTCTCTGTGTGAAAAAAGATCTTCTCATCTCAGTTTTAAAGGATTTCCCCCTTACCCTTAAGTTGTGACCCCTTGTCCTGGACTTCCCCAACATCGGGAGCAATCTTCCTGCATCTAGCCTGTCCAACCCCTTAAGAATTTTGTAAGTTTCTATAAGATCCCCTCGCAATCTCCTAAATTCTAGAGAGTATAAATCAAGTCTATCCAGTCTTTCTTCATAAGACAGTCCTGACATCCCAGGAATCAGTCTGGTGAACCTTCTCTGCACTCCCTCTATGGCAATAATGTCCTTCCTCAGATTCGGAGACCAAAACTGTACGTAATACTCCAGGTGTGGTCTCACCAAGACCCTGTACAACTGCAGTAGAACCTCCCTGCTCCTATACTCAAATCCTTTTGCTATGAAAGCTAACATACCATTCCCTTTCTTCTGCCCATTCCTGGGATCGTTCTTGTAAACCTCCTCTGGACCCTCTCCAGACCCAGCACATCCTTCCTCAGATATGCGACCTGACCAGCGCCTTGTAGAGCCTCAGCATTACATCACTGTTGTTTCTTTTCTAGTCCTCTTGAAATAAATGCTAGCTAGTAAAATGCAGGAACATAGAGTGGTATCGACTTTTTCACACAGAGAGTTGTGATTCTGTGGAATTCACTGCCTCGGTGGAGGCAGGTTCTCTGGATACTTTCAAGAGAGAGCTAGATAGGGCTCTTAAAGATATAGCGGAGTCAGGGGATATGGGGAGAAGGCAGGAACGGGGTACTGATTGGGGATGATCAGCCATGATCATATTGAATGGCGGTGCTGGCTCGAGGGGCCGAATGGCCTACTCCTGCACCTATTGTCTCTTGTCTATTGACTATTGATTCTCCCACTAGAGGTCCAGCACCTTACAGGGCATCCAGATGCTGCCTGGTCCGCTGAGTTACTCCAGCATGTTGTGTCCATCTGAACCTTTGCTTGGCCCGTATTAACCCTCATTAGCGAGGGGACCTTTAGCAAGGAAATGAACACCCAACAAAGGCAGCAAGGCATGTAGACCTCTTCAGCACCTAACATAAATATAGCTTTAACATAATGATTTTCTCCAGATCTATTTGCAAAATGCAACATTTTAATTAAAGTGCCAGTCGCGGAATGCATTGAAAGATTGCTCTGCCATTCATATAACAAGCGTTGCTAAAACCTGAATCATCAGTGAATTTTATAGTACGCTGTGGTTACATACTGTAAATTGGCTCATTGATCGGGACCTACAAACATTATGATTCAGGATTTAAGAATAAGGAGTAAGCCATTTAGAACGGAGACGAGGAAACACTTTTTCACACACAGAGAGTGGTGAGTCTGTGGAATTCTCTGCCTCAGAGGGCGGTGGAGGCCGGTTCTCTGGATGCTTTCAAGCGAGAGCTAGATAGGGCTCTTAAAAGATAGCGGAGTCAGGGGATATGGCTCGAAGGTTGCAATCTCCCACCCCAGAACTGATCCTGAGTCTATAGAACATTGAAAAATTATCACCAATGCATCCACGATTTCTAGAGCCACTTCCTTAAGATTCAGACCATCAGGCCCTGGGGATTTATCAGCCTTCAGTCCCATCAGTCTACCCAACACCATTTCCTGCCTAATGTGAATTTCCTTCAGTTCCTCCGTCACCCCAGATCCTCTGGCCACTAGTACATCAGGAAGATTGTTTGTGTCTTCCTTAGTGAAGACGGATCCAAAGTTCCTGTTCTACTCATCTGCCATTTCCTTGTTCCCCATAATAACTTCACCTTTTTCAGTCTTCAAGGGTCCAACTTTGGTCTTAACTAATTTTTTCCTCTTCACAGGAAGCTTTTACTATCCTGCTTTATATTCTTGGCTTCAGTTCCTCTTCAGTGCCAATTTCTCATCGCCTTCAATTCCCCAATCTCGCATAAATGTATCTGCCTCCACTTTAAATACCTCGGGTCATCCAAGCTTCACTACACGCTGGCGTTGGGGATTCCAGAGATTCTGGAGGAGAGATGTCCATGCACCTTGGCTGAAGGCCAAAGCTACGCTTGGCCAGGCCGACTCTGCAACACCGCCAGGGCAACGGGCTAAGAATCAGTGTGAAGAAGGGTCTCGCCATTCCTTCTCTCCATTGACGCTGCCTGTCCCGCTGAGTTACTCTGGCATTTTGTGTCCATCTTCGATTTGAACCAGCATCTGCAGTCCCTTCCTACACAATGGGCCTTAATGGGCAGGTCAATAACAACTGGGTTCACTTCTGCTCTGTACAATTCTAACAATACCTCGCTGTTTCTGAACTCCTAACAATAAATTGCCAATGTATTCTGTCTTCTTAATGACTTGCTAAACCACTTTGCTAACTTTCTGTATTGATTTATGTGCAAGAACATCTAGATTGCCCGGAACATCATACACTTGCAATTTCATTCCATTTAGATCCTTGTCTTCTGTTAGATTCCTTTCACTGAAGAGCATGACCCCACACTTTCCGATCATGCATACGGTTGATGCAATTATAGCGCCTAAAAAGGCATTTTGAAATGTGCTTGGATAAGAGTGGGATACTACTAATCAGCTTCAGGGCGGCACGGTGGCGCAGCGGTAGAGTTGCCGCCTTACAGCGCCAGGGACCCAGGTTCGATACTGCCTACGGGCAGCTGCTTGTCCGTATGGGGTAAGCCATTTAGGACGGAGGAAATACTTTTTCACTCAGAGAGTTGTGGAATTCTCTGCCTCAGAAGGCAGTGGAGGCCAATTCTCTGGATGCTTTCAAGAGAGAGCTCTTAAAGATAGTGGATTGAGGGGATATGGGGAGAAGGCAGGAACGGGGTACTGATTGTGGATGATCAGCCATGATCACAGTGAATGGCGGTGCTGGCTCGAAGGGCCGAATGGCCTACTCCTGCACCTGTTGTCTATTGTCTGTTGTCTATTGTATGGAGTTTGTACATTCTCCCGGTGACTGCGTGGGTTTTCCCCAGTTGCTCCGGTTTCTTCCCAAGTTCCAAAGACGTACAGGTTTGCAGGTTAATTGGCTTCGGTAAAATTTGTAATGGCCCCTCGTGTGTAGGATGGTGCTACTGTGTGGGGGTGGCAGGTCAGCATGGACTCGGTGGGCCGAAGGGCCTGTTTCTGTGCTGTATCTCTAAACTAAACTAAAACAAAGATAGGAAGGGCTGAATGGCTTACCTCTGCATTTATTTCCGAAGTACTTCTGTTTAATTTAGATTAGTTTAGAGATGCAGCGTGGAAACAGGCCCTTCGGCCCACCGAGTCTGCGCTGACCAATGATCACGCATACACTAGTTCTATGTTATCCAAGTTTCACATCCTACACACTTGGGGGAATTTACAGAAAGCAGTAACTTCCTGGGAACCATCATCTCCAAGGACCTTAAGTGGGGGGCTACCATCGACTCCACAGTCAAAAGGGCACCACAGAGGATGTACTTCCTACGGCAGCTGAGGAAGCACAATCTGCCACAGGCAATGATGGTCCAATTCTACACGGCCATCGTAGAGTCTGTCCTCACCTTCTCCATCATGGTCTGGTTTGGCTCAGCCACCAAGCACGACACCCGGAGGCTGCAGCGAATCGTCCGATCAGCAGAGAAGGTTATTGGCTGCAACCTTCCCTCCATTGATGAACTGTACACTGCAAGGGCCAGGAAGCGAGCGGGCAAGATCATCTCTGACCCCTCTCACCCTGGCCACATACTCTTTGAATCACTTCCCTCTGGAAGGCGACTCCGGACTGTCAAAGCTGCCACAGCCAGACATAAAAACAGTTTTTATCCACGAGTAGTTGCTCTACTCAACAGCCAGAAATCTGTAGCCTCCCTTTGATCTGGTATTTTATTTAATTCACGTTTAATCGATAATGTTTTATTATTAATGTTTAATGTTTTATGTGTCATTTCTAACTGTCACTGTATGTCATGTTGTCACTTGCGGGCGGAGCACCAAGGCAAATTCCTTGTATGTGAATACTTGGCCAATAAACCTATTAATAAATTCAATAAACCTGCAAACCTGCACGACTCAGGAGTGCGGGGGGAAACCAAATCACCTGGAGAAAACCCACGCAGTTCACAGTGATTGCTTACAAATTCCGTACAGACAGCACCCGTAGTCAGGATCGAACCTGGGTCTCTGGCGCTGTGAGGCAGCAGCTCTACCGCTGCACCACCGTGCCACCCGACGTTAGTTCAGTGTCCGCAGACAGATGAGTCGTGGAAAGATTTCTCTTTTAGGTAATTTATTTTAGATCTTTTAACTTTTGTTAGTATTTTAATGGATTTTATCTGTTTTGATATACTTTTTAATCATTTGTTATTGGTTAAAAAAAAATCAAATCAACTTGAATAGGTTTGGAATGCCTCTATCAAAGACACTTAATAACAATTTAAATGCTTTTGACAGGTTGAAATGTATGACTCAGGAGGGCTTTAATTTGGACTGACACCTTTTCTTAAAGGAATGAAGATATGAAGTGGGTTCCTAAAAACCAGATGATAAAAGTACGTGTACCTTGTTATGTAGATCATAGAATGGTGCAGCACAAGAACAGGCCCTTCAGCCCCTTTTCCAAAATCTAAAGGGGCTGCCCCTTGCTTTCTCGTTACACTTCACACCCACCAAGTGTCGCCAACGTTCCCACTCCCAAATAAGGGACAAGGTCAAAATACGGGACAAATTCCCGACGGCAATTCGTTGACCGACTGGGCCGTGTCTGGGTGAATGATGAGTTGGCCCCGGGTGCTGGACTGTACACAAAGCCCAGCCGGCGGGCCAGCTGAGGAGTTTTGGCCCGGGCCGCGCGCAAAGTCCGGCGCCCCGTCCAACTCGTGAACCGATGATCGGCCGTGAGAAGGAGGGGTGGCGGTGGTGTCGGCGGTAAGCGAAGGTCCGAAGGTCGGACAGCTGGCCGGGCTGCCGACCGACCGACGGGGCCACGGGCGAGGCGCTGCTGCTGCTGCTGCTGCTGCTGCTGCACTCCATGGGCTGCACTACGTCGGGACGGGTGAGGCGGGGGCCGGACGCGGCGCTCCGACCCGACAGTCCCCTCGACCCGAGTAGTAGCGGTCAAATACGGGACAAGGGCGGTCCCGTACGGGACAAACCAATTTAGCCCAATATACGGGATGTCCCGGCTAATACGGGACCGTTGGTAGAGGGAGAGGGTAGGGCTAAGATGTCCTGGTTGGGTTGCTCCTGGGCCTGGCCAAGCTGGCCATCTGCGAGTCACGGCGCCAGGCGGTGGAGGCCGAGCCGGCTGCCTGCCCCTTGTCCGGGTTTACGCCCGCGCCCCGGGTGATGTTAGAGACGGGCTACGCGCTGTCCGCGGGCTCCCTGGGGGATTTCCGGGACCGCTGGGGTGAAACGTATCCTTGACATGGAGTGTGAAATATTTCAGTATTTAAGAATATTTGTTTAACTTTGTATCATGGTGGCCTGTTTGTTTGTATTAATATTGTTCATATCATTTTTGTTAATAATTGATCAGGATTATTTTTTGGGTAAAAATAAACAACAGGCCTTCGGCCCCCGCGGTGTCTGTGCCGAATACTGAAACTGAAGATCGCAGAGAAAACTCACGCAGGTCACGGGGAGAACGTACAAACTCCGTACAGACAGCACCCGTATACCGGTTCGAACCCGGGTCTGCGGTGCTGCAAAGCAGCAACTCTACCGCTGCGCCACCGTGCTGCCCAGTCGGGTGGAAGGGGATGTATATTTACATTCTATATAACTCCATGGTAGACACAAAAATGCTGGAGTAACTCAGCGGGACAGGCAGCATCTCTAGAGAGAAGGAATGGGCGACGTTTCGGGTCGAGACCCTGCTTCAGATGGATGTCGGGGGAGGGGGGGGGGTGGGACAAATATAGAATGTAGGTGGTGACAGTAAGACTAGTGGGAGAACTGGGAAGGGGATGGAGAGCGAGGGAAAGCAAGGGCTATCTGATGTTAGAGAAGTCAATATTCACACCACTGGGGTGTAAACTACCCAAGCGAAATACGAGGTGCTGTTCCTCCAATTTGAGCTGGGCCTCACTCTGACAATGGAGGAGGCCCAGGACAGAAAGGGCAGTGTGGGAATGGAAGGGGGAGTTGAAGGGCTGAGCCACCGGGAGATCAGCTAGGTTAAGACGGTAGCTGACTCGTATAACTTACACATGAGTATGATATTGATTGATTGATTGAAAGATACAGCATGGAAACAGGTCCTTACGCCCACTGGGTCCATGACAACCATTGATTGAGTGCTTCTAATAAAAGATTAAGAATGAATGTGTGTCTTGTAGGGCTGTAGTGTTTTTAGAGGGTGGATCACATCTGTCTAGCCTAGAGAATACTACACATGGTAAACCACAGTAAATAACCATATAACATATAACCATATAACAATTACAAATCCTGCAACAAGATTATCGGAGGGACACAGAATGCTGGAGTAACTCAGCGGGATAGGCAGAATCTCTGGGGAGAAGGAATGGCGGACGTTTCGGGTCGAGACCCTTCTTCAGACTCGACCCGAAACGTCACCCATTCCTTCTCTCCAGAGATGCTGCTGAGTTACTCCCGCTGAGTTACTCCAGCATTTTATGTCTACATTCGATTTAAACCAACATCTGCTGTTCTTTCTTACACAAAGATTTTTATCGAAAACTAGTTGGTGCCTAACTAGTCCTCACAAACAATGATTGATTGATCGATGATTGATGTTTGATGATTGATTGCTTGATTTCTTGATTGATTAGTTGATTGATCGATCAATTGATCAATCGAAGGGCCGAATGGCCTACTCCTGCACCTATTGTCTATTGTCTATTGAAAGATACAGAACGGAAACAGGACCTTTGTCCTCCCCAATCCATACTGATCATCGGTGCGAACGGACTCGGCGGGCTGAAGGGCCTGTTTCCAATCTGTATCTCTAAATGAACTAAACTGATATGATGGACTGTGTAGCATGTTTTTGAAGCGCAGTGGGGCAATGATCTCCATCTCCCAGTTTAAACCGCCCATGCAATATTAAATAGCGGGCATGCCTTTACATTGCTAAGTGGAGCACATTGGTACAACTGGTCGAGCCACTGCCTCACGGCGCCAGAGACACGAGTTCGATTCTGACCTCGGGTGATGTCCGTGTGGAGTTTACACCTTCTCCCCGTGACTGCGTGGGTTTCCTCCGGGTGCTCCAGTTTCCTCCCACATCCATAAGACGTGCGGGTTTGTAGGTTAATTGGCCCTGTGTCAGTCGCCCCTAGTGGGTAGGGAGTGGATGAGAAAGCGGGGTAACATAGAACTAGCGTGAACGGGTGATCCGGAAGTTGCTGCGCTGGTGAACGGCTGCAGCTATCGCCTGCAGTCCGTTTGTTTTTACTTTTTTGTGTTGTTTTTTTCGTTTTGGCTGGTTAAGGTTGTGGTTTTTAGTGTTTACGTGGTGGGGGGGGGGGGTGGGTGAAACAGGGCTTGCTGTCTCTCCCTTCGGGGGAATGCGACTTTTTTGTCGTATCCCCCTTCTCTGCCTCCGTCTGCGCTGAGGCCTAATGGTGGAGCTGGCGACCTCGAGGCTCCGGAGGCCCTGGGCTCGCTCCTGTCGGGGCGGACCAGCTCGGGGCTGGAATGGTGCTCCTGTGAGGGGCTGTGACGTTCCTGTCGGGGCGGACCAGCCCGAGGGTAACGGCGCTCCCGTGAGGGCGATCTGGCTCGGGGCTAGAACGGCGCTCCTGTGAGGGGCTGTGACGTTCCCGTCGGGGCGGCCCAGCTCGAGGGTAACGGCGCTCACGTGAGGGCGATCCGGCTCGAGGCTGGAACGGCGCTCCGATGGCTGAGGCAGCGTTCCGGCGGCGGTGACCTGAGTCCGGGGTTCAGCCGTGGGCCAGTGGACGATGTCGTCAACAGCTGCGTCCGCTGGACTGGAGGGCGGCAGCTTCGACCACCCCTGGGCCGCGGTGTTTGAACCGGCCCGTTCGCGGAGCTCAGTGAGCCGCGGGACTGATTTTGCCATCGCCCGGTGGGGTATCGCCTCAGCGCAGAGGGAGAAGAGGGAAGAGACTGCAGCCCTAAGAGTTTTGCCTCCACCACAGTGAGGAGGTGCTTGGAGGACTCATTGTGGTGGATGTTCATTTGTGTTTATTGTTGTTTATTATTATATTATTGTATGTATGACTGCAGGCACGATATTTCGTTCAGACCGTAAGGTCTGAATGACAATAAAGGAAATTAAATTCAATTCAATCAATGATTGCCGTGGGTTTGTGGGACTGAAGGGCTAATGTTAGATTCTTGGACCAGACACCATAGCCTCAGAATAAATGGATGTACCTTTAGATGAGGAGGAATTTGAGAGGGTGGTGAATCTGTGGAATTATTTGTCATAGACGGCTGTGGAGGCCAAGTCAGTGGATGTTTTTAAGTTGGAGATTGATAGATTCTTGATTAATATTGATGTCAGGGGTTGTGGGGAGAAGGCAGGAGAATGGAGGTAGGAGGGAGAGATAGACCAGCCATGATTGAATGGCGGAGTAGTTTTGATGGGCCGAATGGTCTAATTAGGCTCTTATCACTTATGAACCTGTGAAACTTCCATGATGTATCTTTCAATCAATCAATCAAACGCTGTTTGCAGGAACTGGCTATGCAGGTGTATTAATCTGAAATCAAACACTCACCACTGGGGCTGTACAATCTGTAGATTACTAGATCTCTCTTGCAACTTGTACCAGAATGATGCCTGGAGACAGACAGACAGACAGACAGACAGACTACTAGATAGATAGATTACCAGACAGACAGACAGACAGACAGACAGACAGACAGACAGACAGATTACTAGATAGACAGACAGACAGACAGACAGACAGACAGACAGACAGACAGACAGACAACTAGATAGATAGATTGCTAGATAGACAGACAGACAGACAGACAGACAGACAGACAGACAGGCAGACAGACAGACAGACAGACAAACTATTAGGTATATAGATAGATAGATAGATAGATAGACAGACAGACAGACAGACAGACAGACAGACAGACAGACAGACAGACAGACAGACAGACAGACAGACAGACAGATACTTTATTGTCCAATTTACCATGAAGGTACGGTGAGATTATTTTATTTTGCACACACACCACACAAAAGAGTTGCCACAAGGCGTCGACAAAGTTACAAAATTACCCTTAAGTATTGTTGCTCCTTTCTTTGCCCCCCCCCCGCCCCCCCCTGACATCAGTCTGAAGAAGGGTCTCAACCCAACACATCTTTGCCCCCCCCCCCCCAACCCCCATCCTCATCGGTCCCCCTCTATTCTCTCTGCCCCCCCCCCCAAGCTACAGGGTGAGGTTAGACAGATTTGGATTGTTTTCTCTGGAAGCTGGAGGTTGAAGGGAGACATGACAGTCGTATCTAACATCAGGAGAGGCGTAGATTGGGTGGACAGTCAGAATCATTTGACTCCAGGGTGGGAATATGAATTACGAGAGAACAGGGCTTTAAGGTTAGAGAGGCAAAGTTTAAAAGATATGTACAGGGAGAGTTTTTTTACACAGAGTGCCCGGACTGCGCTGCTGGGGGTGATGGCTGAAGCAGATATATTTGTGGCATTTAAAAGACTTTTAAAGATAGGCATATGTATATGCAGGGAATGGAGAGATATGGGTGTGGGCTCTATCCGAGCAGTATCTATAAACTATACTAAACTAAACTAAACTAAACTAAATTAAAGATAGTAGCAATGTTCCAACATTTTGAGATTTTAAAAATCAAGACTTTAATTTATCCCATCAGATAAAGCATAAAAAGAAGTTTAATTTGACACCTAATTCACTTTCATATCTTCAGTATTAAAAAAGGTTATGGCCATTTTCATACTCGGAAATTAGCATCTTGTTCCCTATTGCTTTTCCATTGACTTAACACAAAAGCTGTGATCGAGAACATTTAAAAACCGATAACTTTCTTCAAATTTAAGAGAACTGAAAGAAATTTTCAGTTATTATAGATTGAAGCATTCTTAAACAAATATGAAACAATCTTACTCAGATGACTTGAAATTAAAGCATATAATTAGTTAGTTACCCAATTGTAGCTAATTACAAAATTCAATTACTAGATCTAAACATCTATCCATTTCTTAAGAATAGATTAACAATTTTAAATAGCCTAAGCGTCCAAATAACATTCACACAAGAATTCACAATGTAACATAATTTTTAAATGTCATTGTCATGGGTTTATAGGCCAAATGGAAGGAATTTAATGTTTAATACCTGTAAATTAATGGCCATTTAAATCAGCTTGCGAGTGGGATTTTCTGGAACAGGACCATTTGGAACGTTCAGGGTGCGGTGAAATTAGACCCCATATCGGCAGCAAATACACTGCCAGTTCTTCGGTGGGGAAAATCACGGTTTCACAACTTAAAATGTGAATTAAATACATCTTAAGAAACACTTTTATACATAAAAATAAACTACTTTCTTTTACCTGGTCCTCCATAAAATTCGTCCCCGTTGTCGGCGTTGACGGCTTCAAAAGCTGCTTTCAAAATCATTCCAGCGATTAACTTGTCGGGTGATTTCTTTTTAAAAAACAAACAGAACGGCCGTAGGAACGATTCTTTAGCAACATCTTGCACTCCAACAAAATATAATTCAGGACCAGGTCGGGAAAAAACCCAGTTTTAACTCCGCCCACCCCCCCCGCCCCCCACTCAAACGCGCCAAAATCGCGCACACGGCCAGTGGCAGAATTGCAGCGCCGCTGAAGGTAAGTATTGTAACATACCTAAAGATAGACAGCAAAAGCTGGAGTAACTCAATGGGACAGGTAGCATCTATGGAGAGAAGGAATTGGTGACGTTTGGGGTCGAGAACTAAACTAATTTAAACTAAACTAAACTAAACTAGACTAAACAAACTCGTCCATTCCTCTTCAGCGAGGTTAGACATAGTTCAATGCTTCAAGGGTACTTTATTTGTTACTAGACTAAGTGGGACCGGTTGGGTCCAATGTGAGGGCTGGTCCCCCAACGCAATCAGCGGAGACCCGACTCGGCCTCGGAGCTGTGGCGGCGGCAGCGACCACCCGCGGAGTTTGAACCGGCCCATTCACGGAGCACGGTTGAGCTGCGTGATTTACCATCGTCCGGTGGGGTCACAACATCTGGAGCCTGGATCGCCTCGGCACAGAGGGAAGAGACAGAGACTTTAAGATTTTGCCTTCCACCGCAGTGAGGAGGTGTTTGGTGAACTCACTGTGGTGGATGTTAAATTTGTGTTGATTGTGTGTTTTTCTCATTTTTTATTATATGTAAGACAGCAGGGAAATGAACGACAATAAAGGAATCTAATCTAATCTAATCTAATCTCATTCCACCTCTCCACCAATTCCAATATTAGTGGCCAGTTAGGGGGGGAGGGGGCTTTCTGCAGCGCTAGTATGGGTGTTGTGCACCAAAGGGACTGGTTTCCAGAGGGCTAGTATGGACATTGTGGGCCGAATGGATTCTTGGGCTGGCAGATCAGTCATTCGGGCCTGGTGGGCTGGCGCATCAGTCAATCAGGGCTGGTAGTTCATTGGCTATTCCTTGAAATTTCATTTCAAGCAGAGTGCAGGCCATCACATTTAAGTTCATAGCATTTCGAGCAGTGTGCAGGCCAGCACATTCAATTTCATAGCATTTCAAGCAGTGTGCAGGCCACCAAATTGGCAAACAACTCATTGCATTGTCATTAAGGGTTAACAAATCATTTATTGCAAGTTCATTGCAGACTCACAGTTCAGTTGATTCACAGCTTAGAATGACATTTGTGGCCTCTGCCTCGCGATCTTCCAGAGTGACTGACAAGTCCAGGCATCCGGGGTTTTCTAGTCCTGAATTGAATTTAATTGAATTTCTTTATTGTCATTCAAACAAGTTTGAACGAAATTTCATACCATGCAGTCATGACAGAAAAAGCCACAAAGCACACAATGAACACAATTTAACAGAAACATCCATCACAGTGAATCTCCAGGCACCTCCTCACTGTGATGGAAGGCAAAAAGTTTTACCTATTCCTTGCTTGTTCTCCCGCTGCGTCGAGGCGATTGAGGGTCTCGATGTTGAAGCCCCCGCTGGGTGATGGTAAATCGATTTTAAGCTCCGCGAACGGGCCGATTCAAACTCCGCGATTTGAGGAGGAGCAAAGCTGCTGTTGCGGGAGCTCCCGAAAATCAGTCACCGACCAGGGACCTGCGAGCTCCCGAAGTTACTGTCCGCTGGGCTCACGGCCAAAGTCTCCGAAGCTGCGGTCATATAGAGCCATAGAGAGTTCTAGTCATTTAGCCTGGAAACAAACCCTTCAGCCCAACTTGCCCTCTCTGCCCAACATGTCCCGTCTACACTAGTTCTGTCTGCCCTGTGTTTGACCCATATCCCTCTAAACATGCCCTATCCATGTACGTCCAAATGTTTTTCAAAGGTTGTGATAATACCTGCCTCAGCTACCTCGTCCTACTGTCCCGCAGGCTCCTTTTAAGGTGTCCCATTTCCATTAATGCCACCTACTTGTGTTACATCCTTCTAAACATTTCCTATCCATATTGCAGAAGGAACAGAGAGCAGAAATGCTTCCTGCTGAGATACAGTTCCTATCTGAGAGTCATGGTCACACAGGCCCTTCGGCCCAACTTGCCCACATCGGCCAACATGTCCCAGCTACACTAGTCCCACCTGCTTAAGTTTGGCGCATATCCCTCCAAACCTGTACTAACCATGTGGACAAAAGTGCTGGAGAAACTCAGCGGGTGCTGCAGCATCTATGGTGCAAAGGAAATAGGTAACGTTTTGGCCTGAAACATTGCCAATTTCCATCGCTCCATAGATGCTGCTGCACCCGCTGAGTTTCTCCAGCACTTTTGTCTACCTTCGATTTTCCAGCATCTGCAGTTCCTTCTTAAACACTGTACTAACCATGTACCTGTCTAACTGTTTCATAAACGTTGGGATGGTCCCAGCCTCAACTACCTTCTCTGGCAGCTCGTTCTGTGAAAACGTTACCCCTCAGATTCCTGTTACATTTTTTCCCCTTCACCTCAAACCTATGTTCTCTGGTCCTCGATTCCCCTACTCTGGCCAAGAGACTCTGCATGTCTACCCGAGCTCTTCCTCTCGTGATTTTATACACCACTATAAGATGCCCCCTCATCCTCCTGTGCTCCAGGGAATAGCCCCAACCTGCCCCAACCTCTCCCTATAGCTCAGACCCTTGAGTCCTGACAACATGTACCTTTTCCATGTACCTTTTTCAAATGTCTTTTAAAAGTTGTCAGCCTCAACTACCTCCTCTGGTGGCTCATTCCATATAGTGTGTTTAGTTTAGTTTAGTTTAGAGATACAGCATGGAAACAGGCCCTTCGGCCCACCGAGTCCGCACTGACCAGCGATCACTGCACAATAACACTATCCTACACGCGCTGGGAACTATTTTACATTCACACAAAGCCAATTCACCTACAAAACCTACTATTGCGTACAGTTTTGGTCTCCAAATCTGAGGAAGGACATTATTGCCATAGAGGGAGTGCAGAGACGGTTCACCAGACTGATTCCTGGGATGTCAGGACTGTCTTATGAAGAAAGACTGGATAGACTTGGTTTATACTCTCTAGAATTTAGGAGATTGAGGGGGGATCTTATAGAAATGTACAAAATTCTTAAGGGGTTGGACAGGCTAGATGCAGGAAGATTGCTCCCGATGTTGGGGAAGTCCAGGACAAGGGGTCACAGTTTAAGGATAAGGGGGAAATCCTTTAAAACCGAGATGAGAAGAACTTTTTTCACACGGAGAGTGGTGAATCTCTGGAACTCTCTGCCACAGAGGGTAGTCGAGGCCAGTTCATTGGCTATATTTAAGAGGGAATGAGATGTGGCCCTTGTGGCTAAGGGGATCAGAGGGTATGGAGAGAAGGCAGGTACGGGATACTGAGTTGGATGATCAGCCATGATCATATTGAATGGCGGTGCAGGCTCGAAGGGCCAAATGGCCTCTACTCCTGCACCTATTTTCTATGTTTCTATGTTTCTAAAACCTGTACGTCTTTGGAGTGTGGGAAGAAACCGAAGATCTCGGAGATAACCCACATGGGTCACGAGGAGAACGTGCAAACTCCGTACAGACAGCACCCGGGTATCCGGCGCAGTACCGCACTGTAAGGCAGCGACTCTACTGCTGCGCCATCCTGCCGCACGTTCAAGAGCATCATTGCTTACCAAGGGCATGGAGCAAGCCGAGTGCCATCAGTGATAGATGCAAGGAGTGTTCGATGGAACCAAGGAAGCCGTACGCACTCTCAACCTACCTGTCCCCACACGTACGCGGAGAAAATTGAGACACTATATCTAGACAATAATAACAGATGCAGCGCGATGCCATAATGTAATCTTGGGGTTCAAATGAAGGTTATAAACCATACAAAGCATGTCTCCCGTGGTTTATTAATATCACCTGGGTTCCACGATTAGATTGCTGCTTTGCAATAACTCCAGGGTGCCTACACAAAGTGGCAAGCGGAGGCTTATTTATACACCAGAAAGCTTTTATGTTACACTGGCCTTTCCTGCCTGTCACGTCGATGAGACAGAGGCATTTTAGTGACAACTTGCATGTGTGTGAAGGATACAGTGAGGTGGGGGGGGGGGGGGGGGGTTGGTTTGTAAATTGCTCCCCTGTTGATTGAATGCCGAGATACTCCATCAAAGCGGAAAAGCAGATTGTTATTGCCAACCACTAGTTACCCTGGTGTTGTTTTGTTGTTTCGTGCATAAGCTTTTCCCATTGAGAGTAGGGAAGATTCAAACAAGAGGACATGACTTGAGAATTAAGGGACAGAAGTTTAGGGGGAACATGAGGGGGAACTTCTTTACTCAGAGAGTGGTAGCTGTGTGGAATGAGCTTCCAGTGGAGGTGGTGGAGGCAGGTTCGATTTTATCATTTAAAAATAAATTGGATAGGTATATGGACGGGAAAGGAATGGAGGGTTATGGTCTGAGTGCAGGTAGATGGGACTAGGGGAGAATAAGTGTTCAGCAGGGACTAGAAGGGCCGAGATGGCCTGTTTCCGTGCTGTAATCGTTATATCACCGAGTCCACGCCCACGCACTAACCCACGTGCGAGGGATGATTTACAATTTTATCGAACCTAATTGACCTGCAAACCTGCACGTCTTTGGAGTGTGGGAGGAAACCAGAGATCCTGGAGAAAACCCACGCAGGTCATGGGGAGAAAATACAAACTCCCTACAGACGGCACACGTAGTCAGGATCGAACCCGGGTCTCTGGCGCTGTGAGGCCGCAACTCTACCGCTGCGCCACCGTGACGGTGTGTGTTAGGAAGTGAGACGTCATTGCCAGCACTTTGGGAAGAGCACAAGCCCGCTCCCTCTTTCCACATAACTACATCATTCACAGTAGATAATAGACAATAGGTGCAGGAGTAGGCCATTCGGCCCTTCGAGCCAGCACCACCATTCACTGTGATCATGGCTGATCATCCCCAATCAGTACCCTGTTCCTGCCTTCTCCCCATATCCCCTGAATCCGTAGTTCCTAATAAATCTTTCCCCCTCTCACAGTTTATTTAGTTTAGATATACAGCGCGAATACAGGCCGTTCAGCCCACTGAGTCCAGGCCAACCAGCCATCCCCGCACACCAACACTATCCTATACACTAGGGACAATTTACATTTATACCAAGGCAATGAACCTACAAACCTGCACATCTTTGGAGTGTGGGAGGAAACCAGAGCACCCGGAGAAAACTTACGCAGGTCATGGGGAGAGCATACAAACTCCGTGCAGATAGCACCTGTAGTCAGGATCGAACCTGGGTCTACGGCACTGTAAGGCAGCAACTCTACCACTGCGCCACCCAGGTAAACCTCAGGTTCCTATTAAATCTTTCCCCGCCCCCTCACCTTAAGACAGTGTGAGGGAGAGAGTGGGTGAGTCAGATTGTGATGGAGTCATAGAATCATAGAGTGATACAGCGTGGAAACGGGTCCTTCGGCCCAACTTGCCCATATCGGCCAACATGTTGCAGCTACACAACTCCACCTGCCTGCGCTTGGTCCATATCCCTCCAAACTTGTCCTATCCATGTACCTTAAGAGGGATTTAAGAGAGAGTTAGATAGAGCTCCAGGGGCTAGTGGATATGGGGAGATGGGGAGAAGGGGAGATGGGGAGATGGGGAGATGGGGGGATGGGGATTAGGGGATATGGGGAGATGGGGAGATGGGGATATGGGGATATGGGGAGATGGGGAGATGGGGATATGGGGAGAAGGCAGGCATGGGTTATTGATAGGGGACGATCAGCCATGATCACAATGAATGGCAGTGCTGGCCAGAAGGGCCGAATGGCCTCCTCCTGCACCTATTTTCTATGTTTCTTTGTCTATGTTTCTATGTTACCTGTCTAACTGGTTCTTAAACGTTGGGATGGTCCCGGCCTCAACTACCTCCTCTGGCAACTTGTTCCATTCACCCACCACCCTTTGTGTGAAAAAGTTACCCTTCAGATTCCTATTAAATCTTTTCCCCTTCACCTTGAACCTATGTCCTCTGGTCCTCGATTCCCCTACTCTGGGCAATAGACTCTATATGTCTACAGGATCTATTCTTCTCATGATTTTATACACAGGTAATAGATCACTCCCTCATCCTCCTGCGCTCCAAGGAATAGAGACCCAGCCTACTCAACCTCTCCCTATGGCTGAGCCCCTTCAGTCCTGGCAACATCCTCGTAAATCTTCTCTGAACACTTTCAAGCTTGACAACATCTTCCCTATAACGTGGTGCCCAGAACTGAGCACAGTCCTTGTTGTAGGTATGTTACAAAACCTACCTGAATCGTGGCTGAGCATCTGCCCTACCCCGTGTGCGCGATTCTGGCGCTGTTTAGAGGGGGCGGGTTTAAAACACGATTTTTACTAGGCTGTTGCAATCGAAAATGTTCAGCCTAGTAAATCATTAATGGGAAATCGCTGAAAGACCCCGTCGCAAAAGGTATTATTAGTTTTTATGGCCTTGTATAATAGTTATAGTAGTTTAAAAATCACTCTCTAAACTCGCAACCTCTCGCAGCCTCAGGGTTTTATAAAGCAAACAATTAAAGGTATGTACCTTATTTTTACATTAAATGGGGCTTGTATATAACCCTGTTTATAAAGTTTTCTATAGCGAGTAGCTCATTTTGGGCTCTTTATATCCCGCAGTATTTTTCTGGGCACTTGAGGGCACAAATCCAGCGCAATGTGAACGTTCTAAACCAGCGCGTTCACAGGAACCCACTAGAAAGCCGGTTTAAATTGACTTTAATTTACAGCAATTGAACACTAAATTCCTTCCATTTGGCCTATAAATTGATGTAAATGAGATTTAAAAATCATGTTTTATTGTGAATTATTTGTGAATATTATTTGGACACGGGCTATTTAAAAATGTTAATCATTTATTAAGAAATGGATAGATGTTTAGATCTAGTAATTGAAGTTTGAAATTAGCTACAATTGGGTAACTAACTAATTATATGCTTTAATTTCAGGTCATCCAAGTAAGATTATTTTATATTTGTTTCAGAATGCTTCAATCTATGATAACTGAAAATTTCATTCAGTTCTCTTAATTTTTAAGAAGGTTATGGGCTTTTGACTGTCCACGATCACAGCTTTTTTGTTATGTCCATAGAAAATCAATAGGGAACAAGATGCTAATTTCCGAGTATGAAAATGGCCATAACTTTTTTATTATTTCAGATATGAAAGTGAATTGGGTGTCAAATTAAACATTGTTATGCTTTATCTGATGGGGTAAATTGCAGACTTGATTTTTTAAATCTCAAAATTTTGTAACATTGCTACATGTTGTCTAGAGTAGACCACCTGGCTGAGAGGAAAGCAGGGAGTTGCACGAGGAAAATCATTATGGAAAAATGAAAGTGAAGAATGCAAATGGTTTGCAAAAAACAGGCTGCAAAGAGAATTCACTGCTGGCATTTCTTTGGAAGGCAACAGTGTAGCCTTGCATTAAGCTGAATAGCTGCGATACACTGCTGGTAATTAGGTATTGATTTCAGCTGTCAATGGTTATTCCAGCTAGTGCTCTTCCTGTGTCAGTGGAGGTGTCCAAACTCCAGAGTAATCACTGAGAGGCTTAGAAGTATTAGCATTTTATTCCGATACCACCTCATGTGGGGAAATGTGTGAAAATAATTACCCATCACCGTCTTTGATCTATCTCGCACTTGAATAAATGTATATCCTGTTCGGAATTTGGATGAATTAATGAAAGATCGTTCCAAAAAATGGGAGGCGTTCTTGCAGATTGAGCAGATATTAACCCGGACCTGCCTGTCTTGGTGTGTAAAAAAAACCATGTCGTTCAGATTAGAGATACAGCGCGGAAACAGGTGCTTTCCAGCCCACCGAGCCCGTGCCGACCAGCGATCCCCACACATTAATGCCCCCTGTCCCACTTAGGAAACCTGAACGGAAACCTCTGGAGACTTTGCGCCCCGTCCAAAATTTCCATGCGGTTTCCGGAGGTTTTTGTCAGTCTCCCTACCTGCTTCCACTACCTGCAACCTCCGGCAACCACCTGCAACCTCCGGGAACCGCACGGAAACCTTGGGTGGGGGGCAAAGTCCCCAGAGGTTTCCGTTCAGGTTTCCTAAGTGGGACAGGGGTTTTATACACTGCCCTGCTCACACCCGAGGGATGACTTTTGGGTTGTCTCCAAGATCTTCGGTTTCGTCCCACACTCCAAAGACGTACAGGATATACGTGCGTAAACCAGCATCTGCAGTTCCTTCTTCCTACACTCAGTCCATTACCTTAGATTTTAGACTTTAGATATACAGCCCTTTGTCTCACTGAATCCACTGCGACCAGCAATCACCCCATACACTAATACTATTCTGCACACTAGGGACAATTTACAAATGTTATCAGTCAATTAACCTACAAACCAACTTGTCCTTGGTACATGGGAAGAATCCAAAGCATCTGGAGAAAACCCATGCGGTCATAGGGAGAACGTATAGACAATAGACAATAGACAACAGGTGCAGGAGGAGGCCATTCGTCTCTTCGAGCTAGCACCGTCATTCAATGTGATTATGGCTGATCATCCACAATCAGTACCCCGTTCCTGCCTTCTCCCCATATCCTGTGATTCCGCTATCTTTAAGAGCTCTATCTAACTCTCTCTTGAAAGCAATCAGAGAATCGGCCTCCACTGCCTTCCGACAGACAATTCCACAGACTCACAGCTCCCTGGGTGAAAAAGATTTTTCCTCATCTCCGTTCTAAATGACCTAAATTCTTAAAATGTGGCCCCCAACATCGGGACCATGTTCCCTGCCTCTAGCGTGTCCAATCCCATAATAATCTTATATGTTTCAATAAGATATCCTCTCATCCTTCTAAATTCCAGATTATACAAGCCCAGCCTCACCATTCTTTCAGCATATGACATTCCCGCCATCCTGGGAATTAACCTTGTGAACACCCGTAGTCAGGATGGAACCTGGGTCTCTGGCGCTGTAAGGCAGCAACTCTACTGCTGTGCCACTGTGCCCCCCCTGCCCACAGCAAATTGCCCCTCGCATGCAGGCGAGAATCCGTGGATAGGTAGCCTATAGAGCTCTATCTAACTTGCTCTTAAATCCATCCAGTGACTTGGCCTCCACTGCCCTCTGTGGCAGGGAATTCCACAACTTCACAACTCTCTGGGTGGAAATTTTTTTTCTCACCTCAGTCTTAAATGGCCTCCCCTTTATTCTAAGACTGTGGCCCCTGGTTCTGGACTCGCCCAACATTGGGAACATTTTTCCTGCATCTAGCTTGTCCAGTCCTTTTACAATTTTATATGTTTCTATAAGATTCCCCCCTCATCCTTCTAAACTCCAGTGAATACAAGCCTAGTCTTTTCAATCTTTCCTCATATGACAGTCCCGCCATCCCAGGGATCAATCTGGTGAACCTACGCTGCACTGCCTCAATCACAAGGATGTCCTGCCTCCAATCATGCAAGATTTAACATGTGAATGGTTGATGGGTCCATGGGTCTGGCTCCATGCTGTCATGGCTCTTCAAGTAGCAGATTTAATTTCCTGAAAGGGTTTAGCGAAGGAGATAACAATCTAATACTCACACCACTAATACTCACATACTCATTAAAAATGAAATCATCACCCGATTCTAATTTTGAAGCTGGCTTGAAATTTGAAATGATTACCGCCATAATGTATCAGAAGGAACTGCAGATGCTGTAAAAATCGAAGGTAGACAAAAATGCTGGAGAAACTCAGCAGGTGAGGCAGCCTCTATGGAGCCAAGGAATAGGTGACGTTTAGAGTCGAGACTCTTCTTCAGTCTGAAGAAGATTCTCGACCCGAAACGTCACCTATTAATATAACCATATAACCATTACAGCACGGAAACAGGCCATCTCGGCCCTTCCAGTCCGTGCCAAACACTTACTCTCACCTAGTCCCATCTACCTGCACTCAGACCATAACCCTCCATTCCTTTCCCGTGCATATACCTATCCAATTTATTTTTAAATGATAAAATCGAACCTGCCTCCA
This sequence comes from Leucoraja ocellata, assembly GCA_036785375.1. NCBI lineage: Eukaryota > Metazoa > Chordata > Chondrichthyes > Rajiformes > Rajidae > Leucoraja > Leucoraja ocellata. The sequence goes on along the minus strand of JAWMAR010000109.1, from coordinate 6,228,504 downwards.
CCACTTCCACTGGAAGCTCATTCCACACAGCCACCACTCTCTGAATAAAGAAGTTCCCCCTCATGTTCCCCCTAAGCCTCTGTCCCTGAATTCTCAAATCATGTCCTCTTGTTTGAATCTTCCCTACTCTCAATGGGAAAAGCTTATCCACATCAACTCTATCCCTCTCATCATTTTAAAGACCTCTATCAAGTTCCCCCTTAACCTTCTGCGCTCCAAAGAATAAAGAACTATCTTGTTCAACCTTCGCTACATAGATGCTGCCTCACCCACTGAGTTTCTCCAGCATTTTTGTCTATCACAAGAATATTGATAGCATTTCATTAGGATAATCTTCATCTGTTTCCTCCCATCCTTTTAAAGTCAAAGAGTGAAACAGTGTGGAAACAGGCCATTCGGCCCAACTTGCCCACTCCGGCCAACATGTCCCATCTACACTAGTCCCACCTGCCTACGTTTGGCCTATATCCCTCCGGTCCTATCCATGTACCTCTTTAAATGTTTCTTAAACGTTGGGATAGTCCCAGCCTCAACTACCTCCTCCGGCACCTCGTTCCACACACCCATCACCCTTTGTGCAAAAAAGTTACTCCCCAGATTCCTATAAAATCTTTCCCCCTTCACTTTAAACGTATGTCCTCTGGTTCTCAATTCCCCTACAATGAACTGGCCTCAATTACTTTCTGTGGCAGAGAATTCCACAGATTCACCACTCTCTGACATTTAGCTGAGCCAGACACCACGTGTCACGTTTAATCTACCGCTGTGCCCACGGTGCCGCCTTTTGCCATCCACTCTGCTTTCACATGCGCGAGTTTGTTAAATGAACTCTTCTAAACTAAAAAAAAATAAAACAAACATATACCCGTTTAAAAAACTGTTCTTTCAGTTTTTCTACAATGCTCAATTGTCCCAATCATGCAGGGATTGTGAGCAGTCGTGCTGTTTGATAGTTGCTTTATTTTGCTTGGTCTTTGAATTTGTGTGCCCCATCAAGCATGAAAAATAAGATTGGATTGGAAAACAGTTTGGGAAAGTGTGTTCAGGAATTTCTTCAAATTAAATTCTTGTTTATTGCTGTAAGCATTAGATGATAACAAGTGATTGATACAATTGAACAAGCTCATCTGTTGGAGATGATCGTCTTGCATTTTAAATGGGAGTTATTGACGATGGAACGAATGGTCTTGTCAGTACAATAATGTACATTAGTCTCCGTAAATCTGAGTACATAAATAACTAACTATGTGGTAAGACCACACCTGTAGTGCCATGGGCAGGTCTAGTCACCCAGGTACAGGAAGGATGTCATTGAACGGGAAAAGGTGCAGTAGAAATTCACCAGGATGCCACTGGGATTTGTGCAGGAAGGAACTGCAGACTCTGCTTTAGATCGAAGATAGACACAAAGTGCTGGAGTACTCTCAGCAAGGATGCTTTCAAGGGAGAGCTAGATAGGTCCCCTAATTTGGGGAAGGACATTCTTGCTATTGAGGGAGTGCAGCGTAGGTTCACCAGGTTAATTCCCGGGATGGCGAACTGTCATATGCTGAGAGAAAGGAGCAGCTGGGCTTGTACACTCGGGAGTTTAGAAGGATGAGAGGGCATCTCATTGAAACATATAAGATTGTTAAGGGCTTGGACACACTAGAGGCAGGAAACATGTTCCCGATGTTGGGGGAGTCCAGAACCAGAGGCCACAGTTTAAGAATAAGGGGTAAGCCATTTAGAATGGAGACGAGGAAACACTTTTTCTCACAGAGAGTTGTGAGTCTGTGGAATGATCTGCCTCAGAGGGCGGAGGAGGCAGGTTCTCTGGAGAGCTAGATAGGGCTCTTAAAAATAGCGGAGTCAGGGGATATGGGGAGACGGCAGGAATATGGTACTGGTTGAAGATGATCAGCCACGATCACATTGAATGGCGGTGCTGGCTCGAAGGGCCGGATGGCCTACTCCTGCACTTATTGTCTATTGTCTATTGACAGGCATCATCCCTGGAGAGAAGTAATGGGCGACGTTTCAGGTCGAGACCCTTCTTCATTCATGGTGGAATAGCAGCAGAGTTGCTTACTGCGCTAGTGACCCAGGTTCGATCCTGAGCCTCAGAATTAAAGGCCGTTCCTTCAGATATGAGGTGAGGAGGAATTTCATTAGTCAGAGGGTGGCGGACCGATGGAATTCTTTGAGGAGGCTGTCAATGGATATTTTAAAGGCAGAAATAGATAGATTCTTGATTAGTAAGGGTTATGGCGAGTAGGCACTAGAATTGGGTAAGGAAGGGGAGATAGATCAGCCATGATTGAATGGCGGTGGAGGCCTGTTTTCTGGATACTTTCAAGAGAGAGCTAGATAGGGCTCTTAAAGATAGCGGAGTCAAGGGATATGGGGAGAAGGCAGGAACGGGGTACTGATTGGGGACGATCAGCCAACATCACATTGAATGGCGGTGCTGGCTCGAAGGGCCGAATGGCCTACTCCTGCACCTATTGTCTATTGTCTATTGGCGGAGTAGACTTGATGGGCCGAATGGCTAATTCTGCTCCTGTCAAATGAACTTTTGAGAGAGGGAATGGGTGATGTCTCTCTGGTCCCGAAACGTCCCCCATCCCTTCTCTCCAGAGATGCTGCCTGTCCCGCTGAGTGACTCCAGCATTTTGTGTCTATCTTCACGGAGGGGGAACGGGGACTTGAACCGAGACCTCGACGCCGACGAAAGTGAGCGAGCAAACAACAGGGAGCAAAACAGGAACGGCAGCTTAGCAGAAAGAGTTGGAGAGGATTAAGAAGTTCGGAGCGAGAAGGGGACGTATTTAAGTGCCTCAGGGCCAGAAGCAGTGGGGACTAAAACTCGAGAGAATTGGTAGAGTTAACAGCAGAGAACAATTACAGAGATTTACGGAGCCTTGCCCAGCAGACCAGGTCTGCCCATATCTCTTTGTCAGAGGTTGATGGAATTACTGAATGATATAGCGCAGATGAAGTCTGTGAAAGGGCTTTGAAAAATCTATTACCTTTCCCCCCCACTCTGGTGTTTTATCCGCCTGTAATATTGACTGTACACAGTAATTGCTGTTCAGGGGCCATTATCGCTTGAAGGTTGGAGAGTAATCCATGTTTTCCGGGGATAGGAGGCCCTGGAGGTGAAAACCTTCGCCATAAACCAGGCAGGCTATCCCTAAGCTCCATACATGTCGATCTGTACATTCGCTGTGAAGAGAATAAGGGGAGAACTTCAAAGATGGGGTCAATATATGATTAGTGTAAATTGGTGATTGATGGACTTAAGAGCCATGCAGTCACAGAGTCGTACATTGGCAGTCACGGTGGCGCAGCGGTAGAGTTGCTGCCTTACAGCGAATGCAGCGCCGGAGACCCGGGTTCGATCCCGATTACGAGTGCTGTCCGTACGGAGTTTGCACGTTCTCCCCGTGACCTGCGTGGGTTTTCTCATAGATCTTCGGTTTCCTCCCGCACTCCAAAGACGTACAGGTTTGTAGGTTAATTGGCTTGGTATAAATGTAAACATTGTCCCTAGTGGGTGTAGGATTGTGTTAATGTGCGGGGATCGGTGGTGGGCGCAGACCCGGTGGGCCGAAGGGCCTGTTTGCTCGCTGTATCTCTAAACTAAACTTTATAAAAAAACTAAATGAGTGTAACTTGGTGATTGATGGTCAGCATGGACATAGTAATGTAGTTACAGAGGCCTACAGTGGCAGCCACGGTAGCGCAGCGGTAGAGTTGCAGCGTTACGATGCCTACAGGGCCAGAGACCCGGGTTCGATCCCGGCTACGGGTGCTGTCAGTATGGAATTTTATACGTTCTCCCCATGACCTGCCTGGGTATTCTCTGAGATAGACAATAGACAATAGGTGCAGGAGTAGGCCATTCGATCCTTCGAGTCAGCACCGCCATTCAATGTGATCATAGAAACATAGAAACATAGAAAATAGGTGCAGGAGTAGGCCATTCGGCCCTTCGAGCCAGCACCGCCATTCAATATGATCATGGCTGATCATCCAACTCAGTATCCTGTACCTGCCTTCTCTCCATACCCCCTGATCCCTTTAGCCACAAGGGCCACAACTAACTCCCTCTTAAATATAGCCAATGAACTGTGGCCTTAACTACCTTCTATGGCAGAGAATTCCTAGTCACCACTCTCTGTGAGAAAAATATTTTTCTCATCCCGGTCCTAAAAGATTTCCCCCTTATCCTTAAACTGTGACCCCTTGTTCAGGACTTCCCCAACATCGGGAACAATCTTCCTGCACCTAGCCTGTCCAACCCCTTAAGAATTTTGTAAGTTTGGCTGATCATCCCCAATCAGTCCCCCGTTCCTGCCTTCTCCCCATATCCCCTGACTCCGCTATTTTTAAGAGCCCTATCTAGCTCTCTCTTGAAAGCATCCAGAGAACCTGCCTCCACCGCCCTCGGAGGCAGAGAATTCCACACACTCACCACTATCTTTGAGAAAAAATGTTTCCTCGTCTCAGTTCTAAATGGCTTACTCCTTATTCTTAAACTGTGGCCCCTGGTTCTGGTCTCCCCCAACATCGGGAACATGTTTCCTGCCTCTAGCGTGTGCAAACCCTTAACAATCTTATATGTTTCAACTGGGGAGACGTCGGACTGGTTAGGACTCTATTCCTTGGAGTGCAGGAAGCTGAGGGGTGATCTTACAAAGCTGTAGAAAGTCATGAAACGAATACATCGGGTACTCCAACAGACATTGGAACTTTTTCTCTGGAAAATATCGCTGAGCTGTTGAATACTGCGATGGCCTCCAGTCCTAGACTCTCCCACTAGTGGAAACATCCTCTCCACATCCTCTCTATCCAGGCCTTTCACTGCCAGTCTATCTGATACATTCAACCATATAACCATATAACCATATAACAATTACAGCACGGAAACAGGCCATCTCGGCCCTACAAGTCCATGCCGAACAAATTTTTTTTTTTTTTTTTTTTTTTTTTTCCCCCCTTAGTCCCACCTGCCTGCACTCATACCATAACCCTCCATTCCCTTCTCATCCATATGCCTATCCAATTTATTTTTAAATGATACCATTGAACCTGCCTCCACCACTTCCACTGGGAGCTCATTCCACACCGCCACCACTCTCTGAGTAAAGAAGTTCCCCCTCATGTTACCCCTAAACTTCTGTCCCTTAATTCTGAAGTCATGTCCTCTTGTTTGAATCTTCCCTATTCTCAAAGGGAAAAGCTTATCCACGTCAACTCTGTCTATCCCTCTCATCATTTTAAAGACCTCTATCAAGTCCCCCCTTAACCTTCTGCGCTCCAGAGAATAAAGACCTAACTTATTCAACCTATCTCTGTAACTTAGTTAGTGAAACCCAGGCAACATTCTAGTAAATCTCCTCTGTACTCTCTCTATTTTGTTGACATCCTTCCTATAATTGGGCGACCAAAATTGTATTTAGAGGCATGTTTGAACGGTGGATTAGTAATCTACTCGTTGCTAATTCTCACATCCCCTCTCTCCAGCCCCGCGCTCCGTTGGAACAATTGATGGTCGGGCAGCATGATTTATCAGCCTTCTCTGTGGAAACATCAGTCTGCCCCTTTGCCTCGGTTTCTCAATTATAATAAAATTAAAAATAGATTCATCTGCTGTGATGGATACTAACTATTAGCAAGGCTGGGTTCCATCTGGGAAATGATCCATTTTAAAACATGAATTATAAAACAGCTATACTGCGATCCTTAGAAGCAGTCTCCCTTTACAAATACAATTTACTAAATGGAACTTTTACATCTTAGAGTCATAGAGTGATACAGCGTGGAAACAGGCCCTTCGGCCCAACCTGCCCACACCGGCCAACATGTCCCATCTACATTAGCCCCATCTGCCTGCTTTTGGTCCCATACCCCATAAACTTGTCCTACCCATGTACCTGTCCAAATGTTCCTTAAACGTTGCGATAGTCCCTGACCCAAATACCTCCTCTGGCAGCTTGTTCCGTACACCCACCACCCTTTGTGTGAAAAAGTTACCCCTCAGATTCCAGTAGACAATAGAGAATAGGTGCAGGAGTAGGCCACTCGGCCCTTCGAGCCAGCACCGCCATTCAATGTGATCATGGCTGATCACCCACAATCAGTACCCCGTTCCTGCCTTCACCCCATATTCTCTGACTCTGCTATCTTTAAGTGCCCTATCTAGCTCTCTCTTGAAAGTATTCAGAGAACCTGCCTCCACTGCCCTCTGAGGCAGAGAATTCCACAGACTCACAAATCACTGCAAGAAAAAGTGTTTCCTCGTCTCCGTTCTAAATGGCTTACTCCTTATTCTTAAACTGTGGCCCCTGGTTCTGGACTCCCCCAACATCGGGAACATGTTTCCGAATAATCTTTTCCCCTTCACCTTAAACCTGTGCCCTCTGGTCCTCGATTCCCTTACTCTGGGCAAAAGATTCTGTGCATCTACCCCATCTATCCCTCTCATGATTTTGTACACCTCGAGAAGATCTCCCCTCAATCTTTTTGCACTCCATGGAATAGAGACCCAGCCTAATCAACCTCTCCCTATAGCTCAGACCTTCTAGTCCTGGCAACATCCTCGTAAATCTTCTCTGAACCCTTTCAAGCTTGACGACATCTTTCCTATAACATGGTGCCGGAAACTGAACACAATATTCTAAATGCGGCCTCACCAACGTCTCATACAACTGCAACATGACCTCCCAACTTTTGCACTCAATACTCTTTGTTCGGCTAACTAAGAATTGGGAATGCGAGCCAGCTGTGTGGTCATGTTTGGGAGTTAGTGGAAGAACAACTGGGATTCAGGATTTGGGAATATGAGCTGGAAATACAACTGGAGAAGAGGGGGTGGGGGGGGGGTTGTGGGAACCAAGAGCTGGGGATCGGGAATGTTGGTGGTGTTTCGACCGGAACCAGCGATTAGAAATGTTAGTACATAACTAATCTGAAGAAGGGTCTCGACCCGAAACGTCACCCATTCCTTCTCTCCAGACATGCTGCCTGTCCCGCTGAGTTACTCCAGCGTTTTGTGTCTACCATCATAACTAATCATAGCTTGGGTTTGGGAATATGGGCTGGCTCAGTTTTAGTTTTTGAGATACAGCGCGGAAACAGGCCCTTCAGCCCGCTGGGTCCGTGCCGACTAGCGATCCCCGCACATTTACACTATTCTACACATGCTAGGGACAATTTTTTTTTACATTTACCAAGTCAATTAACCTACAAACATGTACGTCTTTGGAATGTGGGATGAAACCGAAGTGGCGAAGGGGTAGAGTTACATCGCCAGAGACCCGGGTGCGATCCTGACTACGGGTGACGTCTGTACGGAGCTTGTATTCTCTCTGTGACTTCATTGGTTTTCTCCAGGAGCTCTGGTTTCCTCCCACACTCCAAAGGTATAAAGGTTTGTAGGTTAATTTGGCTTCAGAAAAAGTGTTAAGGAAGCCATTGCCAGGATTTGGTGAAAAGTTCATCATGAAATGAGGCTGAAAGGCTCAAGTCGTCATAAGGTCATAAATGATAGGAGCAACATTAGACCATTCGGCCCATCTCGTCTACTCCGCCATTCAATCATCTATCTCAGCCTCCTAACCCCATTTTCCTGCCTTCTCCTCAATAGCCCTGACACCTAGTCAAACCCATGGTCAAGCAGTGTGTAATTTACACATAGTTATCTTGCCTTGGCAATGATCACAGAACAACATATGTAAGGATGTAATGCTGAGGCTCTATATGGCGCTGGTTAGGCCACATTTGGAATATTGTGAGCAACTTTGGGCCCCATATCTGAGGAAGGATGTGCTGGCTCTGGAGAGGGTCCAGAGGACGTTTACGAGAATGATCCCAGGAATGAGTGGGTTAAGCTATGATGAGCGTTTGTTGGCACTGGGCCTTTACTCGCTGGAGTTCAGACAGATGAGGGGGGACCTCATTGAAACTTACCGAACAGTGAAAGGACTGGATAGAGTGGATGTGGAGAGGATGTTTCCACTAGTGGGAGAGTCTAGGACCAGAGGTCACAGCCTCAGAATTAAAGGACATTCCTTAAGGAAGGAGATGAGGAATAATTTGTTCAAGAAGGAACTGCAGATGCTGGAAAATCGAAGGTAGACAAAAGTGCTGGAGAAACTCAGCGGGTGCGGCAGCATCTATGGAGCAAAAGAAATAGGCAACGTTTCGGGCCGAAACCCTTCTTCATTTCTAATTTCTTTAGTCAGAGGGTGGTGAATCTGTGGAATTATTTGCCACAGAAGGCTGTGGAGGTCAAGTCAGTGGATATATTTAAGGCAGAATCTTGATCAGTTCGGGTGTCAAGGGTTATGGGGAGAAGGCAGGAAAATGGGGATGAGAGGGAGAGATAGATCAGACATGATTGAATGGTGGAGTAGACTTGATGGGCCGAATGGCCTAATTCTGCTCCTATTGCTTATGAGCGACATATGGGAACATTACCATCTGGTTTGGGAATTGCTCTGCCAAGGACAAGAAGGCTCTGCAGAGAGTGGTGCGTTCGGCCGAACGCACTATGGGAACTTCACTCGCCCCCCTGCAGGAACTATACAACAGGAGGTGCAACTCCAGAGCAAATAAAATCATGGGAGACCCCTTCCCCCCCTGCAACGGACTGTTCCAGCTGCTACGGTCAGGCAAACGCCTCCGTTGCCATTCGGTGAGAACGGAGAGGTTGAGAACGCGTTTCTTCCCAGAGGCCATTCGGACTGTAAACGCCTATCTCACCAGGGACTAACTCTACTGAACGTTTTTCCTTCCATTATTTATTATGTAAAATAATATGTGTGTTATGATTGTGTTTATAGTTTGTTTGATTGTTTTGTTGTTTGTCTTTTGCACAAAAGTCCGCGAGCATTGCCACTTTCATTTCACTGCACATCTCGTATGTGTATGTGACAAATAAACTTGACTTGACTATGCTGCTATATCTTGGCTTGTCAGTGCAAGTCTGTTAACCCACGTAACAATTGGAACTCATTCTGCATATTTGCTGGGACTGACATCAAGTTACAGGCAGCGGACCAACAATCCACCGTCATGCTTTTAATTCCATTGTTTTCTTTGATAATTGGCTGTTAATTGCATTTAAAATATCCTCCCAATTTAATTATCCGATTCTCAGAATGAATCAGGGTAATTCAGATAACATCCCGACAGTAAAGACATAGACTGTGTATAATTACACACAGCAAAAAAATAATTTGCTTTATCATTCTGGAAAAGGGAAGCTTTAATGGGCTAGAATTTAGAAGATTGAGGGGGGATCTTATAGAAACTTACAAAATTCTTAAGGCGTTGGACAGGCTAGATGCAGGAAGATTGTTCCCGATGTTGGGGAAGTCCAGAACAAGGGGTCGCAGTTTAAGTATAAGGGGGAAATCTTTTACGACCAAGATGAGAAAAAGATTTTTCACACAGAGAGTGGTGAATCTGTGGAATTCTCTGCCACAGAAAGTAGTTGAGGCCACAGTTCATTGGCTATATTTAAGAGGGAGTTAGATGTGGCCCTTGTGGCTAAAGGGATCAGGGGGTATGGAGAGAAGGCAGGTACACGATACTGAGTTGGATGATCAGCCATGATCATATTGAATGGCGGTGCAGGCTCAAAGGGCCGAATGGCCTACTCCTGCACCTATTTTCTACGTTTCTATGCATCTATGACCCACGCAGGCGATTTTTTTAGGCGACTGCCGGCGAAGACGACAAAGGAATTCACCGAAGTCACCGCCGGCGACACCCGACGATGTCCTGTCAACAACCCACAACATCCTGGCGACTGCCTACATTAACTTGGCACCAACCTACCTCAGCGCCTACAGCCATGATCATATTGAATGGCGGTGCAGGCTCGAAGGGCCGAATGGCCTAATCCTGCACCTAATTTCTATGTTTCTATGTTTCTATCAAGCTACGCTCATTGGCGTCAAACCCAAGGTCGCCTCTGTCGACGACATTTTTTTTCAACATGTTGAACATTTTTCGGTGACCAGAAACATGCTACGACTCTTTGGGCGACTGAGGAGACGACTCACGACCGTACAGGCGACACCACGGTGACCACCAGCGCCCATGTGGTTTCTTGGTCCTCCAAAATATTCCAAATGGATTTTAAACTGGAGGTGGGACTCTTGCATGTCTTTTGCATGTTGGCCTTCATAACAAGAGGAGTTGAGTAGAGGAGCAAAGAGGTCCTTCTGCAGTTGTACAGAGCCCTAGTGAGACCACACCTGGAGTATTGTGTGCAGTTTTGGTCCCCTAATTTGAGGAAGGACATTCTTGCTATTGAGGGAGTGCAGCGTAGGTTTACAAGGTTATTTCGCGGGATGGCGGGACTGTCATATGCTGAGAGAATGGAGCGGCTGGGCTTGTACACACTGGAGTTTAGGATGAGAGGGTATATTATTGAATCTTATATAAGATTGTTAAGGGTTTGGACACGCTAGAGGCAGGAAACATGTTCCCGAAGTCCAGAACCAGGTGCCACAGTTTAAGAATAAGGAGTAAGTCATTTGGAACGGAGGTGAGGAAGCTCTTTTTCACACAGGGAGTTGTGAGTCTGCGGAATTCTCTGTCTCAGAGGGCGGTGGAGGCAGGTTCTCTGGATACTTTCAAGAGAGAGCTAGATAGGGCTCTTAAAGATAGTGGAGTCAGGGGATATGGGGATATATCGGATAATCATGAACCGGGAACTGATTGGGGATGATCAGCCATGATCACATTGAATGGCGGTGCAGGCTCGAAGGGCCGAATGGCCTACTCCTGCACCTATTGTCTATTGTGTATTGTCTGTAGTCGCCTAAAAAGTCACCTAAGTGGGACACAACACAACACAAGATCTGAAAAATACAACAGTAATTGGGTCAGGAAATAATTCATCCTTTATCCTAGAATCCTTTATCCTTGGTTGGGGACCTACTGTACACTGACAATGACAATTAAAATTGAATCTGAATCTGAGAATATAAAAACTGGGATGTAATGCTGAGGCTCTACGAGGCGCTGGTCAGACAACATTTGGAGTATTGTGAGCAGCTTTGGGCTCCGTATCTGAGCAAGGATGTGCTGTCGTTGGAGAGGGTCTATGGGCGGTTTACGAGAATGATCCCAGGAATGAATGGGTTGACGTACGATGAGCATTTGACGGCACTGGGCCTGTACTCGCTGGAGTTTGGAAGAATAAGGGCGGGGGGACCTCATTGAAATTTAACAAACAGTGAAAGACCTGGATGGACTGGATGTGGAGAGGAGCCTGTGGACTTTAACATCGTGGAGCTTGCGGTCCCTTGGTTGGGGACCTACTTCGGGAGCTCCAGGCCGCTGGATCTTCGAACGCCCCGATCACGGGGGCTTCGATACGCCGGCTGCGGGAGCTTCGATCGCCCCGACTGCGGATGGTTCGACTGCCCCGACCGTGGGAGAATAAAAAGGAAAGAAGATTGGACTTCCATCACAGTGGGGAATGTGGGGAATCCGCTGTGGTGGATGTTTATGTTAACTTTAATGCAGTTGTGCATCTTGTTGCTTTTTTTTAGTATGACTGCACAGTAAATCGAATTTCACTGCGCCTTAATTGGTACACGTGACAATAAAATATCTTTGAACCTTTGAACCTATGAAGCAGAGAACGTTCCACTGGTCTTTTGAAATGTTCCTCGCAGATGGTGGAGAATGCTCTGCCAATCCATCAGAGGCTTGGAGAACAATGCTTGGAATGTTAGGGACCAGACACTGGGAAAAGCCAACTGAAAGCTAACAGATTTCTGGAATAATTGATCAGAGAAAAGCAATATTAGATGATTTAAGAGACAATTAGATGCACTCACAGAGTACGGAGCTGGAGAGATATGTTGGTTTGGTTTAGAACGATCTATTAAAAGAAATGGGATTTTGGGGCCTAATTATCTGCTCACTCCCAGCTGCTCATAATTTTGAAAACCTCTATAAAATCTCCCAATAACATTCTCTGCTGTAAATGCGTTAAATGTATCATTGCCAGAAAATAACTAAATTAATTTGACACCAACACCAGGGAAAAATATCATTTATTAAGTGGGCCGGTAATGCTTTTACACAAAACTATTCATACATAGCCTATTCATAGATTACAGCTCCTGTAGAAAATCATGAGAGGAATAGATTGGGTCGATGCACAGAGTCTCTTGCCCAGAGAACGGGAATCGAGGACATAGGTTCAAGGTGAAGGGGAAAAGATTTCAATGGAATCTGAGGGGTAACTTTTCCACACAGAGGGTGGTGGGTGTATGGATTGAGCTGCCAGAGGAGGTAGTTGAGGCTGGGGCTATCCCATCTATTTTTTATTTTATTATTTTTTTTAATTTAATTTTTATTAGAAGTACAGTAAATTACAGTAATACATTGCATATATCTTATTACATTATGTTGTTTTTCGAGCTTTAAAAAAGGTAGAAATAAAAGAAGTAAGGAAAGTAAGCAAGAATCGTGAAGGTGCAGGAAAGTGTTGGGAGAAAAAAGCCCCTTAGGGAAGAAGTTAGAGAAGGAAGTAAAGAAAGGAAATAAGACCCTAGAAAGAAAAGAAAAAAAAGGAAAAACAATCGCTCTATTGAACCACAAAACTCCGCAAAAAAGGATATACCAACCGTGTTTTTTTAAATTTATTTTATACCCCCCGTTATCAGATCCTGGTACCATTTATATTTTAGATTACTATTGCACCTTATGCTTGTAATAGTTCCATAAATGCAGACCACGTCTTTTGGAAGTGGTCTGCTTTGCCTGCTAGAAGGAGTCTCATCTCTTCCAAGTGTAGTGTTTCGAACATGTTTGAAATCCACATTTTTATTGTTGGTATTGGAGCGTTTTTCCCAAAATTTGAGTATAAACTTTTTTCCCATTATTACCCGTAATTAAGTAAGTTCTTTTGAAACACGTTTAATTCGGGGTTACCTTCCGATATTCCAAAAATGATCCATTCTGCTTTGGTACAAGTTTTACTTTAAATAATTTTGTGAAGATTTCAAATATTTCGTTCCAGAATTTTTGGATTTTTATACAAAAAACAAAAGAGTGCGCTATGGTAGCTTCTTGTACCTGACATTTATCACAAATGGGTGAGACATTGGGGAAAAGTTTATTTATTTTAGTTTTTGAATAATATAGTCTATGTAATGTTTTGTGTTGGATTAGAGTATGTCGTACGTTGATCGAGCATTTATGCACATATAGTAACTGTTTATCCCAGCTCTCTTTCGAAATTTTTATAGCTAGTGTGATGTATATGTAAATGCCTGTGCCCCTTTAATATAAAGGGCTTTGCCTCGTGATCGAGAGCAGGTGACCTTGGAGAAGTGTCCCTGGGTGGGGCATGATGAGGCAGTAAGAGTGATAGAGGCGATGGCAATTTGCTTCTTAACAGTCTACTGTTCAGTAACTGTGAGGGGGCATAGCCGCCTGTCCCATCAAGTGGGGTGTTGCGGTATTCGAGGATGGCGTACATCGGGTCACGGCCGCTGCGTTTGGCTTTCCTCATGATACCTTTTATAGTTTGCACACAGCGCTCTATCTGCCCGTTGCTCTGTGGATATATGGGACTTGAGGTGACATGGGCAAATTCCCAGTCATCCTGGAACCTATGAAATTCAGCACAGACAAATTGTCTCGCGTTGTCAGTCATCACCAAGTCAGGAATGCCATTCCGGGCAAACATGCCCTTCATCTCACGTATCACCGAATGTGATGTCATGTCTATCAGTTGCGCTATTTCTGGGTACTTGGAGAAACGGCATTTCGTTTGGACCTCCAGGGGTCCAAATGACAATTAAATTGACTCTTGACTCTTGACTCTTGACTAATAGTCCACTACAAGCAAATGGTCAACTCCATCCAGATGGAAGATGTCTACGCCGACCTTAGACCAAGGTCTGCTGGGGATGAAGTGTGGTTGGAACGGCTCGCTTGCTTGTGCTTTCCTTGTCCCCTGGCATATCGAGCAATTTCCCACAGTGTCCTCAATCTGTGCGTTCATTCCTGGCCACGCAAATAAGTTGCGGGCTCGTTGTTTCAGTTTCACTACTCCCAGATGTGATTCATGTAGCGCGTTCAGCATCTGCCTCCGCATGCTTTGGGGGACTACGATTCGGTTTTCCCTCAAGACTAATCCGTCAACTTCAACCAGCTCGTCATGGTATGTATGAAACGGAGTCAAGTCCGAGGGCAGATCACGCCTGTTACTAGGCCAACCCTTCCTTATACACTCGCACAACAGTGTTAGGGTTCGATCTTTCTTTGTTTCAGCCTTGAACTGCGCAAGGCGCTCGTCTGACATGTGTAGGATGGCTTCTACAGCATGTATCACGTTCGGCAGTGCGGTGTACTCTTCCGCAGGTGTGTTTGCACTGGGCAGCCGGCTCAGGGCATCGGGGACAAACATTTCACGTCCCGGCTTCCACCGTATTTCCAGGTCGTACCGTAGCAGGTGCATTCGCATGCGTTGGAGTCTGGGGCTTAATTTGTGTAGTGGCTTGGTGAGCAAGCCTACTAATGGCTTGTGGTCAGTAAGAATTACTGTGCACTGACCAACAATGAAGTCATGAAACTTTCTGCATGCATACAGTATGGAGCACAGCTCCTTCTCTATAGTTGCATAGTTGCGCTCGGCCGCGTTCACACGTCGTGATGCGTATGCAACAGGTCTCTCGTCTTGCATCAGGACCGCTCCAAATCCGCTGTTGGAAGCATCTGTGGCAATTGACACGGGCGCATTCACATCGTACAATTTGAGTATGGGTGGTGAAGTGAGAAGACATTTCAGCTTGTCTACTGCATGTCTGTGCTTCTGCTCAAAATGCCACGCTATTCCCTTTTCTGTTAGCTGTCTAAGTGGGGCGGTGATCTCTGAGAGGTTCGGAATAAACTTAGCCATGTATGTCACCATCCCCAAGAACGTTTGCACTTCAGCCTTGTTTGTCGGGTATGGCATTTGTAGCATGCTGCTGACACGAGATGGGCTTGGTGACACGCCTGCTTGCGAGATGACATGTCCCACATATTCAATCTCATTTGAGCACATTACCGACTTTCGGGGATTGAGCTTTAGGCCGGATTCTTTCACCCGTTTGAGTAGGGCTTTCACCCTTGCGTCATGTTGTGCTGCGTTCACACCCCAAACGAGAATGTCGTCGACAACTATCTCCACCCCTTGTAAATCGCCAAACTCTTCCTGCATCGCCCGCTGCCTCGACTTGCACGAGAAGTGGGCGATTGTCAAAACCCCCAACTCGACTTGTTATGTAAAATTGTTGGGCCATTTTTTTAATAGTTTTGTAGTATGACGAGCACTGTGTTATTTGTGGTACTTAATCCACATTAAATTCATTAAGGTTCAAGTTATTAATTTTGACCAACGTTGAAGGGGGGGGGGATGTAAGGTAATTTAAGGGAAGGGGGAGAATTGTAATTCAAGTAAAGGGGGAGATGTGATGTATATGTAAATGCCTGTGCCCCTTTAATATAAAGGGCTTTGCCTCGTGATCGAGAGCAGGTGACCTTGGAGAAGTGTCCCTGGGTGGGGCAGAATAAATCATACTTACAAGATGTCGGACGTGTTCTCCTTTTGCTTGTGCTAGTCACAACAGGGCCTTACGTGGTCTCAAACATTACAGCTAGTTCTTGTTCCCAGTCTCTTCTAATACCATCGGTTGTAGGTATTTCTATATTTAAAATAATGTCGTATAAGTATGATATTAGATTTGCTGATTCAGCCTTTGTCTTCATGGCTTCATCCAATAAGTCTGGGGGCATGTTATGATAGTCTTTTGTGTATTTTTTCAGATAGTCACGGATTTGAAGATATTTAAAATATTGATTATTTTTCAAATTATATTTCAGTTGTAATTGTTGAAATGGTGATAATTTTCCTAATTCATACAGGTCTCCGAGCGTTTTGATTCCCATTCTTTCCCATTGTGTAAATGATTTATCTATAATTGAAGGTTTAAACAATGGGTTATTAACTATTGGCATTAAAAGAGATACATTTTTTAATTTTAGATTCTGTTTTATTTGTTTCCAAGTTCTAATTGTGCTATGTATCATTGAATTTTTATTATAATTTTTGTTATTCAGATTCATTGGTGAGAGGAGAGTCGCTCCTCTATTACACGGAGAGCAGTCCTCTCTCTCTCCATTACAATCCAGTCCACCTGCTGGGCAGAGTTGTCCAGCAGGTGAATCATATTTTTAATATTTACTGCCCAATGATAGTACATAAAGTTAGGGAGCGCTAGACCACCCATCTCTTTTGGTTTACTAAGGTGTGCTCTTTGTATTCTGTGGGATTTATAATCCCATATAAAATTTGTAATGTCTGAGTCTAGTTTTTTGAAAAACTTTTTTGGAAGATATATTGGAATTGATTGAAATATATATAGGATTTGTGGTAAAAAGATCATGTTTATGGCATTTATTCGACCTATTAAAGACATCGGGAGCGTTTTCCAGAATTTGATTAGATTATTTAGTTTCTTAAGTAAGGGGCTATAATTGGCATTAAACATAGCGTGATAGTTTCTAGTGATTTTAATTCCTAAATATTTAAATTTTTCTGTGACTATTTGGAAGGGGAATTTCAAGAGATGTGTTGAGTCTTTCGGTTTTATCGACATAATTTCACTTTTGTTCCAGTTTATTCTGTATCCTGAGAAAGATCCAAAGTCCTCAATTAGATTTAATATCTTTGGTATACTGATTTGGGGTTTTGTGATATGCAGTAATTCATCGTCTGCATATAAGGATATTTTGTTATTTGAATATTTTGTATTATAACCGTAAATACCCGGGTGTGTTCTAATATTTTCAGCTAAAGGTTCAATTACCAGAGCGAATAACAGCGGTGATAATGAACATGCTTGTCTATTGCCCCTTGTTAATTGGAATTTTGTAGATAGTATATTATTAGTTAATATTCTAGCCGTGGGTTTGTTATATAATAATTTTATCCATGCGATGAAGCTCTCTCCCATTTGAAATTTTTGCAATACTTTAATCATATAATCCCATTCTACTTGATCAAACGCTTTTTCTGCGTCCAATGAAATGATAGATAACTCTTGTTCTTGAGGTTTGTGAGAGTGCATTATGTTAAGCAGACGTCTCCGGTTATTAAATGAATGTCTCTTAGGTATAAATCCCGTTTGATCCTCATTTATTAATTTACTAACATATTGACTTAGTCTTCTAGCTATTTTTTTCGTTAATATTGTTTGATCCGTATTTAACAGAGCAATAGCTCTATATGAGCTATCCCATCTTTTAAGAAACATTTAGACAGTTACATGGATAGGACAGGTTTGTAGGGATATGGACCAAGCGTGGGCAAGTGGGACTAGTATAGCAGGGACGTTGATGGCCAGTATGGGAAAGCTGGGCCGAAGGGCCTGTTTTCACACTGTATCACTCCATGACTGTATGATTCCACATTTAATACCTTTATCCCATCCAAGTTCATCACTGAATTAGACGGGGATCATAGAAACATAGAAACATAGACAATAGGTGCAGGAGTAGGCCATTCGGCCCTTCGAGCCAGCACCGCCATTCAATGTGATCATGGCTGATCATCCCCAATCAGTACCCCATTACTGCCTCCTCCCCATATTCCCTACTTCTCTATTTTTAAGAGCCCTATTTAGCTCTCTCTTGAAAGTATCCAGAGCACCTGCCTCGACTGCCCTCTGAGGCAGAGAATTCCACAGACTCACAACTCTGAAAAATCCAGGGGCAGTTTCTTCCCAACTGTTATCAGGCAACTGAACCATCCTACCAACAACTCGAGAGCAGTCACAAATGACTATCGACCTCATTGGAGACCCTCAGACTATCTTTAATCGGACATTACTGGATTTTATCTTACACTAAACGTTATTCCCATTATCGTGTATCTGTACACTGTGGACGGCTCGATTGTAATCATGTATTCTCTTTTCGCTGACTGGTTAGCACACTTAACAAGCTTTTCACTGTACCTCGGTGCACGTGACAATAAATTAAACTGAAATAACCGCACCGGATATCCGCTTGTCTGTACGGAGTTTGTACGTTCTCCCCGTGACCCGTGTGGGTTTTCTCCGAGATCTTCAGTTTCCTCCCACACTCCAATGACGTGCAGGTTAGTAGGTTAATTGGCTTGGTATAAATGTAAGTAAGTAAGTAAGTAAGTTATCTATATCGGTGAGACCAAGCGGAGGTTGGGCGATCGTTTCGCCGAACACCTCCGCTCGGTCCGCAATAACCAAGCTGACCTCCCGGTGGCTCAGCACTTCAACTCCCCCTCCCACTCCGTCTCCGACCTCTCTGTCCTGGGTCTCCTCCATGGCCACAGCGAGCAGCACCGGAAATTGGAGGAACAGCACCTCATATTCCGTTTGGGGAGTCTGCATCCTGGGGGCATGAACATCGAATTCTCCCAATTTTGTTAGTCCTTGCTGTCTCCTCCCCTTCCTCAACCCCCCTGCTGTCTCCTCCCATCCCCCAGCCTTCTGGCTACTCCTGCTTTTCCCTTTCTTGTCCCCACCCACCCCCGCCCCCGATCATTCTGAAGAAGGGTTTCGGCCAGAAACGTTGCCTATTTCCTTCGCTCCATAGATGCTGCTGCACCCGCTGAGTTTCTCCAGCTTTTTTGTGTAACCTTCGATTCTCCAGCATCTGCAGTTCCCTCTTAAAAACAGTAAGTAAGTTTATTGGCCAAGTATTCACATACAAGGAATTTGCCTTGGTGCTCCGCCCATAAGTAACAACATGACATACAGTGACAGTTACGAATGACTCAGAAAACACTAAACATTAATAATAATAAAACATTAATGATAAAACACCATTGATCAAACATGTGAACCAGCGCGCGGGGACCGCTGGTCGGCGCGGACTCGGTGGGCCGAACGGCCTGTTTCTGCACTGTGTCTCTGAACTAAACTAAATCGATTGTGCAAACTCCGTACGGACAGCTCCCGTAGTAGGGATCAAACCCAGAGGGTCTCTGGCCCTGTAAGGCAGCAGCTCCAATGCTGCACCACCTGGCTGGGGAATAAAAAATTATTCAGCCATGGATAAAGGAAGGCAAATGTATTTCCGAGTCAGGATTGATCATCATCCATCAGGTTGTGACATCTGCCATACGCCTCCACTTGCGAATGTTATGGCCATAGCATTGCCCAGTGGACATCATTGCGTTTGTCCTGCTCATTCTATTGAGCACCTTCCTTGAAAAGCAAATCGCGAATGAAAGTCGAAGAGAAGGGACGGCTTATTTTTATTTAAGACGGAGCTTTATCATCATGGCCTTTTAGCCTTGACTACATGTATACAAGAGGTGCTGATTAGCTTGGGCTCAATACTCTTTCTGTCACTCGCATCTGCGGCTTAGAATGATTGATTCTCCCGTCTCTCCAGGATCCTCGAAGAACATTGCTGACGTCAGCCTTGTCAAGTGAGGCACTGTAAATCCATCCAGGACAAAATTGACTTGTTTTCCTCATAATGTCTTGCAGTTTCAAATGCATGCCGTAGGGGAAAGGTGAGGATGTTTTCTGAAGGCAGACACCAAATGCTGGAGTAAAGGGCCTGTCCCACTTACGCGACCTTGGCTCGCAAATTACGCAACCTTGTGGTCGTTTGAGGAGTACGGGCACCGTATGGCCACGGGGGGGGCGGTCCCACTTGGAAGCGCGGAGTTGTGCGGGGCTGGTCCAGAGATCACGCGGGGCTCCGAAATTCTGGCAGTGGCTGAAATTTTTGCGCGCCAACAGCCTCTCGGCACGCACGCGCATTGCGGTCGTACGCAGCGTCTTGACGGCGTACGCCTAGTGCGTGACGTTGCGCGATGACGTCACCGCCCGACGCCTTGCGACGCCCAAATTCAGTCGGCCCGCCTCCTGCACAGCTAATTGGTAAGTACGACGCAAATTACATCACACGTGAACTTAGCCCGACCTTTGCGTGAACTCCGCTTCCGTTTGGTCGCGCATGCAATCGCTTGCAAGTGGGACAGGCCCTTAACTCGCTGGGACAGGCAGCATCTCTGGAGAGAAGGAATGGGTGAGGTTTGTGGTCGAGAACCTTCTTCAGACTTCAGACTGAAGAAGGGTCTCGACCTGAAATGTCCCCCTTTGCTTCTCTCCAGAGATGCTGCCTGTCCCGCTGAGATACTCCAGCATTTTGTGTCTATCTCCGATTTAAACCAGCATCTGCAGTTCTTTCCTGCACGTGTTTCCTGAAGGAATGAGTAACCGTGCATGCATAGTTTTTTACCGATACAGTGTGGAATCAGGCCCTTTGGCCCACCGAGTCCGCTCCGACCAGCAATCCCCGCACACTAACTATCCTACGCACACTGGGGACAATTTTACATTGATACTAAGCCAATTAGCCTACAAACCTGTACGTCTTTGGAGCGTGGGAGCAAACTGAAGATCTCGGAGAAAACCCAGCAGTCACGGGGGGAACTTTCCTACTAACAGGGCCGGATTTAGATGAAGAGAGGCCACTTGTGAGGCCCCAGCCCCACAACTAGAGGACGATGGTCCACCAGATTGACACCGATTTGCAGCCGAGCGTGGCCAATGAGATAATTATTTATTTATTTATTGCCAGTGCTAGTGTCGAGTTATTGGCTTAAAACACTATTATTCTGAAATGGAGGGCAAGGAAAATTACTGAAGGGTTGTTTAGAGACTACAGTGACAGCATATGTAAGAAAGGCGTATGACAGTGTCAAAAATATTATATACCTTGCAGGGCTCTCACTTTCTGTTGTCAGCCGGGCAACCTTGGCAGCTTTTTAAGTTGCCAAACGACAGTTTAGTTGGTCATTTAAGACGGCTTGCATGATGCTGCTCCATGGAGGGGTTTCCCCGCACAATTAAAGCATGGAATAGTCTTCACCCTTCCATCTCGAATATTTTTGGAGGACCAGGAAACCAGAAGCAATAGTCACTCCAGGGAGTTACTCCAGATCCAGGGTCAGGGAGTGATTCTCCATTAGTTTCCAGCGCTGGCGGCGAGATCTGACCGCAATGGCGGCCAGATCTCCCACAATTCAAAGCGAGGGAGAAAGTGCCCACCGCCGCCCAGTTGCCGTGGCAATGCGCATGCGCAGGGCGGCCGATGATGTGCTGGCTGTGGTTGTGCGCATGTGCAGGGGGGAGGATGTGCTGGACGTAGCAATGCGCATGCGCAAGGCGGCCGGCCGTGCCGGCGGATCAGGAGCGAGCGGGGAGCGGAGCCCGGCGGCCCGGACACGGATAGGGCTGGAGACAGAGAGGGACACAGCCATTTAAGACTCAGGTGAGAAAAAACTTTTTCACCCAGAGAGTTGTGAATTTATGGAATGCCCTGTCCTTACCTTCTCCATCATGGTCTGGCTTGGCTCAGCCACCAAGCACGCCACCCGAAGGTTGCAGCGAATCGTCCGATCAGCAGAGAAGGTTATTGGCTGCAACCTTCCCTCCATTGATGAACTGTACACTGCAAGGGCCAGGAAGCGAGCGGGCAAGATCATCTCTGACCCCTCTCACCCTGGCCACAAACTCTTTGAATCACTTCCCTCTGGAAGGCGACTCCGGACTGTCAAAGCTGCCACAGCCAGACATAAAAACAGTTTTTATCCACGAGTAGTTGCTCTACTCAACAGCCAGAAATCTGTAGCCTCCTTTTGCTCTGGTATTTTATTTCATTCACATGTTCAATCAATACTGTTTTATTATTAATGTTTAATGTTTTATACATCACCCTAACTGTCACTGTGTGTCATGTCACTTGCGGGCGGAGCACCAAGGCAAATTCCTTGTATGGGAATACTTGGCCAATAAACTTATTAATTCATTCATAATTTAGAAGGATGATATGGGATCTTATTGAAACATATAAGATTATTAAGGGATTGGACAGGTTAGAGGCAGGAAACATGTTCCCAATGTTGGGGGAGTCCAGAACCAGGGGCCACAGTTTAAGAATAAAGGCTGGGCCAATTAAAACGAAGATGAGGAAAAACCTTTTTACCCAGAAAGTTGTGAGTCTGTGGAATTCTCTGTCTCAGAAGGCAGTGGAGGCCAATTCTCTGGATGCTTTCAAGAGAGAGTTAGCTAGACTTCTTAAATATAGCAAAGGGATATGGAGAGGAGGCAGAAACTGGGGTACTGATTGTGGATGATCAGTCATAGTCACAGGCAATGGCTGTGCTGGCTCGAAGGGCTGAATGGCCAAATCCTGCGTCTGTTGTCTATTGCCTTTGGAGTGTGCGAAGAAACCAAAGATGTCGGGGAAAACCCACGCAGGTCACGGGGAGAACGTACAAACTCCGCACGGACTAGCGCCCGGAGTCGGGATGGAACCCGGGTCTCCGGCGCTGCATTCGCTGTAAGGCAGCAACTCTACCGCTGCGCCTCCGTGATCGCCCGTTTACAATATTAGCTGCCCAAGCGAAATGCGAGGTGCTGTCCCTCCAGTTTGCGTGTGGCCTCACTCTGACAAAGAAAATGTTGTGGTCTCATTCACTGACACATATTGACAAGGAAATAATGGTCGAGTACTCCTTAAAGATGATTTATGAGTCACTTCTCCCTGTCTCGGCACGGGCGACTGGGAACTGCAGCACGCAGCTTGAGTTACAGCACGATAATAAATATTTGGATTGTAAGGTTACCTTGATGCTAATTTTTCTTGGCAGTGGAAGTGGAAGACACAATAAGAGGAGTACATTGTATATTTTGTTCAGCTCCAGCCGCTCTTTCATTTTTCATGCATGAAATGAGAAATGAGGGAATTTTCCAAGAATGAGCTGAAATGCCTCTCATCCATTCCCGGCTAACTTTGGAAACGCCGCAAAACGCTGGAGCAACTCAGCGGGACAGGCGGCATCTCCGGAGAGTAGGAATGGGTGATGTTACGGGCCGAGACCCTTCTTCAGACTGAGAGTCAGGGGAGAGGGAAAGGAGAGATAGGGAAGGGTAAGGTGTGTAAACGAGAGATCAAAATGGGATGGAAATCAAGGGAAATGTTGAATGGATCATTGAGTATAATAACCATATAACCATATAACAATTACAGCACGGAAACAGGCCATCTCGACCCTTCTAGTCCGTGCCGAACACGTATTCTCCCCTAGTCCCATCTACCTGCGCTCAGACCATAACCCTCCATTCCCTTCCCATCCATATAACTATCTAATTTATTTTTAAATGATAAAAACGAACCTGCCTCCACCACCTTCACTGGAAGCTCATTCCACACAGCTACCACTCTCTGAGTAAAGAAGATCCCCCTCATGTTACCCCTAAACTTCAGTCCCTTAATTCTCATGTCATGTCCCTTTGTTTGAATTTTCCCTACTCTCAGTGGGAAAAGCTTTTCCACGTCAACTCTGTCTATCCCTCTCATCATTTTAAAGACCTCTATCAAGTCCCCCCTTAACCTTCGGCGCTCCAAAGAATAAAGCCCTAACTTGTTCAACCTTTCTCTGTAACTTAGTTGCTGAAACCCAGTCAACATTCTAGTAAATCTTATTAGGAAGTAACTTCAAATGCTGGTTTAAACCGAAATGCCGGAGTAACTCAGCAGGGAAGGCAGAAGTGTTCAAGAAGGAACTGCAGATGCTGGAAGATCGAAGGTACACAAAAATGCTGGACGAACTCAGCGGGTGCAGCAGCGTCTATGGAGCGAAGGAAATAGGTGACGTTTCGGGCCGAAACCCTTCTTCAGCATCTCTGGGGAGGAGGAATGGGTGATGTTTCAGGTCGAGAGTGAAGAAGGGTCTCGACCAGACTGATTCCTGTGATGGCAGGACTTTCATATGAAGAAAGACTGGATAGACTCGGCTTGTACTCGCTAGAATTTAGAAGATTGAGGGAGGATCTTATTGAAACTTACAAAATTCTTAAGGGGTTGGACAGGCTAGATTCAGGAAGATTGTTCCCGATGATGGGGAAGTCCAGAACAAGGGGAAAATCTTTTAGGACTGAGATGAGAAAAACATTTTTCACACAGAGAGTGGTGAATCTGTGGAATTCTCTGCCACAGAAGGTAGTTGAGGCCAGTTCATTGGCTATATTTAAGAGAGAGTTAGATGTGGCCCTTGTGGAAAAAGGGATCAGGGGGTATGGAGAGAAGGCAGGTACAGGATACTGAGTTGGATGATCAACCATGATCATATTGAATGGCGGTGCAGGCTCGAAGGGCCGAATGGCCTACTCCTGCACCTTTTTTCTATGTTTCTATGACCCGAAACGTCACCCATTCCTACCAAGAGATGTTACCTGTCCCGGTGAGTTACTCCAGCATTTTGTGTCTAAGAATAGATCATTGTTAGCTGGGGGAAGCTGACAATGAGAGCACACAATCAGTAAAATGTAATCAGTCAGACTGGTCGGAGAACTAGGAAGGGGGAGTGATGTGGAGAGAGGGAAAGCAAGGGTTACTTGAAATCAGAGAAGTCAATGTTCATACCGCTGGGGTGTGAGCTGCCTAAGTGAAACATGAGGTGTTGTTCCTCCAATTTGCGCTGGGCCTCACTCTGACAGTGGAGGAGGCCCAGGACAGAAAGGTCAGTGTGGGAATGAGTGGGGGAGTTAAAGTGTTTAGCAACCGGGGGATCAGGTCGGTTTAGGCGGCACCTGGAACAGCGGATATAGATGAGGTTGGAGGGGGTGCAAGTGAACCTCTGCCTCACCTGAAGGGACCATCACGGTCCTTGGACAAAGTTGAGGGAGGTGCTATATGAATGGGGTATTTGAAGCACCGCGCCATTTTTGTTTTCGGTGGCAGTAAGTGGGGGAGGGGCGTTGAGGGTGGGGGCGTACAGTACTACCACCACACCGCGGTCAACTAGGCGGTGAAAGCTGGATGTGAGGTGGGTGCAGGACAAACCCAGGCGAGTGACAGGAGGACACATAGAAACATAGAAACATAGAAATTAGGTGCAGGAGTAGAGGCCATTCGGCCCTTCGAGCCTGCACCGCCATTCAATATGATCATGGCTGATCATCCAACTCAGTATCCCGTACCTGCCTTCTCTCCATACCCTCTGATCCCCTTGGCCACAAGGGCCACATCTAACTCCCTCTTAAATATAGCCAATGAACTGGCCTCGACTACCCTCTGCGGCAGAGAGTTCCACAGATTCACCACTCTCTGTGTGAAAAAAGTTCTCCTCATCTCGGTTTTAAAGGATTTCCCCCTTATCCTTAAGTTGTGACCCTTTGTCCTGGACTTCCCCAACATCGGGAACAATCTTCCTGCATCTAGCCTGTCCAACCCCTTAAGAATTTTGTAAGTTTCTATAAGATCCCCTCTCAATCTCCTAAATTCTAGAGAGTATAAACCAAGTCTATCCAGTCTTTCTTCATAAGACAGTCCTGACATCCCAGGAATCAGTCTGGTGAACCTTCTCTGCACTCCCTCTATGGCAATAATGTCCTTCCTCAGATTTGGAGACCAAAACTGTACGCAATACTCCAGGTGTGGTCTCACCAAGACCCTGTACAACTGCAGTAGAACCTTCCTGCTCCTATACTCAAATCAAATCAAATCAAGCCACAAAGTACAGGAGTAATGTAACGGGTTAGGCAGCATTGCTGGATGACATGGATAGGGGATATTCGGGTCGGGGCACTTCTCCAGACTTCAGACTGACTCCAAAGTTATCTTTTCAATTAACCTTGACCTCTGACTAATCTTTGCAGCACAGTGGCACAACAAAGGTTTTTCCTCAGCTCAGTCCTAAATGGCCTACCCCTGCCAACTTAGTTGACAGCACCCGTAGTCAGGATCGAACCGAGCGCTGTGGAGCTGTAAGGCAGCAACTCTACCCCTGCACCACTGGTGCTGGTATAGGTTGGACAATTGTCAAGGTTGTGGCGTCAGCTGATACACGGGCCACTTATGGTCGAACCCTCGTCAGTAGATACGAGGGCTGACATGTGACGTCATGGGCTAGAGGGAGTGTCCTGCTACTTAAGGTTATCTCACCTCGAGACTTTGGCAGTCAACAGGTAGCTGAGCCCGAGAGAGCAATCTCGCTCAGCTACAGCAGCAATGATAATATAGTTAGCGGACCAACCTAACGTGTAACATCTGAATAAACTCCTGTTTGAACCCGCCTGACGTCTGGCCTTATTCACCACGTTTGGAGCCGCTACAAGGTTACCATTCTCTTTCTCCTGCTAATGAAGATCTGTCTAAGGGCTAGTTTCCACAGAGTCAACTAATGGACACCATGGTGGTGCAGCGGTGGAGCTGCTGCCTGACAGCACCGGAGACCCAGGTTCGCTCCGTTCTCCCCGTGACCTGCGTGGGTTTTCTCTGAGATTCTCGGTTTCTTCCCACACTCCAAAGACGTACAGGTTTGTATAGATGTAAAAATTGTCCCTGGTGTGTGTAGGATAGTGTTAATGGGCGGGGATCGCTGGTTGGCGTGGAACCAGTCGACCGAAGGGCCTGTTTCCGCGCTGTATCTCTAAACTAAACTAAATTAACCAAAACAAAGCAAAACTAAATGAAGTTGCTTCATGTGGAGAATTGAACAAAACTATTTTCCATACCTTATTGAATTATTGAGCCAAATTATTTCTGAAAATATTTTTCCGCCTCTCCACCCGTCAGAAACCAGCACCACTGCGTCGCTAATGTTTTCAACTATTTAATATTAACTAATAATAATAATAATATCCAAAACCCCCTGGGAGTTGTGATCACATCAACAATATTTTGCAAATCAGATCTTATCAGATCTTGCAGTATAATGTGGATAAATGTGAGGTTATCCAATTTGGTGGCAAAAACAGGAAAGTAGATTATTTTTATCTGAATGGTGGCCGATAAGGAAAAGGGGAGATGCAACGAGACCTGGGTGTCATGGTACACCAGTCATTAAAAGTAGGCATGCAGGTGCAGCAGGCAGTGAAGAAGGCGAATGGTATGTCAGCATTCATAGCAAAAGGATTTGAGTATAGGAGCAGGGAGGTTCTACTGCAGTTGTACAGGGTCTTGGTGAGACCACACCTGGAGTATTGCGTACAGTTTTGGTCTCCAAATCTGAGGAAAGACATTCTTGCCATAGAGGGAGTACAGAGAAGGTTCACCAGACTGATTCCTGGGATGTCAGGATTTCATATGAAAAAAGACTGGATAGACTCGGCTTGTACTCGCTAGAATTTAGAAGGTTGGTGGGGGATCTTATAGAAATGTACTAAATTCTTAAGGGGTTGGACATGGACTAGATGCAGGAAGATTGTTCCCGATGTTGGGGAAGTCATAGTTTAAGGATAAAGGGGAAATCTTTTAGGACCGAGATGAGGAAAACATTTTTCACACAGAGAGTGGTGTATCTCTGGAATTCTCTGCCGCAGAAGGTAGTTGAGGCCAGTTCATTGGCTATATTTAGGAGGGAGTTAGATGTGGCCCTTGTGGCTGGAGGGATCAGGGGCTATGGAGAGAAGGCAGGAACAGGATACTGAGTTGGATGATCAGCCATGATCATATTGAATGGCGGTGCAGGCTCGAAGGGCCGAATGGCCTACTCCTGCACCTATTTTCTATGTTTCTATCACTTCAAAGATAAACCTCGGACAAATATTTGCACATAAGGCCAATTTGATTCTCATTTAACACATATACCAATGCATGGAAATCTGATTACATAAAGACTTATATTAGAAACATAGAAACATAGAAAAATAGATTCAGAAGGAGGCCAACCGGCCCTATCCACGTACCTGTCCAAGTGTTTTTTAAACGTTGCGATAGTACCTGCCTCAACAAGCAGATAGTTCCATACACCTAAATGTATGGTGAATTTGAGGTGAAGTTAATATCATTTGCTTTCTGTTTCATTTGTTCAAATAGAATGCTGATATTTGGTATCTTCATGTATTTAAATTAATTTTCCTGTTTGTAGTTACATCTATCACCCTTGGTGTAAAAAAGTTGCCCATCAGATTCCTGTTAAATCTTTCCGCCTTCAATAGACAATAGACAATAGGTGCAGGAGTAGGCCTTCGACCCTTCGAGCCAGCACCGCCATTCACCACGATCATGTCTGATCCTCCACAATCAGTATCCCGTTCTTGCCTTCTCCCCACATCCCTTGATTCCACTGCTGATCATCTAAAATCAGTACCCCCGTTCCTGCTTTCTCCCCATATCCCTTGATTCAGTTAACCCTAAGAGCTACATCTAACCCTCTCTTGAAAGCATCGAGAGAATCGGCCTCCACTGCTTTCTGAGGCAGAGATTTCCACAGATTCAGAACTCTCCGGGTGAAAAAGTTTTTCCTCAGCTCAGTCCTAAATGGCCGACCCCTTATTCTTAAACTGTGACCCCTGGTTCTGGACTGCCCCCAACACCGGGAACATGTTTCCTGCCTCTAACGTGTCCAACCCTTTAAGATTTGCATATGTTTTAATGATGCCCTCTCATCGTTCCAAATTCCAGTGAATTTGAGGAGAAGATAATATCATTTGCTTTCTATGTCATTTGGTCAACTAGAATGCTGATATTTGGTATCTTCATGTATTTCAATTAATTTTCCCGTTTGTAGTTTTTGTGCTCACTCTTTGGAAATCATTTTTGAACACTAATCTGCATTGAAAAGTCATTAAAATAGACAATAGACAATAGGTGAAGGTGTAGGCCATTCAGAATGTGAAAGCATGTTGGTTATACAAAGTTGGTCCAGTTTTAGTTCAGTTTACTTTAGTTGGTTTTGGTTGAAAGATGCAGCATTCAGAATGTGAATGCTGCATCTCTGGTCAGCAGCGGCCTCTGCAGCCTGTCCGCGTTTTATTATTTTTTGTCTGTGTTTTTACGTAGTTTTTGTTATTTTATGTTGGGGTGTGTGTGTGGGGGGGTGGGGGTGGGGTGGGAGGGGGGGGGAAACTTTTTGAATCTCTCCCTGCACTGGAGACCCGACCTTTTCTCGTCGGGTCTCAGGTGTCGTTGAGGCCGCAACGAGGAGTGGCCTCCAACGGGAAGAAGCCGGGGACTCTGGTGCTACTCACCGTCGCCGTCGCGGAGCTGGCCGAGACCGGAGCGGGTGGAGCGGTGGAGGAGCGCTGCTGCTGCTGCTGCCGCCGCTGCTGCTGCTGCTGCCGATGCGAAGGCTGCTACTGCGGGTCTGCGGACGGCGGCACCGGGAGCCCGCGGCTCCCTGGAGGGAGACCGCTTTTCGGGGCTCCTGCAACGGCGAATTCTCCCGCCCGTGTTGCGGGGTCGAAGAGCTCCTGGAGCGGGGCCTGACACCACTGCCCCGCGCGGCTGGAATGGCCGCGGGACTTTGCGAGCGCACACCGGGGGCTCTAACACCAAGACCCGGTGTGCGACCTCGCACCACCCGGCGTGGCTTCAATGGCCGCGGGACAATCGCCATCGCCAGCCGGGGGCTTTGACTTTGACTCTGACATCGGGGGGGGGGAGAGTGCAGTGGAGAGATAAGTTTTTTTGGCCTTCCATCACAGCTATGTGATGGATGTTTATGTAAAATGTAATTATGTTGTGTCTGGGGTCTATTTGTGTGTAATGTATGGCTGCAGAAACGGCATTTCGTTTGGACCTCCAGGGGTCCAAATGACAATTAAATTGACTCTTGACTCTTGACTCTTGACTCTTGAAAACAGGCCCTTCGGCCCAACGAGCCGGTGACAACCAACTAATACCTGTACATTCGTACTATCCTCCACACTATGGAAAATTGACAGGAACAAATTAACAAACAAACCTACACGTAGAAATATAGAAACGTAGAAAAATAGGTGCAGGAGTAGGCCATTCAGCCCTTAGAGCCAGCACCGCCATTCAATGTGATCATGGCTGATCATCCAAAATCAGTACCCCGTTCCTGCCTTCTCCCCATATCCCTTGAGTACACGCTAGAATTTAGAAGATTGAGGGGGGATCTTAAAGAAACTTACAAAATTCTTAAGGGGTTGGACAGGCTAGAAGCAGGAAGATTGTTCCCGATGTTGGGGAAGTCCAGAACAAGGGGTCACAGTTTAAGGATAAAAGGGACTGAGATAAGAGGGACTTTTAGGACCGAGATGAGAAAATCATATTTTACACAGAGAGTGGTGAATCTGTGGAATTCTCTGCCACAGAAGGTAGTTGAGGCCAGTTCATTGGCTATATTTAAGAGGGAGTTAGATGTGGCCCTTGTGGCTAAAGGAATCAGGGGGTATGGAGAGAAGGCAGGGATGGGATATTGATTTGGATGATCAGCCATGATCATATTGAATGGCGGTGCAGGCTCGAAGGGCCGAATGGCCTACTCCTGCACCTATTTTCTATGTTTCTATGATTCCTTTAGTCCTAAGAGCTAAATCTAACTCTCGCTTGAGAACATCCTGCCTTCTGTGGCGGGGAATTCCACAGATTCACAACTCTCTGGGTGAAAACGTTTTTCCTCAACTCAGTCCTAAATGGCCTACCCCTTATTCTTAAACTATGACACCTGGTTCTGGACTCCTGCCAACATGGGGAACATTTTTCCTACATCTAGCCTGTCCAATCCCTTAAGAATGTTATATGTAGGGGGATGGATAACTTGTGGTGGATGTTACACCCCGCAGAAGACCATCTTTATTATTCTACATCTTCCTTGAGCTTCACTCCCTTTGATGTTTCATTCTCACACCTTGCACTTCCTTATCTCTGTATCACCCCCTCCCCTGACTCTCAGTCTGAAGAAGAGTCTCCACCCAAAATGTCTCATTCCCGTTCCTTCTCTCCAGAGATGCTGCCTGTCCCGCTGAGTTACTCCAGCATTTTGCGTCTACCTGCAGTTCCATACGTTTCCATTTCTCTAGCTTAGTATTGGGACAGTATCATCATGGTCGGTTGCCTGCCCATGTCTCATTCACAAGATCAGTCAAGGATAAAAAGCTTACCCTGAGAGGAGAGAAATGATTGAGTCGACACTGTCTACAGCTTAGACATGGAAGAACGATCATATTGAAAAGCAAGTGATGAAGAAGGAGAGGACACAAAATGCTGGAGTAACAGACAATAGTCAATAGACAATCGGTGCAGGAGTAGGCCATTCGGCCCTTCGAGCCAGCACCACCATTCAATATGATCATCCACAATCAGTACCCTGTCCCTGCCTTCTCCCCATATCCCCTGACTCTAGTATTTTTAAGAGCCCTATCTGTATAGTATAGTATAGTATAGTATATCTTTATTGTCATTTTCCTGAGTACTCACATACCCAGAGGAAACAAAAAAACGTTGCTCAACCAGTGTCCATTCAGTGTGCAGTAAAAAATAAATAGAAATAAAAATACATATATCATGAACAAATTAAACACTCTACTCTCTACTAAACATCAACAGGCGTTTCGATCGGCAGCGGCACGACAGTGGCTCTGCTGCAGTGTGTCCAGGTTGGTGGTTGGTGCGCGATACTTTGGCAGGGGGCAAAGTCCGTTTATCAGTCTTATAGCCTGCGGGAAGAAGCTGAGGAGCATCCTGCTGGTTTTGCAGCTAATGCTCCTGTACCTCTTCCCAGATGGCAGCTCTCGCTCTCATCTAGCTCTCTCTTGAATGTATCCAGAGAAGTGGCCTCCACCGCCCTCTGAGGCAGAGAATTCCACAGACTCACCACTCTCTGTGAGAAAAAGTGTTTCCTCATCTCCGTTCTAAATGGCTTACTCCTTATTCTTAAACTGTGGCCCCTGGTTCTGTACTCCCCCAACATCAGGAACATGTTTCCTGCCTCTAGCGTGTCCAAACCCTTAACAATCTTCCATGTTTCAATAAGATCGCCTCTCATCCTTCTAAACTCCAGAGTGTACAAGCCCAGCCGCTTCATTCTATCAACATATGACAGTCCCGCCATCCCGGGGATTAACCTTGTGAACTTGGACTTGGTGGGCCCAAGGGCCTGTTCCCGCGTTGTATTTCTCAACTAAACTAATTTGATCTGAGGTGGGGAAAGATTTAATAGGGAACTGAGGGGCAACTCTTTTACACAAAGAGTGGTGGGTGTATGAGGGTGGGAACGAACAGCCGGAGGGAGATAGTTGAGGCAGGTGCTAGGCTGGTTGGCACAGGCTCGGTGGGCCGAAGGGCCTGTTTCCACACTGTATCTTTAAACTAAACTGAACAGAAGAGAGCTGTGTTGTGTGTCTGCGACCACTCTTCATAAGGTCACAAGCGACAGGAGTAGAATTCGGCCATTCGGCCCATCAAGTCTACTCACCCATTCAATCATGGCTGATCCATCTCTCCCTTCTACACCCCATTCTCCTGCCTTCTCCCCATAGCCTCTGCCACCCGTACTAATCAAGTATCTATCTATCTCTGCCTTAAATATATCCACTGACTTGGCCTCCATTGCCTTCTATGGCAAAGAATTCCACGAGTTTACCATCCTCTCCTCATCTCCTTCCTGAAAGAACATCCTTTAATTCTGAGGCTGTGACCTCTAGTCTTGGACTCTCCCACTAGTGGAGACATCCTCTCCACATCCACTGTCCAATCCTTGAACTGGAGAAATTTATAAATCATTATTTTTCAAATTAATTCCGCTGATAATGGAAGTCGGCCACTTTGGGTCAATCAACTGAGTCCCTGTGTTTGGGAAAATACATTTTTGCTGTCTGAGATGTCTGCGGTATATAGCTAAAAGCTCCTTGTTCCTCTGCAGCAGTCAGTCGCATCGATTTTGCACCTGGAAACAAATTGCTTAAATTAAAAATAAAATCCCTGTTAATCTTTCTGAAGCAGTTTCATGATATGAGGAGGACAGATAATGTTGATGCACCCAACCAAGCCTTTTACCCAGGGTAGGGGAATGAAAAAACAAGAGGACTTAGGTTTAAAGTGTGAGGGGCGAATTTAGAGATACAGCGGGGAAACGGGCCCCTTCGACCCACCGAGCCCGCGCCGACCAGCGATCCTTGCCTCATCGCCGGCAGTCGCTCGAAACCAGTGGGACTGTCCTCTCCTCTCCTCTCCTCTCCTCTCCTCTCCTCTCCTCTCCTCTCCTCTCCTCTCCTCTCCTCTCCTCTCCTCTCCTCTCCATAGGGTCGTCTACTTGTTGGTCTGCAGATGTCTGTAGAGGCCGATCCGCGATCCACACACCTTGGTGCAGTGATTGGTAGTTGTGGGGCCCCCTTCTCTCTCTCTCTCCTCACAGTGCTGTCGTTTTGTCTCTTCCACACGGCGTAGTTCCGTTCCGTGACGTGCAGCTCCTTCCTGCACGGATTTCCTCCAGGAGCGCCTGCCTGTCCAGTGCAATGTGCTCCCAGTCGCTCGATGTGATGTGGAATTTCTTCAGACTGTTCTTGATTAGATTCCTTTATTGTCATTTAGACCTTACGCTCTGAACGAAATTATGTTGCCTGCAGTCATACACAGAACCAATAAAAACAAAACATACAATAAACACAAATTAAACATCCACCACAGTGAGTTCACCAAGCACATCCTCACTGTGATGGAGGCAAAGTCTTAGTCTCCGTCTCTTCCCTCCTTGTTCTCCCTCTGCGCTGAGGCGATCGATCCAGGCCGGAGATGCCGCCATCCAGTCCAGCGGACCTCCGTGGTGATGTCCGCCGCCGCCGAAAGCCGGAACGCCGTCTCCGCTCTGAGACGGCCCGCCACAACATCAGCTCCGGGTCCCGCAGTCTCAGCTCCAGGCCGCTGCCCCCAGCGCCGGGTCCCGCAGTCTCAGCTCCGAGCCCCGCTGCATCAGCTCCGGGCAGCCGCCCCAGCTCCAGGCCGCTGCCCCAGCAAGTCGGGCCACCTCTGCCTCAGCCCCGAAGACGGCCAGCTCCTCGTTGGTGAGTTCTGGCTGGCTCTGCCTCCGGAGCCTCGGGGTCAGTCACAGGCTGGAGGCCGCCAGCTCCGCCTTTAGGCCTCAGCGCGGACAGAGGCAGAGAAGGGGGATAGGACACGAAAAAGTTGCATTCCCCCGAAGGGAGAGACAGAGAACATTACAAAATTCTTAAGGGGTTGGACAGGCTAGATGCAGGAAGATTGTTCCCGATGTTGGGGAAGTCCAGGACAAGGGATCACAGCTTAAGGATAAAGGGGAAATCCTTTAAAACCGAGATGAGAAGAAACTTTTTTCACGCAGAGAGTGGGTGAATCTCTGAACTCTCTGCCACAGAGGGTAGTTGAGGCCAGTTCATTGGCTATATTTAAGAGGGAGTTAGATGTGGCCCTTGTGAATAAGGGGATCAGGGGGTATGGAGAGAAGGCAGGTACGGGATACTGAGTTGGATGATCAGCCATGATCATATTGAATGGCGGTGCAGGCTCGAAGGGCCGAATGGCCTCCTCCTGCACCTAATTTCTATGTTTCTATGTTTCTAACATGTTTTCCCCCCCCCTCCCCCCTCTAACACAACCCAACAAACCAAAACTTAACCAAAACAAGACAAAAAAAAACAACAGAAAAAAGTAAATTGTATTGTATTCAAATTTTATTGTTGTTGCCTCACTTTGAGACAACGAAATGAATTTCCCGTACAGCAGTATCGTTAAAAAAAAATCACAAGAAAAATAATAAAAATAAATAATAAATAAATAATAAAACATATTAAAAAAAAAAAAAATTGAAATTGAATTAAAAATTTAACAAAAGCACAAACACAAAAAGTCCACAACACAACATAACATAAATGGCACCCAGGTGAGGATGGCACCATAGTCCAGCCAGCCTCCCCTCCGTGTCCATCCGTAGTCGGGGCCTTCCAAGCACCCGCAGTCGCCGCCCCCGGGTGGCCCGATGTTCAGGCCCTCACGCCGGGCTGGTGGAACGCCGACGCCGAACCCCGACGGTGAACATCCTCCTCCTCAGCGGCCCGGACCTCCCGATCAGCCGCCTCCCGCTGCCGGAGTCTGCAGCTCCCGAGTCCACAGGCCAAGCCGGCAGAGTCACAGGACCCCGCGCTGTCCATCAGCGCCGCCCGCGTTGGGAGCTCTGCAAACCGCAGCTCCTTGATGTTGGTGCAGCAGGTCCAGCACTCCGGGCTCCAGACGGCGACCCCCGGTAAGGCATCGCCAGCCCCGCGATGTTCCAGCGCTGTCCCGCCGCTGCTGGAGCTCCGGTCGATCCCGGCAGGAAAGGCCGCGCCAATCCAGGTAGGTAGGCCGCTGTGGGGGGGGGGGGGGGGGGGGGGGGAGGACGCGACTCGAATAATAGTCGCGTCCTCACCAGGAAGCGGCTGAAGGACGGTATCCCCCGCACCGTGCCCTCTTCCCCCACATAAAAACACCAAAAACCACAAAAAAAATACACTTTTAACATAACAAAATAAACAAAAAAACAAAAAGATACCGGGCTGTAGGTGGAGGCTGCTGGCACCAGCGCCACCGGACGTAAAGACAGACGGACTGCAGGTGAGCCGCCGCTGGAACAATTTCCGCATTCCGGACCAATTTTTTTTGAAGTTGTCCTTGAAGCGTTTCTTCGTCCCGCCGGGCACTCACCGGCCTTCCTTCAGTAGAGAGTACAGGATCTGTTTAGGGAGGTGTTTGTTGGACATGTGGATGACATGGCCAGTCCATCGAAGTTGGTGCTGAATAATTGTGGTGGTGATGCTGGTCATTTTGGCTTCCTCCAAAAGTGCTAAAGGGCCTGTGCCACGTTGAATTTTTCAGCAACTGCCGGCATCATTGACTGACGTATCAGGTCACCGAACAATCTGTGGCGTGATGACGTACGTATTGACGTGCGGTGTTTTTCAAGTGTCGCAACATTTTTTTTGTGTCGCCGCTGGATTTTGAAATGTTCAAAATCTTTTGGCGACACTGATATGACGCCGGCAATCACCGAAAATATCACAAAGTGGGACAGGGCCTTAATATTGTTCTACACGCACAAGGGACTTTTTACATTTACCCATTCATTTAACCTACAAACCTGTGGGCAGAAACAGCATATGACGGTTTACATCGAAGATAGATACAAAATGCTGGAGTTTACGAACAAGGGGTAGGCCATTAAGGACTGAGATGAGGAAAAATGTTTCACCACAGGGTTGCGAATCTGTGGAATTCCGAAACGTCACCCATTCCTTCTCTCCAGAGATGCTGCCCGGCCCGTTGAGTTACTCCAGTATTTTGTGCTTAATCTACAAACTTGTACGTCTTTGGAATGTGGGAGGAAACCGGAGCGCCCAGAGAAAGCCCACACTGGTCACAGGGAGAATGTACATCACCGTACAGACAGAACCTGTAGTCAGGTTCGTACCTGGGTATCTGCTGCTGCAAGACAACACCTTACCGCCGTGTCACTGTGTCGCGCTTAAATACAGGTACCAACCTGAGGGGCAACCTTGTCACTCAGAGGGATGGAGGTATATGGAACGAGTTGGAAGAGTTTCGGTAGGCGGCGTGACTCTCGTCAGCAGCGGCCTCTGCAGCCCGTCTGTGTTTTTATTATTTTTTGTCTATGTTTTTATGTAGTTTTTGTTATTTTTTGTTGGGGTGTGTGTGGGGGGGAGGGGGGGGGGGGGGTGGGGTGGTGGGAGGGAGGGGGTAACTTTTAATCTCTCACTGGACGGGAGACCCGACCTTTTCTTTGTCGGGTCTCCGTTGTCGTTGGGGCTGCAACGAGGAGCGGCCTCCAACAGGAAGACCGGGGGCTCTGGTGCCGACGACTCACCTCACCGTCGCGGAGCTGGCCGAGTCCGGAGCGGGTGGAGCGGTGGTGGAGCGCTGCTGCTGCTGCGGCCCGACCTCCGGAGATTCGGAGGCTGCAACTGCGGGTCTGGCGGACGGCGGTACCGGGACCCCGCGGGTCATTGGAGGGAGACCGCTTTTCAGGGCTCCCGCAACGGCGACTTCTCCCGCCCGAGTTGCAGGATCGAAGAGCTTGTTTCACCGTCGTGAGCTCGCAGTCTCAATAGACAAAAGACAAAAGGTGCAGTAGTAGGCCATTCGGCCCTTCCAGCCAGCAAACTGTGGCCCCTGGTTCTGGACTCCCCCAACATCAGAAACATGTTTCCTGCCTCTAGCGTGTCCAAATCCTTAACAATCTTATATGTTTCAATAAGATCCCCTGTAATCCTTCGAAACGCCCGAGTGTACAAGCCCAGCCGCTCCATTCTCTCAGCATATGACAATCCCGCCATCCATTTCATGATGGTGAATGTCAAGGCCACTGGACGGTAGACTTGGCTATTGCTTCAATGTGGATGAAGCTGCAGTGTCCGATATACAGCGGCCGAACTGGGAGCTCCACGCTGCGGAGTGTTCCGATACGTCCAGACGCCAGAGTTTCCATCATCCCGACAAGAGGGCTTGACCAGTGGACCATGTGCAGAGGCATAGTGGAGGGTTCAAGGCCCCGACCACCACGGGTGAACAAAGGAGGAAGATGCCTTCCATCACAGTGAGCAATGTGGATTCCACTGTGGCGGATGCTTATGGTAAATTTATTGTGCATTGTGTTCTGTTTTTACTTGTATGGCTGCATGCTAACTCAAATATCACTGTACCATGGTGCATGTGGCAATACACGTGAACTTGAACTTGAACTTGGATGGTCCAGGCCTAGTTGTTGGTGACATCTTGATGTTCAAAGGGTACCTTCCATAGATCTGTTGTGCCAGCAGTTCAGTTTAGTTTATTGTCATGTGTACCTAGCTACAGTGAAAAGCTTTTATTGTCTGCCATCCAGTCAGCAGAAAGACAATACATGATTACAATTGACCCATTCACAGTGT